>JARVGQ010000002.1:11003811-11014928 GCA_031762355.1 Hypsolebias martinsi | reverse complement strand
TTCAGCGGACGCGCTGCGCGCGGAAGGATATCCAATAAGCGAAGCTCTAAAGGGCGTAGCTCATATGAAATAGAACTACCTGTTGTGTCCTTGTCTGTTCCTTTTACTGGCTGGCTGGGGCCACACAACATGAGCTATGCCGATGTTGATTGGCTGATGCGCAGTGAGGCCTGGAATCTGATTAGTCAGGAACGGCTGTTGCATCATTGCATTATAGTGGCCACTGTGAGGACGCATCTTCCTGTTACAATGAGCCATAAAGACAATATAGATTAAAACATTACACCCTGTTTAACAAACAGGGAATTTCCCCAGACCTAAACGTTTGGATGAGTCAGATTTTAGGGACTCACCCCCAGTCGCTGAGCATCGTTGGACCTGTGGTGTCACCGGTTAAAGAGGAAAGAGGAGGTGGAGGTGGGCGAGAGGGAGGAGGGCCCACAGGAGCCATCGGCTGCCAGGCTGCTGGGAGCAGAAGCTGCTGACCCCGACTGGACCAGGCCTGCTGCAGGAACAGGGTGAGAAAATCACAAATTATGTAACCATCCACAACGATGCCAAATGTCAGCAGATGGTCAGAAAAAAAGTGTTCGTAGATTGTAGCAAAGTCATCCTACAGCCATATTGCTCCACAGATTTAATTGCATGGGTCATGATAACAGTTACATGAAGAGGAAGTTCAACTACGTTGCTGCTCTTATTTTAGTGCTGCTAAAAGCTATTTGACAGCAGCAAGCAGCAGGTGTAACTTTAACTTTATATAACCAGGTGTGACCGGTTCATAAAAGAAGGTGGGGCGATGCCCTTCCTAAAAAGAAATTAACATCCGTCACAAAAAGTAGTTCCTCCTAATTTAATAATAATTTAGGCTAATTACTTAGCTTGCTGTGTACTCTTTCGTTTATCAGGTTTTTCAACTACTAAACTCATATTTAGTGTTTTTAGTCATCTATTCCTGTTTATTTACTTTTTCAACTCTCCTGTGTGTATACCGGTACTTCTACGTATGAGTGTGTCGCTTGATTGGAGAAAAGTTGGTGTGTCTGCGCCAAATACGAATGGTTTAATGTAAAAATACACTGCTGCGGAAACGCCTGTTTTTTTTTTTTTTTTTTGGTTTTACACCATTAAAAAATGTAAACGCTTCAAATATACCATCATAACCTGAATGACTGAGAATCCACCAGCATTTTACAGTAAAACATTTTTTTTTTTCAATATCTTGCCTTTTGAATAAATTTTTAAACCAGGTTTGAGCTGCATGAGACAACCTCAAACTTTCCTGTCACAGATTACAACTTTTTTTGTAAATAATTTATTTAATAGTTACATGTAAGGTGAGGACTTGCTAACCTTATATAGACCTGCTCGGTTTAAATACTAGGCTTGTATTAATAAAGCTTTTAAATGTGTGAATCTTGTGAAATTATATGAAATACTGGTGCTGGAATAGATTCGGGGATCTAAATCTACATCCGCTTCACTCATGTTTATCCTCAGAGGCTGCAAATGTTTGTGAATGTGTTTGTCAGAATGACAAGCTAAGGTCCTGGAGACGCACACTCCAACAGGAAGAACCACGAAACAGCGACACTGAGTCTTGAAACTTCACGAGTAGTTGAGATGAAAATGACGGGTTAGAGAGTGGGTGTGGTCTTAGTCAGCTGTAATCATGTGATTATGTAGTTATGCTGCTCAGAATGTAAACATGCTCATGGAGTTTGAGGCTGGTGCTCATCTATAACTACAACTTACAGATGAGTTTGTTTCTTACCTGGGCTATTACACCAGGCCTCACAGGTAGAGGCTGTATGGGAGGGGCCTGAGTTACCATGGGAACTGAATAGGTTGCTGGTTGGTTCAGGTTACCTTTTAAAAATAGCAAAAACATAAAACTGTTAACCACCAAAACAAAAAAACTGTAATCAGTTTTAATGTATTTTAGCAAAGATGATTTCCACACCTTTGCACAAGTCAAATATTTCCTCCACACAAAAAAATAACCCTTTTAGCCCTATTCTTTAAAATAAACTCTAAAAATAACTTGAAATAAAGTTTGGACACCTTGCATTGTGGGAGGACAAAGAAGAAGAGCAGGTGGGAACGTATCGCTGCATCCAAACTGAGCATTCCCTAGAGCTATCCCAGGATGCAACATGGATGGAGCCGACTGGGTTATAGACTGCAGCGGAGACGTTTCCCAACAGGCAGAAAATCCAGAAGCAGAAGGTGGAGAACATGGAGAAGGGGATGGGGAAATGGTTAAAAGTATGAAGAAAAAATACAATCAGGACAACAAATACACTTCAAAAAAACCAATCTAAACAATACACAGTGAGAGATCGTAGCATCTAAAAGCATTAAGTCACTGCACACACATTTCCATATCTGCACTGTGTGACATCTGGACACCGCCCTGCAGAATAACAGCAAACACCTCCAATGACTTACCTGAGCGTGGACTGGGATGTTACTGTAGCCCATCGGAAGGCCGGAGGACACAGTGGGGCCTAAGGGGGGCCGGGTTAAATGAATCGTGTTCTGGTTCAGAGCATCAAAAATGGTGCTGCTTGACCGACTGTGGCACATGTCCATGATGCGGAAAGACGACTGCACACTGAGGGGAAACATGAGGGTGAGAAAGAGGTTTGCAATTTAATGAAATTCAAACTTCATTTAGGTCACGCCACTGCATAATACTATTTGCAAGAAAAAAAAAAGGGAACCATAAAAACAAAAACATGTCATAGCCTTACTGGTTACTGTGGGGGAAGTCCAGTAGGTGAGTCATAGTGAGGAATGGGTGATTTAGGACACTCGAGGGAACTGTTCTGTCTTCGGCATCGATCAGCAGCATGCTTTTAAGAAGAGCGACAAACTCCTGTCTGTCTGCTTTCTCTGCTTCCATATCACTGTTATCAGGGCTCAGCACCAAATTTACCTGAAACAGTGAGGAACACAGAACTGAACACACGAGGATGATGTAAACAACTAAACCTAAGCATTGAAACAATGAAAACACTGAGATGATTGACTAATAGGAGCGTTTAAAGGAATCCTATGAGAAGGAATGCAGGTGAGGTCATCTGGGAAGTCTCAGCAGCACAATTAAAATAAATAAATACACCAGACTTAATGACTAGACCAGGGTGCCCAATACGTCAATCGCAAAGGTAGAATGGGTGGATCACATGGCATTAAAAGAATAGACATCAGCTTATCCATCCTCACTATGAAATTTGACACCTGATTGACATACAGGGCAGACAGTCTGAGACCAGACCTTTTCTGACACATAGAGCCATCACGCATGCGCATATAACCACGCCAAAAACTAGCAAGCTAATGAGTTGCCTAGTTAGCCTCCAGTTTATTACTTCTAAACTCAAGAAAGGGTATAAAATGAGTGGATGAGGTGGACCAAGTAAGAAGCAAAAAACCTACCGTACTATTTCTATACGGAATGGGAGGAGGACTTTCTTCACAATGTTATATTTGAAGTGTGTTTACCTCATCTGCCAGTCTACCATTGATATTCTGAAGAAGGGAAATGTGGAGCGGCATTTTCGAACTGTTCATAAAAAATATGACACTGACTTCCTTCCGAAAAGCGAGCTGAGAAAGAAAAAGGTGAAGGAACTAAAATCCCACTTATCTGGACAGACGTGTTTTGTCTTACAGCCGACCACAACAGCGAAGGCATCATTCCGGGTGAGTCACTTAATTGTTAAGCACAAGAAGTCCTTCCAAACTGGAGAGATGATAAAAGAGGTATTCGTTGAAGCAGCTGACTTGTTGTTCCGAGACTTTAAAAACAAACCAGAATATAATTTTCAATCAAGCTCTCCAGGTATCAAGAAGTATGGTTACACGGTGCAGTGAAGCCATGGCTGAGGATTTGACCCAGCAACTTTGGAAGGATATCGACTGCATTTCTCACAGCAACTGGACGAGTTTACAGACGTGAGACACAGCCCAGTTATGCATTTATATTCGGATGGTAATACAAATATCTGGAGTGGAGGATGATATTTTGTCACTGCAAGCTGACATTCAGCTCAAGTCCAGGGCTCATGGACAGTTCTGGAATTTACTAACAAAGGAAAAGTACCCCAACATGAGGACATGTGTTATCTCGTCTGTGTTATTTGGCTCCATTTATTTATGTGAGTCGACCTTTTCCCACATGAAGATTATTAAGTCCAAATACCGTTCCACCATGACTGATAGCCATTTGGAGGTGTGCTTGAGTCTGGCTATCAGCAGCTACTGTCTGGACTATGCATCCACGGCTGATTCCTTTCAGTGCAAGTCATCAGAGTAAGGTAATGACAAAAAAAAAAGTAGAGCTGTACTGCACAATATAGGTTTGTGCAGTTATGCAAGGTACATAATCATATACTGTATTGTACAAATAAAGAATACTTAACATATTTATAAATAAGTATGTTTAGTATTTTTATAGAAGGTGGATCACTTTAAGCAGCTCACATGCTGAAACGTGTGTGCACCCCTAACTGATTAGACTGTATGAGCAGATAAAAAAAAGGGGGTAAAACCTTTTGTAAAGGCCTATTTACAACCAGAACAGTCACTGAAGTCCTCAATACCTCAATTCAACTGCTGAAGAAATTAAAATCTAGATAAACAACTAGGTTATTCAACACACTAAGGTTTTGATTTGTTAACTTTCCAGGCATAAAAACATTTTTTTTCCTCTAAATTTTAGGAACCTTGATTACCGTAATAGCCAGATTTTAAAGTCCAAGTTCCAATGACATTCTGACTGATCACAGTTGATATGTTTATTTTATCATCATATTTTCTTGTGATATCACTAATAATAAAGAGAGTTTTGGAGGTTTTACCATGGGAACATACAATGACACAAATGCATTCTTTTAATTAGGTAACAGTGTGTGTCATCATAAAAATTACATCACTTACGTGTGCGATGTCATTCAGACAGCTGAAGATGTACTTTCTGGCCTCTTTGGATTTCAGTCCCGTCTCTTTCTCATGCTCTTCTGTGGTCTGAAGGAACACCAGGAATATTAGCATCAATCATCTCCAAACTATGCATTTAGAGTTTGACTATAGTTTTTGTATAAGCATGTTTTTAAAGACTTTAGATCTTTTCACACAGCCAAAAAACGAGCTCAGAGTCCTGACATAAAAAGGTCTGCGTAAACAGCTGTATTGAAAATCACTGCGTCTCTGGATTCGTTTAGATAAGGTAGTAAAAGGGGAAAAATATATTTACTTCAAACCTCTGACCAAACAGAGTTGCTAGAGTTAATTGAAGAAGACGTGCAGAAATAAACAGACTCGTAAGAATTCTTATTCACAACATACACTGTTTTTAATAGTTTTATTTTTCTGTGCATATTTTCAATTTAACTACTTCTGCATTCTTTGTGCTACTTTAGCTGTTTTTATATCACCCTGATCAGCTCATTCAGGAGATGATGTATGACTTCATTTTGTTGAAACTGTCATACTTTTCAAAACATTTACCTTATTTACAAATATTTCCCTCATAGTACATTAAGATCTGTTGAATTCCTTCAAAAATACGATTTGTCTGAAATCTGCTTCAACAAACTGGCTCTGATTTTGTCTCTTTATGGAACATTTAGTTTAATGCTAGACTTTTGCTACTTTTAGCTTTTACCTAGTCTTTTGCCATATTTTTTATGCCAGCCCTTGCCATTTTTAATCACTTTTACCTTTTAGCTAGTGGTTAGCAGTTGTTTTTCTTAACTAGCCCTTTTTGATTTTTTTTTCTTTCTAGCTACTCTTGCTACTTTTAGCTTCTAAACAGAGATATGCTACTTGTAGCTTTAAGCTAGCATTTCGCCTTGGTTTCGATTCTTTGGCTTTTAGTTTGGCTTTTGGCTTTTAGTTATTTTTCTGTATCTTTAGCTTTAACAAGTAAAGTTTCAGCTTCTTCCTTCCAGTGCCAACACTGCACTTTAGCAAGAGATGCAGCTTTTCTCTAGTTGGATCTAAATTTTAAGGAAGCTCAGCCGAAGTCTAAACACAGTTTTGCGTTTCCTTGAGTTTCCCTCCGGCTGTTCTGTCTCTGTCCTGTTTTGAAAAACAGACACGACAGTTGACAGCATCTACCACCTGATTTCCAACATTACACATTTCCGCTTCCCATTTTCATTTTTATTGTACCTTTCTTTTATGTGTCCCCACAAACCATAGCATTCAAAAACTGTAGAATACTGTGTGAAGTACAGAAAAAAACACTTTGCACTCGCAGCAGTTTGTGAATGAAGTTGTGTTTATGTGGTGTGCATGAAGGTACTTTAAGTCTCCAGGAGGCGTAGGGAGAGTCTGATTCTTTGGTGAAGAAGCGCGAGGTCTTCGTCCCTTTGTTGAGCAGCTGCTCGGCAGGAAGCCCCTGCGTCTGAGAGATGTACCGGATCTGAGCAGAGCGAGATGTAGGAAACGGGGCGCCGAAAGGACGAGATGGGGGGGAGAGAGACGAGCAGAAAACGTCACAGAGATAATCAACCTCAATGTGATTCATTTTAATAAAATTAGCTTCATTAATCAGTTTAGAGAAGCAGATGCTCACAGTTATTACAATCTGTGTCAATATCAGCAACATGCAAAAAACTCTGCGGCATTTTAGAGGATTTTAACGAATTGTAAGGTAAAAACATAAACGCAACAATTTTACAGATCTAGGTCGATTCAGACATTCAGATTCTCCACCATTTTTAACAAGTTTACAATTTTTGAAAAAACGTGATCAGCTTCAACAGATGAAAGCAGTTCTGTAAATGTGTTTTCACATAAACATCAGTTGTATATACAATTAAACAAGTATATAATTTTAAAAACGTTTCAGTGGTGATTGTCACCTCTATGTTCATACGGTCATAAACATCAGATTCAGTGTCAGGGCAGGGATGGTTTATGTTTTGGCATCAGAGTCAAGATGTGGCAGCTTTTAAGCTACGGGTAGCTTTAACTTTTGCCACAAGAGCATTTAGAAGAACTACCGGTACATATTTTGATTGAATGTGTTCAGCAAAATGACCATAAAGATTTTAATTTATTAGAACTCATGCAGTCCTCTTGTCATCCAAGTCCAACCGTTACTGCTCTGTCAAACCAGCAGTTTGAGCAAACTCTAGAAAGATCCAGTTTTAATAAAAAAAATAACTTTTTTTAACCCAAGAAGAATCAATGCCCTTATTAAAATATGGCATTATTTTTTAAGACTTACTGAAAAGAGCCAAAATAGAAGATTCTGAACTGACAAAACAAACCGTTTCAGTATCTTTCACAACCCTTGTGACTAAAGTTTGCACTTTGACCAATAAAACCATGTTTACCTTTAACCCTTAAAATTTGACAAAAACAGGTAAATCTTTAAGCATTTGCTTAAATCTACTGGTATTTTTTTAAAATACAATACAGGTGAATCCTTTTAATCTATGCAAATTTATCAAAGGGTCTGAAGTTTAATTTGGTTAGTTCTGATTACGAAACCTATAGGTTACAAGAAATGTGTTTTTTTTTTTATGCTATTTTTTTTTTACAAATTTGCTTGCATTAAGTTCAGTATTTAGTAGATATTTTGGATGAGTTTTAGTTTTCTGAAGAGAGTTTGGTTTATTTTCAAAAACAGCACAAAAAAAGCATTTTTTTTTAATAAAAATGTATTTTTTTAAAAGCTTGTTGTGCAGTTTTAGCTGTAAAACATAAATATGTACTCCTGGATTTTTGTTTGCTGGTTGCTAACTGAGATTTAAATGTCAAAGACCAGATGAAATAAATAAAAATAAATAAATAAATAAATAAATACATAAATAAATATATAAATAAATAAATAAATAGAAAACGTAAAATAAAATATGTCACCTTTGGCTACTAGAAGAGCCGTCTGGGATGGAGAACTTTCTCAGGAGTTTTGATGAACAGGTGCATATTTACACTCAGATTTCTTAAGCATGCAGATAGTTTTTAAACAATTAGACCAGAATAAAAAAAAAAAGAATAAAAAAAAAAAAAAAGATTAAAACACCAGACTAAAAGAAATTTCAATTGTTCTCTTTGTTTCAGATTTAGCAGCAGATTCATTCTGATATTTTCCTCTATATGTCCATCTTCGAGATTCCATGCGTGTTGTATTTGTTTACCAACACAGACTACGGTTTGCCAAATTAAAGGTCGATCATGTGACTCAAGCAGTTTTAGCAAATTCAGCCAAGTGCTTTGTTTACATTGGATGCATACCCACATTTCAAAAAATTTGAAAATAAATCTGGAAAACTATTGGCATAAACTCAAACTGCACCATTTGATATTGTTCAGGATAATCTCTTTTGTATTATTTTTATGTTTTATTTATTTGCTGATCAGGAGCCATGCGCGTCTCCACACCTGCTGTCAGCTGCGGTGGAGGAAGCTACAAGATCTGAAGAGAGCAGCGCATTTAATTTAAATAACTTTGTTCTATATTTTTACAAATAATTTTGCTCTAAAAATATTTTTGTTCATAGCCTGCCTTTAGAGCTGATTTTTAGGCTATTTGTTTTATATGTTAATATCTATTTGGTGAAACAAGAAATCTTCTCTTATCAAAAGAGGAAGAAGAAGGGTTACCGGTACGTTTTGATCACATAGATGACACTTCATAAGACATTTAAGTTAACATGTATAAATTAATGTTTGAAACAAAATGACTTCTGTAAAATTTGTTGGGCATGAAAACCTGAAAACTGTTTGGTTTGACAATAAAACATTTTCTTCAACATTTTATGAAAACCTGTCAAGAGCAGGTTTTGGATTGAATATAAGTCAGACAAAGGAGTGAAAAACAAGAACACTTTTTATTATTAGCTGCTGGATGGAGTCAGGAGGTGGAGGAAACTGGCAGGTGTGACCAAAAACGTGCATGTCGTGAAGGGCCAGAGACGTGAGCAGATGGGGGCCAGTGAGGGCCGCTGATCATGACAAAACTGCATTTTTACATTTCAAGCTTACAAAATTAAGCATAGTGATTAATCAGATTAATCACAGCCCTGGAGTGTGATTAATCAGATTAAATGTTTTAATTGACTGACAGCACTAGTTTTATTTAACCTTGGGGGAGTGGTGGCGCAGACGTTAAGAGAAGGTGGGCCTGTGATAAGAAGGTCGCCGATTCAACTCCCCAGACCGACATCAAAATGTGGGTGGGAAAGGTGAAACATCCACACCTGCCTCCACCCTCATTTGCCCCACTCTGAGCCCTTGGGCAAGGCCCTTAACCCCCACCATCCTATGAGACTACCTGTATAAATAAAGGTTAAATAAAAAAACAACAACTTTATTTATACAGGTGGTCTCACCGAGTCACTGGCACACTCATTTTCAAGAGAAACCGAATTAATTAATTAAATGTTTGCAAAGAGCACCTTTAATGAACGCCAACACTACATACTAATTTGGGATGAAAGAATATGCCTACTGACATTTTTGCAAGACTTGAACATCTTTTCTTCCGTTTTTTTGCTTTAACTTTTGCCACTAGAGCTCACAGACGTTATATTAAAACAAAACTTGAGACATTTCACGATGAATTAAAACAGTTATATTTAACAAGAGTTCAAGCACATGTCTACAGCCTAGAACAAACACACGCACTGACCAGAGGGGCACTGGACCGAGAACCTGCTGATGGTGCACTGAACTCTAACCAAAGTCTGTGCACGTGCAAGCATGCGTGTGCGTGGCTGTGTGCATGTCTATCATCAGGCTTATGTTTATAAATACATTTTGCTGTGTAGAGTGGAACAGCGGCGAGCCTTGGCATGGGACAGCAAGCTTTCGGGGGCTCAG
Source organism: Hypsolebias martinsi (assembly GCA_031762355.1). Classification (NCBI taxonomy): domain Eukaryota; kingdom Metazoa; phylum Chordata; class Actinopteri; order Cyprinodontiformes; family Rivulidae; genus Hypsolebias; species Hypsolebias martinsi. Next base: position 11,005,082 of record JARVGQ010000002.1, on the reverse strand, counting down.
TGTGCATGCCTGGGTGTGCGTCCTGGCATGGCCTGGAAATACATCAATATGCAGCGAAGATACAACCTTTGACTGAACACTAATCAAAATGGCTATCTGCTGAAGGAACAAAAACATTTAAAAACTTAACTAAAAACTAAAACAAATGAGGTCAAATTCTTTATAAGGAAACGTTTAAAGATAAGTTTGACTTTTTGTGCAATCTTTACTTCCAAAACAGGTTAAGGACCAACATATGGCAACACCCAAGCGTCCCCCCCACCCTGATATCTTTATACACTTTAATTGAAAACCTAATGAGCATAAATCTCATCTTTGCCGAGTCGTCTATGGTCAAACAAGATAATCCTGTACTTGTCTGTGAAAGTGGTGTGGGCTTTTTCCTATGCTCTCTCTCGCTTGTCTGGGGATTTGAATTTTAGCCCCAGTTGTGCAGTTTAGATCACACATTATCACACAATGAAAACATACACACACACACACACTGCAAAAAAACAATTTTCCCGATGCACTCAGTCCAGTGAAGTATTAGAGGAGTTTGATGCTGAACGAACATCTTGAGGCCTCCCTCCCTGCATGTTTGTGTACATGCAGTACAGCAGCTTGTACTTCTCGTCTGTGTGTGCAGCAGTGTTACCTGGTCGTACTCCAGCGCTCCGGGGTAGAGGGGCCAGCCCAGAAAAAGCTCAGCTATCACACAGCCAAGTGACCACATGTCAATGGCCTCGCAAAATGGCAGGCCCAAAATAATCTCTGGAGCCCTGCAGAGAAAAACAGTCAAGCAGAAAACTGCTCATTATCACACCAGAGAGGACAACAAAGCTCTGACTTCTGTGGCTGTATAGATGCAGTTGTTTCAATCATTTTTTTTTTATTTGATGTTTTATTTAACTTTTATTTAGTCTCAATGAGTCACGAGGACTCATTTTCAAAAGAAACCCGTTTTAGACAGACAACATACAGAGTACAGAAAATATACAACAATAAAATGCAATTAAAATAAATGTAGTGTTATCAATTCAATTCAGTTTATCTATACAGGTAGTCCTCGACTTACGTTCGAGTTCCGTTCCTACAGGCTGAACTTAACTCGAATTGAACTTAAAGAGGAACTTACCCCACGGTGAAACGGTAGCTCCGCCCAGAGACGAGATCCAAAAACTGCAAAGTGGGCGTGCCGAGAGACACCACCGGAAGGAGGGGGAGGTGGAATCACAAGACTAAGCTAATAATAAATATACTGCCAACCTGACACTGATGTCGATCGAATC
>JARVGQ010000002.1:10988467-10998473 GCA_031762355.1 Hypsolebias martinsi | reverse complement strand
AGGCCATCACCATGGACTTACGTCGAAAATCGGTTTACGCGCTTGGTAAAACAGGTACGTCACATGTATTTACGTACATTTCGGCTTACGTCAAATTCGGTTTATGACGCCGCGTGAGAACGGATCTACGTCGTAAGTCGAGACTACCTGTATGTCATTTCTTCCCACTGTCCAATCCAAGTTGCTCAGGATGGTGGATTGCAACAAAGTAAAGACCAAAATGCAATCCACTGGATGCCTTGGATAAACAAGTTTCACTAATTAGCATTTTATAATGTACTGCTTGTAAATGTATTGTATTATAATTGGAAAAAAATAATCTATGAAAGATTATCAATCCATTTTAGACTGAATTGGACTAGTTTTATAATTTGTATAGTTACCAGACCCCTATAAAAATATGTTTGCTGCAAACACAAATGCATTTAATAATGTTGTGCAGCAAAGTTCTACGGCAACACTAACAACCAAATCTTTTCTTTACAGTAAACAGCTTCAAGGGAGAGGATATTGCAAAAAAATACACCTAAAGAGAAGTCTGTATGTGGTATTCATGTTTAAGCAGATATATGGCCATACCACATGCACGCAAACTAATGCAACAGCCCCAACGTTCCACAGCGACAGACAGGCCAGCTTCCAGAACTAACTAGTCACACTGTAGGGCTGCAACAAGAACAAACACTACACACAATACAGCAGCACACTCCTGCTGTGTGCAGCCAACAGAAAAAACTATGAGCAACAGACAGATGTTACACATGAAAGTGCTTAGTCCAGGGCATGTGAGCCCTTGCTCCTTATCATCTGTAAGCAAAGCAGAGCCATGATTATCCCATATCAAACAAGGCTGATGGCATTACTAAAGCTTCATCTGTAAGGCTGCAACTCATGTTACACAAGACTGAGCTTGCGTGTGCAGCAACCAGAGTGATGCTGGCAGAAAGTGAACATCAACTTAAAAGAAATACTGGAACATTTACCAAATACCTTCAACATGTCCTTTCAAGTCACCTAAAAATACAAAAATGCATGAACAACTTTTTATATTACTGTGACGTAAAAGAGTTTGGACAAACTACTGGCACAGTCCGAGGGAAAAAAAGGCAACTTTGGTTTTTATCATGGTAATGCTTATTTTGTTGTAATATATCAAGTAATCCAAAAGACTAAGAAAATCTTTTGCTGAGAAATTATAGCCATTTCGGTCAAACCTTGAAAATAATCTATGTGCAAGCTCATGCACATGTGTTAGTGCACAAGGTATACAACGTGAATGACTGTCAGATGCTACCACACCAAAATGTATCCTTTAAGATTCATTTAGTGACGGTTAAGCTCAGCTATAGCTGCGGCGGTCATTTTGAACAGGGTTATTTAATTATACAGTCAGTTTCACTGAAATCTGCTCAATGATTCATGAACGGTACAGCCAGGCACAAGCACACAAACAGAGAAAATGCATTATCGCTCTGGCTTTGGCAGTGACCGATCGTAAAGCAACTACAGACAGTTTTGCATCAATGCAATGACAGAATGAGCGTAAGCAGCCTATACCAAATTATAATATGCATTTGTTAAACTAATTTTCTGGCCTCAGCAGAGCAGTCAAGTTCCACAGTTATGCAACAGTTATATTTAGCTGATGTGGTAATCAATATTTCTATTTACTTATAAAAAATTTAGTTAAGCCAACTGAATGTGCATCCATGAATGCATCTCCTTACAGCAAAGAGGAGTGAAACTATAAATTGCCTGTGACATACAGTTCCTACAAATACAAACAATGGAAGAAAACATCCTAATATTTAAGAAAGCAGGCATAATGCACATAATTTAACCATTTTGTCACATAACTAGCATATTACAGTACAGTATTTTTAAAACTTGATGCGACTAAAGTGCAACAGGACAGAATGACAAAGGGGACTCTTTACTACTTTCTGTGTTAGGCGTTGTAGCAATACTGTTTATATGCAAGCATTCCCCTTTCACTTCCTGTACATACATGTAATATATGAATGTATCTCAACAATTGTTCATCTCAGCTGCAATTCTTTTCAATGTTATTAATGTTATCTTACAAATAATGCATTTGTATTCATTACAAAAAAATTGATGTTAAAGGCACAATAAAGAAGGTTAGATGTATGTAGGGATCATTTTTATGTGCGTGATTATGTTTTAAAGTAAAGAGCTATGTGTTGTCGTCATATGTTCCCATTCCTATACAATGATGAAATTAGTTATTTGCATTTAACCCATCACATGTGAGATACACCCATGTGGAGCAGTGGGCAGCTATGTAAGTGCCCAAGGAGAAATGACGGATTGGGTGTCTTGCTCAAGGACACCTGCACGACATGTGGGCATGGCGGAGATGAACCTGCGACTTATTGGTCCCAGGTTGGCTGCCCTACCTCTACCTCATCTCGGCCTCCTATGTTGTTATTGTTCTTTAAGTCCTAAATGTTCCTGCAGCAGTGTCAGCTCCAGTTTCATATCACAACCATCCAAGCTAAACATATCAATCAATAAACTCTCCAATGAAATGTTCAGTTTCACAAAATCTAAGTGTTCTTCTAATCCTGTTTCATAAAACTCTGGGGTGAAATTGATAGATGTGGATCATTAACAAAACTAATTGTATCTATAAGTGAGAGGAATTGCAAAAAGTAAATCAACACCCCCGTAATAAAGAAATCACACCCTGATAAGCTTAAACACCACTCAGTAAGCCTGCTAAGGAGATATCTGTCTTCTCTTCCACCTGATCCACCATCATGAATTATTCACAAAGACCAACGCTCTGTTTTCATTGTGGGCAGTTTTACGTCACCGGCACCCACAGCACAGAGCAGTCGCCTCACCGGGCTCTACTGTGTCATGCTGTCATGGCAACAACACGTTGATGCAGAAGAGAACTGAACAGTCTCTGCCATGGTGCTAAACTTGAGGAGAAATATATACAAAAACAAACAGCTCAAGGTTTTATCACCATGCTGTAGCACCACATAAAGCACAAACTACAATGGTAACACAATAACAAGTGACTGAGCAAGAACTCATGTACAACTCTAAGTAACAACACACAAAGGGCTCCAATATAGCCAAAGTGCAAGTTTGTGTTTATGTGGATTTAAAAAGGCCCAGTTAGACTAACTCTTTACAAGCTATACACAAAATGTAATAAATCTGATAAATCTAAAGTTATTTTGGTGTCTGAAATGTGCCAGAATCTGAGCGTCACAATGGAAAACAACAAAAGGAACATTTTTTGGTAGGAGTCATCATCTTGGGAGTGGAAGTCAGAGCTCTCAGACAACTCAAAGATTTTCATAGCCAATTCATCATTATCAATTAGATATGGATGCACGATATTATCGGCATGGTATCGGCCGATATTAGCATTAAAGTTCAATATCGGACATTGGCCATTCCATAAAAATAACTCACTAATATAAAAAGGCACTGTTTTTGTATGACAACCCAGTGACAAGGATGCCTGCAGCGGCAACACAACGTGATGATGTCACGCGCCCCTACCTGATCTGATCACAGCAGAGAGGAAAATTCAAAATGTCAGTGGTGTGGAAGTTTTTTTTCTGTTAGTGAGGATGTCGGATTCCGAAGATTTATGGACTACGTTGAGCCTCGCTGCACCGTCCCCAGTCGGAGATATTTTTTTCGATGTAGCCTTACCCGAGTTACAAGCCGTCATTTCCGACGTCATTGAGAAGCTAATAGCCAATAGCACTTGGGTGAGTTTTACCACAGATATTTGGACGTGTTAGCCCCATTAGCATGATTAGTCTTACGGCACAATGGATAGACAAAAAACACAAAGGCTGTCCTTCATGCTCAAGAGTGCAGAGGATCCCACACTGCAGCTAGGAACCCGGAACAAGCCTCTACAAGTGAGACAGCATCGCAGGTGGCTTATGCTAATAAATAACAGTTATCACTTCATTTAATATAAGTTAAAGTGCTACACATATGACTGTTACTGAATATATGTCACCAGCTCTTGCAGCTGTTAGACAATTTTTGTAGCAAATAAGCCTAAACGACTAGAGGGCTATGTTCTGATAAAGGGAAGTACCGTATATGAAATATCGGTATCGGCCAAATAAGTTTTAACATATCGGCCAAAAATCCAATACAGTATTGTGCATCCCTACAATTAGATTAGTGGCCACAGCTGGCAGACTGAAAGTTTTGTTGTAAAACTGGGCCTGGGTTGAAAAGTTCCACCCAAAATAATAAAGTAAAAAAGCAAGCTAAGTCTTACTGAAAGTTGTAGTTTAAAATGAAAAAGGATCAAAAATGTGGTAAACAAGCAGTTGTTGGATTTATTACCCGAAACAAAACAATACCCAATTAGAAAGCTAAATGCTCAAATTGATGACAGATGTGCTCTGTTGGCTTGTGTCACCAGAAAAACTAAATAAAAGAACTACCTTTTGGAAGCAGTACCGGTAAGTGGTAACAGCAACTCTCACCTAAACATGTTTCATACTTGAAAACAAACAAAACACTGAACGCTCGCGATGGAGCAAACATTAGCTAACATTTTTAACTTTCATGAGGATGTAAAAAGACCTGTTTTAAAAATCATGAAAGTTTTTTTGTGTTCTGAAGAGAAAAAGAAAACTAATGGAAAATCCCTGGTGTGGAACAAAAGGGAAGAAATGCTCCACTGTGGTAATGAAAGCTGCATTTCTGTGGACGTTCTCTATGGAAACAATACAGTCATCAGAAACTATGAGCACCAGAGAAGAGGAGACACTATATACTGCAAACTGCTCTCCTAACAACTTCTGATCCAAACACAACATTAAGCACAGTAAATAAAAAATTTAAAAAGACGTTGATTCAAGAGGTCAAATAAAGTGAGAAATTTAAGTCTAAAAGTAGGCAAAAACATTGCTCCTCACTAAACTACTTTATAATAAATGTGCCATAGATAAAAAAACAAACAAACAAAAAAAAGAATGTGATATATCTGAATTTGTACACAAACGATAAATCCTGGAAGTTTTAAGATTCATGGAAGACGCCAACGATTTTCAAATGTCAAAAATGTATTCTGTTAATCCATGCTGCACCGTTTTTCCTAGTAGAGTTACTGTACCTTCCTGTTGTGGTAAAGTTGTGTTTTCACACATTTTCTTTGCTAAACCCAGAAGACTTTATGTCTAAGTAATACTAGGAGATATCAAAACATGACATTTACATTAATTGTTTATTTAAATAGTGACAAGTGTAAAGCATGTATCATACACTACAACATTTAAAGCCTGGACTAAACTTCAGAGCCAATCCTAAAATGGGTCTTAAGCAACATAAAAATAAACATGGCGAGTTTCACTAATGACTGAAATGTTTGATTTGTGTAAATACTTCCGGCGACCAGCGCCATGCTAATTGTGTCAGCTTTTCTGGGATGTTTTCAATAATATGTTAGCATCTATGCTAATTGTTGGCCAGTCACTTGTGATCAAAAATTTTCCTCCGGGTCTTCTAGTTTCAGCAGAAAGAAAAAAAAAAAAAAACATCTTGAAATAGTAACTTTCTATACTAAGAGAAGCCTTAAAAACAACTTAAGTTTATTTATTACAAAGCGTGTTTGTGTGAGACATGAAGTGGCCAACCCAGCTGCCGCTTCACAAACTGGAATACACACACCCAACACACACTGCAGGAATGTCTGAATGTTCTTTTTGTCTTCCTGGATCTAAAAGTGACTTTTAACAAACCACATTCTTCCCTAGACTCCAACGTCCTGAGTGACCTCGCTGAAGTTCAGTCCGAGCCTGTTTTTTTAAACCGCACTCTGATCTCAGAACAGCGCACGAAAACAAAATGCACACAAGCACATTTGAACGTACACTTGTATGCACTTAACCAGGTCAAACACAGAGCAAATCCCTCCAAGTTATGTAACAGCTACGCTCCACACTCAGCCCAGACTCTCAAACAGGGGCGGCTCTACAAAGACTGCTCACGTTGATTTAAGGGCAGTTCCTTTCATGACTATGAGCAGGCGTTTCATGGCTTTTGCGCTTATTTTATGTTTCAACCAAATATATCAGCACAGGAAGCTTTAAATTCCATTTCCTGTTTTTGAACACTTGCAGAACTAACTAAGAAACTGCTTTGTTCCTCTCATGTCAATAAAACCAGTCCTGTAAAAGACAGGAATTGTGGGTGTGTGCAGTGAATTAGCAACAACTGTATGTGCAACAGATTGCACAACGTTTGCAGACTTTGCAAGCATTTTCCTGACCGAGCAGCTACTTGATGAACTGTTTTAGCAAGAACGTAAAGATATTAACTTTCCAGCTTGCTTTCAGATGGGTAATTAAAAAAATATTTTGCCACCAAAACAATTTTGGACATCCTTGAGCAACTTAGTCATAATGAATCATCAACAAAGAACAGAACAAAGTGTGTTTTAAATTGGAAAACATGGTTCACTCTATACTGCCTAAAATTTCCCATGTTTAATGAAAAGTAGGGTTGACAAATTCTGCGTCACACCATGAGCTTATGAGCTTAATAACTTAATGAAGTTCTTTTTGCACAACAGTGTTTTGAGAAGCTCACAACCTTGTTTCATAAGCATGTTTCCTCCTTTATTGTTGCTTTTATGACATTTATCTTTGCATACATTTCAGTTCTACATTTTACAAATACACGGAAGAGAGTAGGGTGTGACGGGCTGAGACATGCAGCAGAAAATGCATGCATGGAGAAGAGTCACACAGCTCGTCTGAAAAATGCAACCGACAAAGAGCCAAAAGTGAAAGGCGTGTTGGGAAACTCCCAATAAGAGTGTGCAGTCCATTTTATATTGCATAAGCATGAACAGGACTTGAACACACACGGTTGAGACAAGACTCTGGAAAATATATAAACAAGTGCCAACTGTGGAAATGAGTTGGATCCTACGACAGCTTATTATAAAGACAAACTGTGAAACAATTCACATTATGAAACACCCGAATTTCTTTAAATTATTCCATTTTGTAAAGCTTGACATTGTTTCTTTTAATAAATGTGTCCAGTTTTTATTCTGACAGGTTTCATTTGAATGGATCTCATTTATTTTGTGTCACCAGAGTGAAGTGACTTTAACCTTACTACAACAAATGCCAAAACAACTATTTAATCAACAATGGTCATGTAGTCCAAGTAAAAGTATTACTGTTATTACACAAATTTGCCTCAGTACAGTAAATGAGATCAGCTCAAGCTTTGCCTTCTGTTGGGTTTTTCTGTGCATCCTTGTAGATAAAATGTAATTCAACTGAATTCAACTGAAAGAGGAGGTCCTGACCTGTAGTATCTGGACTGCAGATAAGTGGAGCAGACAGCCTTGGAGACATGGCTGGCTGAGCCAAAGTCAATGACTTTGACTCTGTAGGGCTGCCTGGAGGGGTCCACCAGCATGATGTTTTCAGGCTTCAGGTCAGCGTGGATCAAACCCAGATCCTTCAGCTTCTTTAGAGCTGTAGCCACCTAAAAAAGACAATGTGAATAATTAGACATGTCTGAGCACGCTTTATATGTTCCACCTAAAACAATGCAGTTATTTTTATGAGTAATTAATATTTTATACTGAAGTTCTTTTAAAATCCAGCAATAGAAGTCAGGTTACCTGCTGCAGAATCGGCCTGATGATTTTGAGTGGCAATGGGCTGAACTTGTTCTGCTTCAGAAAGTCGTAGAGGTTTTGCTCCAACATCTCAAACACCAAGCAGGTATGGCTGCGGTGCTGAAAGCACTCCAGTGCACGCACCACATTGTGCTCATCTGCATTCTCGCTGCTTAATCGGGCCAGAATCTCCACCTGATATTTCAAGAACAGGATAAGACAATGTCTCAACCTTTTTTGGAATTAAGCTTGTTAAAAAAATACTGTTATTATTAGGAAATACCACTGGTTGTCTTTCAAAATGTTCTGAGCTGTTGTGATAATGCAACAAAATTGCAGTAACGATCCTTAAGGCCAGAAAATTAAGTTTTACAAATTTAGGTAACTATGAAAATGTCTGTTCTACCTCTACAAATTCTCACCTCAATCTGTCCTTGGCGTGCATAGGATGGGTGGTTCTTCAGTATTTTAACAGCCACCACTTCATTCGCTCCCCTCTTCCAGCATTTCACCACCTGGCCAAAGGTGCCTCGACCCAGAAACTCCAAGACCTCATAGCTGTTCTTCAAGGAGTAAAGAACTTCATGCTGAACCAACTGATAGTCACCATCTCCTGATCCAGTCCGACTCAGTGGAGCCCCCACCACTACCTCAGAACTTTCGTCAGGTCTCATTTCAGTCCCATCAACTCCGATGCCTGCGGTTGCATCTACCCTGTTGTGTTGAGTAGGCAGGGTCCCTCCGCCGCCTACTCTGACAGTGTCTCCATTGTTCCCAGTGCTGGTCTGCAACATAGCCACAGAAGAAGGAAGTGATGATGGTAGAGCAGACACCTCCTCCACTATCTGCATGGTCCTAAAGCAGCTGCTCTCCTGTGGTTGTTCTCCACCTTCACCTGTCTTCTGTTCACATCTCTGGGTGGAACTTGAGTCGACAACAGGGACGTATTCTCCTCTTCTGCTTTTGGCTTCTTCCTCCTCTGCTCTTACACAATCCTTACTCGACAGTCCACAGTCCAAGCCTCCACGACTCTCTTCCTGTGGTACTCTTCTTTGGTCAACAGGCTCCTGATCCTGGACTCCAGCTGGACCTCCTCCCAGGCTCCCTGCCCAGCTTCCCACACCCTGTATTCCTGCAGACTGCAAAGTCCACGGCTCCGTTTCCACAAGCTGTCGACCCCTGTGCAGCCTTCGTGAATCAGCCCCAGTTGAAGACGGGACAACGTTGTTGGGATACGCAATACCGTAGTTGACACCAATCACATAGGTCTTGGGTGGAGGTCGATGCTCAAAGGCTCTGCTGGTGTTGTAACTGTGGTGAACTTCACCCGTGTGTCTACTGGTACCACTGCTGTTTCTTAAGGCACTTGTCTGAGCTGAGTGCAGGTGTGACGGATAGACTAAGACTTGTGAGGCCATACCTTTAAATACACAGAAGAAAAACGTTGTTTTAATGTAATATTTTACAAGGCTGCAATCTAAAAAAGCAATCTTCTAATATGAGTCACAGCTCGAGTTTTAAATATATGTATTTTTTTTAAATTGTGCAACAAAACTTTTCAGTGCACTTGAAGAATTATCATGGGCATCTCAAACCTATCTCAAAAATCTTAAATATAATTATATATGTATATAAAAAATGTTCAAATATATAATTTAAAATGAATAAAGCTATGCAGGCAGCACACACAAGAATAAGCCACGATTTAAAAAAAAAAAAAACGGACGCTCAAAATGCAACAGCACGGCTTGGTTTGAGCACAACATTTTTTTAATTTCCCTTTTCTCAATACTTTTTAGCCAAAAGTGACTCAGAAGCTCTTAAATCATTGCCAACTTGAGGTTAGTTGGTGCAAAGTTAAAATATAGGAATTAGGAAGTGGCCAAAGTGAAATATCACCTTCCTCTCTCCATCCTCCTGGGGGTAAGTTGTGGACAACAACAAAAATATATAAATATAAAAGCCACCAAAGTAAATACAACCATCAGCCTTTATGTCACCCTTAGTGGAAAAGGGAACTAGTCTTCTGTAATGGGAGATGGGGAAGCCCGGTGCATCCATGACTTGTTCCTGCATGCTACACAGGAGGGTCAATTTCATACAAAGTAAAACCACACAGCAAATGGAAAAACGAAAAATGTTCTGTACACCAGCATCATTTCAGAAATACAGGTAGTCCTCGGATTACGACGGTCTCGAGTTACGACATTTCGTAGTTACAACGCATCTCCCATTAAAAAAAGAGGAGAAATACTGCACTGTACTCTATTAAAAAAAGCTAAGTCTGGTCCTCTGGACATTCAAAAAACAAAACTAAACTTGTTGGACCAAGCTGGACCGGCAGAA
>JARVGQ010000002.1:10941909-10954994 GCA_031762355.1 Hypsolebias martinsi | reverse complement strand
CAAAGTAAGAAATTAATACTTTTTATTTATCAATAAAATGTATTTTATTCATCAAAATGTACAGTACTGTACATGTGGTTTTTGATCATTATGTAGGGTGCTGTGTTAGGATAGGAAGTGCTTGGTAACTGTCCAGTACCGTACAATGTATGTGTCTAAGTGGCGGCTCGTGTGATCTCCGACTTACGTTCAAATCAGGTTACGTTCGGCCCGTAAGAACGGAACTCAAACGTAACTCGGGGACTACCTGTATAACGACCAAACACAGATCATCTGGTGTTGAAAGCAACGGAATAGTAGTGAGTCTTTAAATGGGATTTGAAAACTGAGAGGGAGGGGGCCTGTCTGATGAGCAGAGGTAACTCGTTCCAAAGTCTTGGACCTGCTACTAGAAGGTCCTGTCACATCTGCGCTTAAGACAAGTTCCTGAAACTGTGAGGAGCAGCTGGTTCGTTGACCTCAGAGAACGTGGTGGGTGTTGCGCTCATACCCATAGTGTGGGTGTGCAGTGGAGGTGCAAAAAAACTCACAACAAAAACAGGAACAAAAAAAAGAGCAAGTCGCAGTGGAGCTCCCGTCGGTGCCGCCATCCTGCGGCGCACGTGACCTGACCCAGAGACGCTATAAAAAATTAAATCAGGTGAACGAAGATACATTTCCTGCTTCGGTGTTGGAGAATCTGCTAGCTATTCCCTCGTTGTAAACCAAGTTGTGAACTTGGAGCCAAACGATTGGGGCTTCCGTCACGCCTCTCCGCAGGGTTTGATGTATGCGATGTCGTGTACAGTGCATGACAATATTAGCATGAAGAGCAACATAAATCTCTTGCACAGGAGCAGTGACGAAGTGTAGCATATGGATGAAGGAGCAGAGAAAAGAAGCGTGTGAAGGATCTGATTGTAAGCAGGGGATGGATTTTAAGAAGGGAAAGTCAATTATGGCCCACAAAGCACCTGGTTAAAATATCAAGGTCGCCATACCGTGATAGGCTCAGTGTCAAAGTGCCATTTTTCATTGCTTTGTGTCTCTTCTGGAGGTCAAACCCATTTGGGCTTCATTTATTAACCCTAAAGTGCTGCTGCTGGCAGGAGTGGGGCTCTCAGCACTGAGGGCGCTGCCGAGCAAAGCAGAGGTCGGCAATGAGGAGAAACAGTGAGTGCATGTCGGTGTGCCTTTAGGTATACGTGTGTGTAAGTGATCATCCAGCTAATAACGTTACACTCGCAGACTTGATGTGATGGACAGAGGGGACACTGCAGTCCTCACAAATTCAATCTGGGCTTATCGTCAATAAACATTAGAGATCATCAAGGAAAAGTGAGCTACGTTTGTTTTTACCACGGTAATGATGCAGAGCTTTAGGAGATAAAAAAAAAAAAATCAATGGAGTCGTGGTATCTTTACATTTGCTGTGTTCACACGACTTCTCCAGAGTGACCATAAAATCAAAGGTGAAGGTAACTCTGATGTTCTGTCAGCGTTTAGGGCTTTTCTGCACCCATGAACATAAACAGTGTTTCTGTCCCCCTGTTGTGGAGCGACGAGGGCGAATTTGAAATTACCGTCCGTCTTATGAGCTGGATAACCTTAGAATACACAAGGTGCTGACGTGCATCAGCGTACCACTGGTTCAGTTGGTTTCCAATGCACTTGTATGCAAAACTTTGCATCACCTGTGCCAACTTAAGAGCCCCCCCCCCCCCATATGTGACCAACATTAGATCATTTTATGATTATATAAACATCTCTAATATGATTTTTTTTTTCTCATCAGGGCCTCTCCAATTTTATTCTGTCCGAAACCTCCAATTTCCCCCGTGTGATTAATGAAGTATGCATGCATGCATACTTCATTAATCTGGTAAACAGAAATATAAACTGAAACATCTGGTAAACATCTGCAGCGGAACTTTGCCACGAAATACATAAAACAAAATGCTCTTAAAGGTTTGCATTTGGAACAAGTTTTAAATTGTTATGTTTGTTTTAGGCTTTTATGTTTATCGTCGAGCGGCACGGTGGATCAGTTGGCAGAGCTGTTGCCTCTCAGCGAGGAGGTCGCTGGATCGAATCCCAGCCAGGGACATTCTGGGTGGAGTTTGCATGTTCTCTTGGTGCATGTGTGGGTACTCTAGTTTCCTCCCACACACCAAAAACATGCATGTTAGGCTGATTGGTAACTAGAGCCCGACCGATATATAGAAGTTTGGGGACATGGTGATAATTGGCCCATCATGTGCCTTCTAAACTTCTAATTTTCACCTCTTAAAAAGCTGGAACTAGCCATAATTGTACATTGTATCCAGCAGAGGGTGTATGAAGACTAATTTCAAATCATGGTCGTTCACTTAAGTTTCACTTTCAGCACAGCTGAAGTGGGAAACAACTAAATTCTGCGTAGCGTATTTAGCTGAACAATGCATGGTAAGTTTATTGAAACTGATCTGTAAAATAAAAATAAAAATCAACAATAATTCAACCCTCCAACCCGCTGCATGCCTCTCAAGTTAGCTAGCTAATGTTTAGATAACCTAGCATAGGCTATTGCCTTGTAAAACTTTATCCAGAACACTAAATCTAACATAACGGTAAAATACATCAGTGTTAGTAACGTTATATTGGTTGTCCTCAATGAAACACATTGTCTGAAATCTTTAAGTCTCTGCAAATTAAAAAAAAAATGTACCTGTGGTCAGTACCAACTAGACCTTCACCACATGTGACTGTTGAAACAGTGAACAGATAAAGGTGTTTCTTTGTTCAATTTATATTTTTGGAACACACTTAACTTTTTGGTGAATAGTGGAGGACAGAAAATGCAGGTTAGGAAGACTGTTTCAAGAGATCAAGTGCTAAAACAGGTTTAAAAATTGATGTTTATGTTGATTATTGGTGGTGGACAAAGCTCTAAAACGTTCGCCATTATATCAGTGATTATATCGTTCAGGTTCTAATGTAACTCTAAATTGTCCCTATAGGTGTGACTGAGAGAGTGATTGGTTGTTTGTCTCGTTTGTCTCAGTGTGTCCCTGTGATGGACTGGAGACCTGTCCAGGGCGTCCCGCCTCTCGCACAGTGTCTGCTGGACATGGACACCAGTGACCCGAAAAGGGAGAAGCAGGTAAAGATAATGGATGGAGGGATGCTTGTCATCATGTTTGATTCATGTGCCGTCCTCGTTGTCCTGTGGATGTTGTAAACACACCCAAAGTGAAAGGCTGTGATTGATCCATGTTGTGTGTGTGTGTGTGTGTGTCCACACTAACACTCCTGCTCATCTGTATAAAGAGTTCTGAAATGAAACAAGTCCATTATGCCTTTTCTCTTCAAAGGTGATCCAGTGCTGACTCAGGATCTGAGAATAAGGAAGTGAATTCTGAAGGACAGTCCACTGATGATGACCCCCCCCCCCCCCAAATCCTCATTGTCTGGAGTGAGGCACTTCAACCTCACCCCTGCCCCCCTCAGAAGGAACAACTGAGCAGCAGAGAGGAATAAAACGCTGATCTAAGAAACAAATCGAGAACCACTGGGACAAGGCGGAGCGGAAACGTCAACGATTTAACACAACTTCAACGCTTTTTACAGGATAAACAAGGGTCAAAGGAAAAAGTAAGTGTGTGTGTGGGGGGGGGAAGAACAAGTCGAAGGGAGCAAAAAGAAGACAAAAACATCTAGGAAGACAGATGAGTGTGAAGAAGATAACACGACTAAGTGTTGTGTGTGAGCTGCTAATGTTCTGATATTATCCCACCGTCTCTTTCTGACGGCTCTTCAGTGATAAGAGGTGACGGCTGGACGTTAAACGTGTTTTTGCTAGAAGGGAAAACGACTGGAAGAGAGTCAGATTAAATGGAGAGTGGATGACGACATCACTTATGAGATGAAACCAAAGAATAGAACATCCTTCAGGGTGGGGGGCTGTTGTCACACACACTCAAACTCATTTTTTTTTTACTGCTTCTGAGAACAACACGGTGACTTTTCTTATGATTTTCATGAACAGCCATTGAAATGTTTGAATAATTTCACCTCCTAACATCGTCCTACACTTTAATATTTAGAGAATATTAGTGAGAGATGTACTTCTCTAATGCATTTCTTAAAATGGATAGTCTGATGTTTTTAAAGTGTTCTTTAGGTATAAGCAATTACTATCTTACCTGCTGTAGGTAGCTCTTTGAACAACCTCACTTTGGAAAAATAAAGGCAACTTCTGATCTTGCTAATGAGCTAACTTTAAATTCACAGCAGCTCATGCAGTCACTGTTTTATAATCCCTCTAAGTGCTCCAGAATGTCCTGGATGTGCTACTGCTAGCTGCTGCTGCTGTATGCGTCTGATAATAAATACAGATTTCTGCAGATTTCATGGTGATGTGAGGTCAGGGTTTGGTCTTGGCCCAGTTGTGATAAGCTGGTAACCAGTGGATGTACACCAACACCTGATTAACCTTTGGAGTCAACTTGATTCAAGATGGCTGCCACAGCTGACCAACAAATCAGTCATTTTTACAGATTTTATTGCAAACATATCACTAATAGCTATATTTTCCGAGTTTGAAAATGACTAAAACTCATCACAGTATGATCGGAGTTTAAAACGCCGACATCTAACCGAGCAGCAAAATCCTTTAAGCAGAGCTACGCCTTTAAACTCTTTTTGTCTTCTCCTGCAGCTTTTACAGACTAAAGGTTGACATTTTCCCCAGACCTTAGAACGCTGATCACAATATTCATAGTCTATTGATCCTTTCAGCTCCAGAAATGAAGAGCGCCCACCAGTACCTGGTTTTACACACCGGCTCAGTTCCTGTGTCTCCAGAGGAAGAGAAGCTGAAAGGTTAAACGAAGAAATGGTTTAGAAAGATGATGATGAAGTTGGTCCCAGGAGTTTATTCCTTCTTTCAGGTGTTTACCAAACAGACGTCTGGAGAAAGCCAGGTTCTTCAGAGAAGATATAAAACATGTTTTAATAACTTTAAAAAGAAATGCAAACTACTGTTAGAATTGTATGATTATATATATATATATATATATATATATATATAAACACTTTATCCTTACAAAGGAACAGCTTATAAACTGAAACACTTTAAATGGAAAAAATGAAAAGTAAAAGTTCACCTTTGAACTGGTTTAAAAGTAAAAATTCACCTTTGAACTGGTTTAAAAGTAAAAATTCACCTTTGAACTGGTTTAAAAGTAAAAATTCACATTTGAACTGGTTTAAAAGTAAAAATTCACCTTTGAACTGGTTGTAATTTGAAGTTGATGAAGTTTTATGACTTGGTCGACTATAATATTCTTCTAGTTTTCTATAAAGCTCAGAATATTATGTTACCCTCAAACATCCAAACAGTTTTATAAAAAAGGAAAAGTACCTACAATCTTAAAGGAACAAATATTTTTGTTGTGCCACAGCATAGAACTAGCTTGAGGAGTAGGTCCACTTTAATTAAGGGAATAAGTCTGTGGAATGGTTTGGAAAACTGCACTAAAGCTGCAAAGTCAATGTCTATATTAAAAAAAAAAAGATTAAAACTGGATTTCTGAATAAATATTTATAAGTTGGTTCATAGCCTAATTCATATACGTACTGGATTAGTATGATGAGCTATTTATCATGATAATAATTTATTATTTTCTTATACACGTACTGCATTTGTGATTGTTGTTTAAATTGAGTGTTTGAAATAATTTTGTTTATGGAAGGGGCAGATAAAATAAGATTTTTTTTCTTCTTCTGCTTCCTTTCATTTCATGTATTGTTTTGATCTCATTGTTATGTAAATAGTTTTTCTGTTTTAATTTGAAATGAATAAATAATTTAAATAAAAAAATTAAAGTAGTTGAATGATAGCTAAACGTAGCAAAAAAGTCTAAAAGCTTAAGGCTAGTTCAACCCCAAAAGTAGAAAAATGCTGGCTAAAAACGCCAAAAGGTTAGCCAAAAGTACAAGAGCTTCAGCTAAATGTGCAAAATGATGGCTAAAATCTAAACATAGCTAAATATAGCAAGAGTCTAAAAGTAGCTGCTAAAAGCTAAAAGCATCAAAAGATTATAACTTTAGCTCAAAGTATCAAAATACGACTACAAGCTAAAAGTAGAACATTAGCTAAAACTAACAGTAACAAAAGGCCACCTAAATGTGGCAGAACACTAGCTAAAAGCGGCAATAGGCTAGGAGCTAAAAGTAGCTTAAAAACGACCAGTAGCTGAGGCAGAATAAAACAAACTGTTTTTCTAATGTGAAAATTCGTAATAAATACATGAATAAAAGCAAAATATTTTTAAATGTATGAAAATTACAAAACAGGAAAAAAAATTATAATAATAAAACACTCCTGAATGAACATCCCCGATTGACTAGGCCTCCTGAGCTGTCAGGGAGTTTAAACACGTGCTCCAATTAACTCACCTTGAGAACGCACACACAGTTTCTCTGCCAGATTCAAGGCCGCGGCTCTTTCTTTAATCGAAGACATGATTTACTTGATTAAAGGGCTTTTTTTTTTTTTAGATGCGATATGCCGAGCGCACAAACAAAATGCAGCAGACCGAGGCAAACAACCAAGCTGTAGGTTTGTATGCAGTTTGAAGCTTCCGCCGCTAGGTGGCAGCAGCGCCAAGGCCAGGCTAATTTGAGGCACGCTTGAAATAATTAAAACTACTATTTTTAACAAGTATAACAAAACATTTGTGAACAGTATGGAAATAAATTAAAAATGTACAAACAGAACAGTAAAGATAAAAAAGGAAGTTTTTTTTTTAATGAAAAACAAAAAAAAAATCACAACCAAATCAGTTATTAATAAAAGTTTACATTTACTTCCTGATCATTTTATCTACTGCTTGTTGGATCTGGATGACTCAAACAGGATCGGGTGTAAACACTTGAAGGATGATTCTTAATTTATGCAGGTAAAAAGGACATTCACATGACTGCGCATGCGTACACAATCAAACTCGGGGGCAAAATTTGCGCACTTCGTACAGTAGGTAGATATCGTCCAATTGTCTTTTAAATTATTTCAGCCGTTTACTCCTGAAACAAAAATTATACGTACATTTACGATTAATGTTACTATATTATAAAAAAAAACTTAGACATAATGTAAAAACACAATAAATGTCATAATTTTGAGCCAGCATTAGTTCAAGTTCCTAGAAAACAGCGGTGTGACACGGAGCTCGAATATCCACCGTCCAACTTAAATCTAACTTCACTGCGGTGTAAGTGCAATGCTATTTTGGCTAACGCTAATCTTCTTAAAACACAACAACTTTGATATTAATATTAATTTTACCGTAATTCTGTTTATTTGCAATAACTTCAGGAACTTAGTAGCTAATACATTAAATAATAATTTCCAGTACTTTACTCGTATAGATTACCTTGACACTTGGTAGCTAATGTACTAGCTAGCATTAATGTCCTTTTAGCTAGTTTAGCTACTGAATTTTTTAAAAACTGCATGTAGTTGTAATAAAAAAATGTCAGCTACGCCTGATGCTGTTAATATAAATAAGGTTATTCCATATTTCATTGCTTTTTCATGTTCTACTGCTCTGCAACTTTACAAAAACATAGGATGCACTACTATATAGTTTATTTCATTTTGTTTTCATTTTAATTTTTAATAATTTTCAAATGTTTAAATTGGGTAATTGAATTGCAAAAAACTTAGTTGTAGGAAGTTTTTATTTCACTTTATTTTATTGTTTGCAACAGTCCATTTGACAGTAGGGAATATGACATTAATTTTCTCTTTTTTTGCAATTCCTTTGCAAACGCTTTTTGTTTGTACACTTATCCTAATTGTTTCCCTTTTAGTTGAACTCTGATTAAACGTATTACAAGATCAAATGTTCTGTTTCTTAAATGGGCAGCGGGGAACAAACTGACATGAAGGTATCAAACTGCCCTTATAGAAATAATCCAGTTGAATGACTGGCACTTTGTTTGATTTGTCTTTGTGTTTGGGAGATATTGGTTAATACCTGCTCAGCTGAATCACACCAAAAAAAACAAAACAAATAAAGATATTGTGTCTTACTCCATTAGTCCCCTCTATAACATCACATTCACACTGTGCATCATCTCTTTGAAGTTCAACACACATTTGCACTAATCCTCCTTAGCCTGGAGTCACAGTTTCTTTTTATGTTAGTTGCCGTTCTATCAGGGATCATTTAATTCTCCAACATGATTGATACTGGTGCAGTTTAAATGTGAGCAAAAAAAAAAAAAAAAAAAAGATTGTTTCTATTAAGAGATCAGTGGCTAGTGGAGACCTCCTACTTAAATAGTTATATTTTCCACTAGGTGTGTGTTTGCAGTAAGCAGTGTGTGTGTGTGTGTGTGTTCCACTTTCTTGCTTATGTTTGAGGTGAAAAATGCAGTTGCAGAGAATCATCCACAGGTCAAATTAAATAACCTAGATAATTTAAAAAGCATTGACAGTGCAATTTGTCCTCTCTGTGATATTACTCTGACCCCTATTAGCGTCAATGGGCAGGTTCATTTTACCCTCCATGGCTTGTCATGATGTTATCTTTTCTCTGCAATGGAAGTAGTGTAAAACAAAGAAGGAAAACCTCTAATGGTCATTTCAGAAGCATTAGGTTAGATTACAGTGATTGAGAAGTGTTATGGGGCTTTATTGTTCCAGGCTATTATTCCCACTAAAATGATTTAGGAATAAAAATTGCAGATGGGGTTAATTATAGAGCAGTAGGTGAAAAAGTAGATGGTTACTGCTTAATAAAAAGCCTATTCCGTTAACCTTCTTCCTAACAAAAATGTTCTTTAATCTCAGTCAACAGGCAGAGGAGGCCCAGAGGGACCTTTGTTTGCTCAATGGATCTTAGTACAGACTCTGGGGTGTTCTCCTCCCACACTGCTGTAAGTCTCAACTTTTCACAGTACAACATAATGTACATAACATTCATCAAATGCTTTAATTTTAATGTGAATGCAGAGTCAGCATTCACGCCAGTTTTTTTTTTTTTTTTCTATTTAAAGTTTCCTTCAATGAATTTCAGCTGTTAGACACTTTCTAAATATTAGACTGGCTTGTGGCATTTGTTATTATTTATTTATTTATTTTTAAACATCTAGTATTCCATCCATCAGTCAGTCAATCAATCAACTATTTTCCTCTTGTCCCGAAATTGGGTCGTGGAGGCAGCAGCTTGAGCAGGGAGGCCCAGACATCTCTTTCCACAGCCACCTCTTCCAGCTGTTTTAGGTTGATGCAAATTAGCAGCGGCTCTACTCTGAGTCTCTCCCACAGAACTGAACTTCTCACCCTATCTCTAATGATGAGTCCAGCTAATCTTTAGAGAAAACTCATTTTGATCACTTGTGTTCATAATCTTATTGTTTTAGTCACTACCCAGTGTTTGTGACCATAGGTGAGGGTCGGAACATACGCCAACCAGTAAACTGAGAGCTTCACCATGCAGCTCAGTTCTCTCTTCACCACAACGGACCAGCACAGAGTCTGCAATACTGCAGAAGTTGCACCAATCTGTCTGTTGATCTTACGCTCCATTCTTCACTCACTGTGAACAAAACCTTAAGATACTTGAAGACCACTTTAGGCAGAACCTCATCCTCAGCTTGGAACGTGCAGTCCAGTGCAATCAGTTGTTCTGACTGATGACTGTGGTCTCAGATTTGGAGATGCTGATCTTCATCCTGAGGCCACCGAACTGGATCCCATACTCACAGAGCACACAATAAAGCTGAAGTTATTCATCCATCCATTATCTTTTACCCGCTTCTTCCTTTTCGGGTCACAAGGGTCACTGGTGCCCATATCCAACTGTCAATGTGCAAGAGGCAGGGTACACCCTGGACCGGTCTCAAGTCCATCACAGGGCCACATAGGGACAAACAACCATTCACTCTCTCACTCACGCCTAGGGACAATTTAGAGTCACCAATCAACCTAACATGCATGTTTTTGGTCTGTGGGAGGAAACCGGAGTACCATGGAGAAAATCCACACATGCACAGAGAGAACATGCAAACTCCATCCAGAAAGGCTCCCGGACCAGGATTTAAACCAGGGCAACCTGCTCGCTGAGAGGCAGAAGCCCTACCAACTGCACCACCGTGTTGTCCAAGCTGAAGTTAAACAACAACAAAACAAACAAAGAGCAAGCCTTAAACACCTTTCAGCAAGTTACAATTAGCTGTTATTTAGCTGCTGTTCTGCTGGTTTCAGCTTTTAACTTCATTTAGCTGCTTTCAGCCTTTTATCAGTTTTAGCGTAGATCAGTATAACTAAAAAAAAGCACTTAGTGTTCCAACTGCATTTTCAGAAAATATGCATTTTTCTAGTTTATTTGTTTATTTCAGGGTTAGATCATAATAAATTATAAGTTAATACGAATGATGATAAATATCAAAATCATTTTTTTTCTGCGTGTTTTTAATCTTTGGACTAGAGTTATTTAGGCTTAAGTAATAGATGCAATCTTGCCATATTGCATTTGTTTTGCACATTATAAATTTGCCAATTTGACTTTTTTTTAATTATTTTGTGAGTGTTTGTGTTTGAAAAAACATTTTTTTTATTTAGTTTGAAGAGCTGGTGTTGGAACAGGAGTCCTCTTTGTCCGGTTCTTACAGTCAAACAGAAAGTGGAGGAACCATCTTACTACAACTGCTAGAATTTAAAACTCATCTACATGAGGTCGTTGAGGAGCTGCATATTCGAAGGGTAATGTAACAAATACAGTTTTAATTTTCATATTGACCTGGTATACAAAAATATACAACTGCTGTTGCTGTAAACCCATTCAAGCTCCAGAAGCCATGTTGAAGACCATGCTACTAAGATAACCTCAGCACCACCGTGCTGCCCCAATAAACAGAACCCAGAATTCAAAGAAATTGCATTTCAAGATTTATTTCCTTGTAATAAAAATAGCGATATTCTTATGTGAAACAAAAATGACATATTATGCCTCCTCTTTAACACAAACACTATTCTGACATCTGACTTGCCAAATCTGGGTACAGACATTAGCCGAAGTAATTGATTGCCAAATCTTTGCACAATATTATTTTTGTTTATCTTGTTTTGATGCTTCAGGGGAGAAATGCAATGGTGGTCTGCCTAATTTGAAAGACAAAGTTATTGAATTTGAAAACTGACATCTAGTCACCATACTGCACACTACAGAGAGAAATTGTACTTCTTTTACCGGACAATGGCAGAAAAGTCAGGTTCAAATATGTAAGAGCGATTCGCAAGAAATTTTATAGGCGCTTATTTGTTAAGGAGCAACAAGCACTTGTTTTTATGACAGTGGAAGGTTTTCATTTGTGGTGCCACAACTGACAATTGCACCAACAGCGCAAACATATTTTGTAGGCGAACGTCCAACCAGGTGGAAAAGTCCGGTCGAAGCCACAGTGTTTGGTTAGAAAATGCCTCTGCAGGTTGTAATCCTTCGCCACAGCGCTGCACACCGAGCGAGCAAACACATCGACTTGCCTTCAGCAGTTTCACTAAAAGCATATTTATCTGTCCACTCACTGCTAAATTTATTATGTTCAACATCAAAATTTCTTTTTTGCAGCTTTCTGATTGACATTGTTTTGCCACGTTTTCTAACTACTCTCGTTATCAAGAGTTACAAGCTACAAACATGTCACCAGTCCTTCCAACTGACTGCCCGGGATCAGAGATCATCTTTATAAGAGGATCATCTCTCTGATGAAAATATTTCTCATTTCAGATTTTGTTATTGTTCTGCTGTTTTTTATTTATTTCAAATCTATTTTTATATTAAATGAAGTCATTGGCAGGCAGACTGAGTTGTATAACCCTGTCATAGATCATTCTATACAAAAAGATTGCCTTTTGTCGTTTCCAAATATTTAAAGGTCTCTTTCATGCATTTTTTAACGATTTTTAAAAATTTTTTATAAACTCACTGGCGAGCCAGAATGAAGTCACCTGCGGGCTGGAAGTAGCCCCTGGGCCACCAGTAGAATAGCTCTGGTTTAAATCCTGATTAGAAATGCAAGACTAATGATATGCTGTGTGACGAAAGAGCTGTGTAACTTCATAAAGATATTGAGGAAGTTGGTATTATAGCATTCTTAGTGGTCCTCCTTTTTATTCAAGAGATTTTACACCAGGCTGGAGGGTTAGGCTTTATATTTTTACAACTACATAAAGAGTAAATTTGTTGGTAACAAAAACAGGTCATTTTCCGCTCCTTCAGCCAGCAATTTCAACTGGATAGAGTACTTAAAGCTAAAGGGAGCAAAAATGGGATGTTTGTTGTTGATTTTATTGTTAATGTCATGTTAGCCAGGGCACAAATGTCAGCCAGAGTAACTGACAGAGTAACTGATTCTCCTCAGGCGAAGCAGCAGTTTCTAGTTGAGCTGTTCATGGGGCGGAGAGGTTAGGAAGCGAGAGAAGATGTCCTGATGCTGCCAGACATTCCCGAGCAGGTCAAATTCCAATGAGGGCTGTTTTTTCTTTTTTTTTTTTTTTGTCTTTGATATATTTTAACTCTCTGCTATAGACGATGAGAACAAGGTCGACTTAACTCCAAATAAGAAAGAAGTGCATTTATTGTGACCGTAAGAACCTTTTTGGTTGTTCTTACAAAAGTGACATGAAAAGAGCAACTTTTGGATGCATTTTCTTGGGAACTTGGGGGAAAAAAAACAGGTTAATTATTTCAACTTCTACGTCCACATCCAGCTTGAATTGGAAGATTTTGAATGATGATTTCATTAATTAAAGGAAATAAGTTGTCCAAACCAACTTGGTAAATTTCATAACTGTTTGTGCCAAACTTGGCATGGGTGTTTCATCTGGCTGTGGATCCTTGTTGTTGCTGTGCTTCGGGTCATTGTCCCGCTGCAGAACCCAAGTGAGCTTGAGTTTAAAGTCAGGAACTGATGGCCAAACGTTCTCTTTTAGGATGGTGCCTCTCAGCGAGCAGGTCACCCTGGTTCAAATCCTAGCCGGGGGCCTTTCTGGGTGGAGTTTGCATGTTCTCTCCGTGCATGCATGGGTTTTCTCCAGGTACTCTGGTTTCCTC
>JARVGQ010000002.1:10878092-10889603 GCA_031762355.1 Hypsolebias martinsi | reverse complement strand
AAGGGTGGATTGCTCTCTTCAGGTCGAGGGTGAGGTTCTTACTCAAGTGGAGGAGTTCAAGTATCTCTGGGTTTTGTTCATGAGTGAGGGAAGAATGGAGCATAAGAATGACAGACGGATTGGTTCAGCATCTGCAGTATTGCGGACTCTGTACCATTCCATTGTGGTGAAGAGGGAACTGAGCTGTAAGGCAAAGCTCTCTGTTTACTGGTCGGTCTACGTTCCTACCCTCACCTATGGTCATGAGCTTTGGGTAGTGACAGAAAGAATGAGATTGTGGATACAGGAGGTTGAAATGAGTTTTCTCCGCAGGGTAACTGGACTCTCCCTTAGAGATAGGGTGAGAAGTTCAGTTCTCCGGGAGAGACTCGGAGTAGAACCGCTACTCATCCACATCGAGACGAGCCAGTTGAGGTGGTTTGGGCATGTCCGACTAGGAGGAGATCCCGGGGAAGACCCAGGACACGTTGGAGAGACTATGTCTCTCAGTTGGCTGTGGAAAGAGATGTCTGGGCCTCCTTGCTCAAGCTGCTGCCCCCACAACCCAACTTCAGAATAAGTGGAAGATAATGGATGGATGGATGGATATTCGGAAACCCACGACAACCCTAACTAAAGGATTTATCAAAAAGGAACGTCTTAAGCTTAGTCTTAAAAGTAAACGTCAGCTTCTTCAGCAGAAACTGGAAGTTTGTTCCACAAAAAGACTGAAACCTCTGCCTCCCATTCTACATTTAAGAACTTTAGAAACCACAAGTAAACCTGCAGTTGACAGAACCTGGTGTTATGTTAACTTTCATCCCACAATGTAAAAAAAAAAAAACATCATTATTCTTCCTAAATCTCTGTTGATTAAGTCAACACATAATAAAACTTTAGCTTTTAAAAATATGGCATTGACGCAGCAGATTTTATTTATTTATTTATTTATTTTTGGACAGAACCTGAGGTGCAGGTCTATGTGCTTTAGGAGCTCCAGCTCCAGGAAGTTGATGGTCTCATTTTAACATCCTCTCTGCTCGTTTCAGTCTTCGTGTTTATGCATGTGCATCTCTTATTTCCCTGATTCTTGTTGACGGCTGAACAAAGTGGTCTGACATCGCTCCTCCTCACGACAAGCACTTTTAACACCACACCCCTCCCTCCCAGCCGCCTCCTCTCCTCCCGCCAGCCTCCCCTCTCCTCCTGTTCCTCGCAGAGTTGAAGAGTTGAATCGTGGGTCAGAAGTTCTCCGCTCGCAGAAAGCCAGACTAGATTTCCAGATGGTGAAGTCACCGTTGTTCTCTGTTCGTAACATAAAGAAAGAAAGTCCCTCACACACATGAGCAGAATCCATCCAAAGATACACCCCAATTTCTGCAGCTTTTCCCCTGAATGTTCTGACGGATCTGAGCTGGAATTGGTTCCAACAGAACACGATGGGAAGAAACGTGTGAAGAGGGGGAAATCCTGCTTTAATCAAGACGTTTAAAAAAAAAAAATCACTTTTGTTTGAGTTGATCTCTTCAGTCTGACATGCGTCTCAAAATCACGACATAATTTCAGTTTTACCGTGGGTTTGAGACTAAAACCATCCAGCGGTTTGTCACCGAAACACATGTTCAGCTGGTGCATTTTTTGATTGGTCTGACAAAATGACGGACCTAAATAAAAATAACGAGCTCAAGTTCAGTGGTGGTTGAGTGGGTGATTGGTTGTTGTCGTGACAACAGGACAACTTTAAACACTGGGAGCATCAATCAGAGGAAGTGGAAAAACTCCAAAACACACCTCCAGCCATAGACCTGCAACAGTGGCATTGCTCAAGGACAACACAACATAGCACAAATACACAGAGTTCAAACGTGAAGGGCCGACGAAGGCAGGACTATTGACACACTTTTCAGCTTTGAGTTACAAAATAAGAACTTCTTTAAAATAATTTTTTTGCGGAAAAATTTGGTGCAAAGAATCAAGCATAAACACTGAGCTCTAAAGTACAAGCTAAAATTTATTAAAGAAGCTAAAACCAAATTGTTTTGGTTACACCCATCAGAAAGCTACTATTATTAGCATAAATTTAAGACTAGCAAAAAAAATAATAGCTAAAAAAAAAAAAAAACGTGATAGAAGAACAAAGCAAAAGTTAATCTAAAAAAAAAAAAAAAAGCTAAGTCTGGTCTTCTGGACATTCAAAACATTCGATACATTTTTTTTGCTTTTTTTTTTTTTTTTTTTTTTTTTTTTTTTTTTTTTTTTTTTTTTTTTTTTTTTTTTTTTTTTTTTTTTTTTTTTGGCTTTGTTTTATTTTGTTTTTTGAATGTCCAGAGGACCAGACATAGCTTTTTTTTTTTTAGATTTTTCTACCTGGATTATTGAGTATGCATCAGGGTAAAGCAAAAGTTAGCACAGGAGTGGCTAAAGGCTCAAATTAGATAAACCAAATCAAAGCTAAAACTATCAAAACTGTGAATAATTTTTAAAATTAGCAGAACAAAAGCATAAATAAGCAGAACAGTAGCTAAATCTAAAATTAATTAATTCATTCCTTCAACCTTTATTTATACAGGTTAGTCTCATTGAGCCTCGAGGACTCTTATAAGAAAAACCTGTTTTTAACAAAGAATGATGACAACAGTAGACAATCATACAAGAAATCATATAAATTGAAATAAATAAATGGAGAATAAAGATATAAAAAAGCACAAAAATTATCTGAGCAAAGTATTAATTTGTTTGTAAAAAGCTAAAATTTGCATGTCTGCAGCTGAAGTTAAAATATAGGAATACAGCAGTTTAATTCTACTAATGCAAAATCATAGCTAAAAGGCTAAAATTAGCCAATTAAAAGAAAAATTGTAAAATAATGGCAACAAGGAAAAAATTAGCAAACTAAAACTCAAATTAGCACAACAGTATTTAAAAACTAAAATTAGCTAAACTGTAGATAAAAACTAAAATTAGCAGACCAAAAGCTGAAATTATTAAAACAATACAATGAAGCTAAAATTAGCAGAGCATAGCTAAAATTAGCATAACAGTAGCTGGAGGCTAAATTTAGCAAACCTGAAGATGAAATTTAAAATTAGCAGATAATTAGCTAAAAGGTAAAACTGTCCAAACAAATTTTCAAATATCAAAATAAAAGCTACAATTAGAAAACAAACTAAAAGCTAAAATTATCAGTGCAAAAGCTAATATTAGCACAACAGTGGATAAAAGCTAAATTTAGCTAAACCATACTGTATCTAAAAGCCAAAATTAGCAAAATGCTACTGCCTCTTTAGTGATATGTGACTATCTGTGCTGCTGATTACCCTTGATTTCTTGCCTTTAAACTGCTGTATTCATACCCATCTGGTCACTACAGACTCATGTTCAGGCTGCTGTTTAAAATACCATTTAATAATCCGTATTACTTTACATTCTTAAGATCTTAAGATAAGATCCTTGTATACTGTTTCTTTTTAAACTTTATATATATATATATATATATATATTTTTTTTTGTTTGTTTTTTGTTTTGTTTTGTTTTTGTGTGTGTGTGTGTAACTGGGACCTGGGGTACACAGTTTTGTTCCACCTCATGTACTAAATGTGATGCGAATTAAAATAAAGAAATTGAAATTATTAAAAAAAAAAAAAAAGCAACTAATGGCTAAAAGTAGCAAAATGGTAAACTGTAAACAACAAAAAAGGTAAAATCGTGTCATCTGCACCAGTTTCTTTAAGTGAGAAACATTGCATCCCCCATCCAGAGGACTTACTCAGTCCATGGCCTGCCAACCAGATCTGTCTCATAGGTGGCCTTCACTGCTGTTTCAAGCCAATCTCCTGTTTGAATTTCAAAAGTAGGTTAGTAAACTGTAAAATTTTCTAAACTCTAGCGGAACACAAGCTAAATGGGTGAAAGGAAATGCTAGCAGCTAGCTTGCTGAGACAGATTTTAAAGATGACAATGGAGGGAATGAAGATTTCTCCATGTGTTTCTTTGGATAATTATTTTGTGAATCCATCCGTCCATTATCTTTATCTGCTTCTTCCTTTTCGAGACGCGGGGGTCACTGATGCCCATGTCCAGCCATCACTGTACGAGAGGTGGGGGACCCTGACAGGCCTCCAGTTCATCATAGAGACAAATGAGACAAACAACCATTCACTCTCTCACTCACACCGATGGACAATTTACAGTTACCAATCAGTCTAACATGCATGTTTTTGGTCTGTGGGAGGAAACCGGAGTACCTGGAGAAAACACACGCATGCACGGAGAGAACATGCAAACTTCACAAAGAAACTGATCCAGATGAAAAGATTTAACCGTCTTTTTTTTCCACCCAGAATGGCCCCCGCACCGGGATTTGAACCGAAGCTACCTGCGCTCTGTAAGGCGGCAGCTCTACCAACTGTGCCACTGTGATGCCCCTTTTATGAATAAAGTTAATTCAAAAAGTGTAAAAGTTACACAAGCTAAAAGTCAAAACTGTTATTTATTTATTTTATATGATTAAGCTGAATGTTGAGCGTTTAGATTCAGGGCAAAGTTTGCGGTTTTGGTTTGATTTCAAAAAACGAAAAGAAGAAACTGAGAACGACTGAATGCTGACTCAGCAGTTTGTATTCCCTCAGTCAAAGGAAACTTCAGCCAACTTTTTTTTTTTTTATCTCAACTGGACCTGATTTACATGCAGCCTGCTGGGCACACTGGGCTGTTAGCTATGGAGCTCTAACTGAAAGTTCAGGAGCAAGAGGTCAAAGGTCAACAGTTTGTTCATTGGATATCAGGGAAATCCTTACCAGGACTCAGGCTGTAAATGTGAAGTGGTTTCTTCAAATTTTTATCAACAGGAAATTTACTACATTTTGACTGATCTCAAATAATTAGTCAATTTTTTTCATTAGCTCTTCGCCCCCTCCCCAACAAACAAACAAAAATAGGCTGCTACTCAAATTTTATATACAGTATATGTATGAGAACGTCTGATCTTCTGGCCCATTGTCACCACACACTCCTGAATTTAAGCCTTTTTGGTGATAATCCGCACTCAAATGTTCTTTATCCGGTTCCAAAAAATGTTAAGAAAATTTTCATGAGCTGGAGGAAAATAAGAGAAGAAAAGAAAAATGTTAAAACTTGGGAATATCCTGATGTATGCTCAATAATCCAGGTAGAAAAACCTAACAGAAAAAAAATCTAACGGGTCTCTCTTGAAAAATGAATCCTCGTGAATAAATGACACTAAACTGTATAAAAGGTTGAATGAAAAAAGGTCAAGTCAGGTCATCTGGACGAATTTTTCTTTTTTTTTTTTTTTGAGACTTCTTCAGTCTGAGACACTACACAAACTCAGTTTTTTCAATAGCACCTTATCATAACTGATCAACCAGTTTGCTGCTGACAGTCAGAACGAGCTGTTCACGTGTAAAAGGACCATCACAGTAACAATGAATGACCATCAACATCACAGAACAATGCGCCGTTAGAGCCCTAGCAATTTCTTTATTGTTCTACTCACTAATTAATCAGCCAGCAGGTTTAATTAGATGTTCCTCCTTTTAAAAGGAGAAAAGAACATTAAGCGCTGGTTTGAAAATGGAGTCTCGTATTAACGGAAACAAAATTAATAAATTTGTTTTTGAATAAGTTTGGTTAAGATAAACCCGTGGCCTTACCGCGGGTTGTTCTGCTCGACTGTTAAATCATGCACCCAAACTTTTATTGTAACTTGTTTAACTGTATGAATTTCAAAATGTTTTGGTTTTATGATTGTGTTGGACAGAAAGTTGATCTTAACTTTAGAAGAAAATGAATAAAAAGGTGAAAATAAATCAATTTAAAATCACCAAAAGAACTGATCAGTTTTTTTCCCTTATATTATAAAGAGACATATGTTTAGACATATATTAGGTAATTTTGTGTGCGTGTGTGTGTGTGTGTGTGTGTGTGTGTGTGTGTGTGTGTGTGTGTGTGTCAGAGGTCCCCCCATCACCTCCTGACTCCTCCTCCCTCCTCTTAGATCCACTGAAGAAGAGTGAAGGGAAAAGAGGGCTGCTCCTCCTCACTCCTCCACTCCTCTTCCTCCATCCACAGTGTGAGCTCCAGCAGACTCCCACCGCCTCCCTGAATGGACCCTCGGAGCCAGAGTCCAGGTTCTGGTGCTGAAGATCCCAGGTGATCGTCGTGTCTCTTTTCTGACATGAACTTTAGTTTCTGCGGTTTGAGGCCGTGACTCTCAGAGGAAAGTTTTTACTCTGAAGGATTCAGAAGGTGACTTTTTGTTTGTTTGTTGTTGTTTTTGTTGTTGTTTTGGACCGCAATGGGTTCAGAAGTGCGTGACCTGAACTCCCTGCTGCCCCCGGTCCCAGCGGGCCCAAGCCCCCTGCCCGTCACCACGGCCCCTCAGTGGGCTCCCGTCCTGGACTTCCACACCGCCGCCGCCTCTCCATACCCCTCCCTGGCTGCGCCCCACACCTCCCTGGGGGCCCACTCCTTCATCAAACAGGAGCCTAGCTGGGGGGCCACGGGGGACCCACACCACCACGATGCAGACCCCCACTGCGGCCTCAGCGCCTTCACCGTGCACTTCTCGGGTCAGTTCACGGGCACCGGGGCCTGCAGGTACGGGGCTGCATTCGGGGCGCCCCCACCTCCTCCTGCGCCCGCGGCTCCCAGCCAGCCCCCGCCGGTGGCCGGCCCCCACCACCACCAGCCCCCCAGCAGGATGTTCAGCAGCCCGTCTTACCTGAGCAACTGTATGGACACGCAGCCGCCCCCCCGGAACCAGACAGGTACGTCTGGGCCGCAGGATGGGTCGCCTGCAACAAGAGAAGTTAATGCAGCCAGACATTCATCCTGCAGCCATTTACACTAATTTAACATCTGGATCAGCACATCTGTGCTGCTTCCAAAATGGTCTAACAAGCTTTAAATTAGCTCGTGTGACAGAAACAACACTAAAAAATCTGCTGTGAATTAACTTTTTATTTTTATTTTATTTAATCACAAAGTCTCCAGATTAACTTCTTCTTTTTAAAAGTGAGCTGGTAAAGATGCACAGAATCACAATGAATATCAAAATACAACGAAACGAGTCAGAATCAACACAAAACAAGCACAGGGTCCTGATTAAGTGCAGCATTCACTCTTCGGTCACAGAAGATAAAAGTATCGAGCTTCGGTTTTATCTGAGGATTATTCCAGGTGCGAAGTGAGAAAACGTTCTACGAAGTTCTGGAAATTTTCTGTGAACTCTACAGAGGAGCTGACTGCAGGAGCGCCACTCTGAACCATCGAAAACACAAAGAACGAGAGGAGTTCGCTCGATGCATCTTATACGTAAAATAATTTAGTGTTGTTATTTGGGCTTAAAGAAAGCACATTATTAAACCCACGATTGTTACAGAGAATCTAAACCACGTGCAGAAGAAACGGCATATAAATAACATCTTTTTTCCAACCGATAAATTAAAACTGCCTCTGTTCAGATAATAAATTAAAATTAAATTAAACCTTCAACCTTTTTTTTTTTTTTTTTACTAAATTTTAGAAATGTTCTTTAAAATAAAGACAACGATTCAGCCAAAACCCCAAATATTTGGAGGAAGATGTTCTTCCGGTAAAGTAGAAAATTTCCATTTGAAAATTAAAAGATTTTAGTTTTAAGGTTTAAGCAGCACCGATCATTTACTGAAGAACGGTGGTGTTAAAGGTACGCTTTACAAGCTAAAAAAAAATCAAATGTAAAAAAATGTTACATGAGCTTCAGTAAATGGTTTGGAAGAGTTATAATTCAGTACTTTGTTCAGTTTGAAATGTTATTCTAAATTGCAGGTACGCAGCCACTGTAAACAAAGTACTTTAATCTTCATACTTTACATATCTGAGCGTAAAGAAAACATCAGAATAGTCTGTTTTCAGTCACTTCAGCTGTTTCTAAATGTCGGGAGCAGCTGATCATAGATTTTTAATTTAAGGACACACTAACCATTTATTATTTATTTATTTTTGTATTTATTTATTTTTTGAGACTGGTCTTCATGACTTTACAAAGAGCATTTTTTATGTTTCCATTAAAGGGTGTTTGTGTGTGCGTCTGTGTAAACAGCAAACTGAAAAGACCAAAAAAACAGACTGTTTTTTTTAATCCAATTAAGTATCTTCTTGCAATAATTAATAATCTGAAATTAAATTAGAATCACTCAATTGTTTCAGCTTAAAGGGGAAGTTTTTAGATATTTTTTAACAGTTGAAGTATACAGATTTTATTGTAATAAAGCAATAAATTACTGCTAATTAAATACAAATACCTAATGTTACTTAATTGTTTTTCAGAAAACAGAATGTCCCTCGGTGCTTTCCTTACCTGAACATATTCCTCAGGCCATGGGAGCTATTTCTTTAAATGTTTTTATAATATGTGTCCAACTTCAAAGCTTTTTATTGTGCTTCTTGTGCTTTTTGGAGATTCTGAAATGATCTGAACTAATTGCTATTCTCACATATTTAATTATTTAGTTGAACTATCAAACACTAGTTTAGATTAGTTATAATTTTATCTTTTTTAGAGTGTAAAACAGAACTTTATTTGTGGTTTAAATGCATCTTTTTATTTTTAAATCTTACTTTTTAGTTTGGCGAGCCTAATTTACATTTGGTGCTTGTGTTTCTCTCAGGGGGTTGCTTCAGTTTTATCAGGAATAATTTTACAAACAGACAACATATAAGGTAAATAACAAAGATAGTGTTTATTGTTAAAAGAAATACCTGTTGAGTGATTCTTATTTCATCAACTGGACTAATACCGTCTGGATTTCCTCACAGCACGTGGCTAAAGTAAATCCAAAAAGCAGAAAAATCTTAGCTAAATCAGCCTCTTAAGCTTAAAATCATCACTCATGTTTCTAAATGTTTTTGTTCCAGATCAATATTTCCATTTTAATATACAGTAGTGATCATGAAGTTGTGTATTTGAACATGTCACATATTGTGTCGTGTCAAAGGTCAACAAGAAGAGTGATGTGTCCAAACATCCAAATCCGACCCCCCACCCCACCCCCCATTCAAGATAATTAACCTGATTAATTAGTATTAACGGGCCTTTTAAGCAGATAATTCAGGGAAAAGTTTTTTTATCAAAGAGCCGAGCCGACCTTTGACCCATTTTATCTGCTGCCCTCCGCGGCTGAACGGGCGCTCTCAGACGACCTGACAGCAGGACTCGGGTTGCCAAGCGGAGCTGCGGGGTCACAGCGGGACGATTTATTTACAAAAATGTTTTTAACTAATCCTAAAAACTCACCAAACTTCCCCCCCATGTCTGTTTGTGTCTGCCTGTCTGTTAGCAAAATATCTCATGACTCACTGGAAGCATTTTTGATGAAAATTTCAGGAAACAATAAGTTGCTGTGCGTCTACAAATTTCAAAATGTGGAGCCAATTCAATTCAAGATGGCCACCACAGCTAGTTGCATTTTGCAAACACAAAAATAGCTAAGATTCAGTTAGTTTTACAAATATTGAGCTAAAACTTGGTGCGGCAGCAGCTGAGAGTAACTCACAGCACATATTTTAAGTGCTAATAGATCAGACGTCTGCAACTTTTGACCCGAGGGCCAAAAGTGGCCCTTGGACCATCTCTATCCAGCCCCCAATATTCTTACAAATAACAACTTCATTTAAGTTGATGAAAAGCTGCATTTTATCAATGAAACAAGGAAATCTAAATTAAATATATTGGACAAATACAATGAAAACCTTTGGATTAAGATAAGCTGAAACTTTTTTTAAGTCTTTGTGTTTCTGGTAAGATTCGTGCATATAATGTTTTTATTTATTTATTTAAGATTTAGCCAAAATAGCTGAACATCCATCCCAAGTCATCAAAAGACGATCCTAGTCTACAACAGGAAAGCTAGTACTGTAGTGTCTCTGACACTTCAGGTTCTCTGATATTATTTAGACTTAAACCTGTACGATAAATGTAATTTTCTAATTACCCTGATGCATGCTCAATAATCCAGGTAGAAAAATCCAAAAAAGCTAAGTCTGGCCCTCTGGACTAATTTTCTAATTCTTAAAAAATTGTTCATAAATCAAGATTAAATGTGGGGTTTAAAGGAACCGTTAAAGTTTTAATTTTCAACTATTTTCTGAGGGGTATTCCAGGGGGGTTTCCAGACTTTATATGTTTTCCAGTTGAATGCAAACTGACCTCATCGCTTGTCACTTCAGCACCGGACTTCAAGGAGGCAACGAAACACACACACACACACGCACGCACACATGCACAGATTAGAGTCAGGGGTGAGTGGAAGACAAATGAAGATGTTTAATGAGTTTTTTTTCTCTGCGCTCATCCACCGACTCTCAGAGAAAAGTCAGAGAAAGTGCTGCAGGTTTAATTAATGGGGCGTGCACGTGACAGAGTGTGTTTGTATCCATGTGTCGGTGCACGGGAGTGATTTACGAGACGTTCGCTTTGCCCCTAAAGGTCAGGTGAAGTCAGGGTTGGTCCTTGGCGACAGGCACTCATCTCCTCACACCCATCAGAGAACAAACAAAGCTTTGCTTTTAAAAAAAAAAAAAAAATCAGAGTAAAATATTTAAAAACATTTGTGTTTAAAAGTTGTAATAAAGCTCCACATTAAGAGGTGTGGTAGCTTGGTGGTCAGTGCCGCCGTCTCGTAATCCTGAAGTTGCAGGTTCGAGTCCACGTTGAAAGAAAAACAACAAAAGTTGCACAGGGGTCTGCAAACTGTGGCTCTCGCGCCGTGCACAGCTCTTTGTAGATTTGACTGTAATTAACTTGAAGTGAATAATTTAATCAATAATTTATTCATCCACAGGAGGAAAGGTTTGGCTTCATTGATCCAACCCTCTTACTCTGAGTTTAACTGGATAATTTAAGATTTTTTTTTTTTACATGTCTAATTAAAATTCTGAGGGCATACATCTGACAAATATTATGAAACATTGACATATAAAAAACATGGAATAGTGTCCCTATAACAATTAGAAATAAAGGTTTGCCTTCAATAAAAGCTAATAAAATAAAATTTCATTGCAGGTTTCTGCCTTTATTAAAAGAAGTTTAGACGTGTGTGTGTGTGTGTGTGTGTGTGTGTGTGTGTGTGTGTGTGTGTGTGTGTGTGTGTGTTTGTGTGTGTGTGTGTGTGTGTGTGTGTGTGTGTGTGGATGGATGGTGTAGAGGCAGGGTGGTCGACCCAGGACCCGAAAGTCCCAGGTTCAATCCCCAGCCATTCCCACATGTTGTGATGTCTCTGAGCGAGACATCTAAACCTAATTGCTCCCTGGGCACCTACAAAGCTGCCCACTGCTCCACCTGGATATATCCCAGGAGCAATGGGTTCAATGCAGTGAACCAATCTTACTTTGTATGGGAACATACAATTATGTCTACACATAACACATTATTATATATATATATATACAGGTCGTCCTCGACTTAAGGCGCCCTCGACTTACAGCAACTCGGACTTAAGAACGGGTGTGCTAACATACATTTTACATGTA
>JARVGQ010000002.1:10840889-10858804 GCA_031762355.1 Hypsolebias martinsi | reverse complement strand
TATCTTAACGTGATTCTTGACCTGTCCTGCCATTGTGTATCTGTTCCTCCTTCCTGTTCCTCTCAAAACCAGCCGGTCGAAGCAGAAGGCTGCTTGTCCTGAGGGAGTTTTTTCTTTTCCACTGTCGCCTTCATGCTTGCTCAAGTAGAATCTGCAATGAAGTTAAACTCAAAGCAGTCTGCTACTCAGATAACTAATGTTAAAGAACTTAGTTTTTATATATGAATGTTTCTGTTCAGTTCCCTAAGATGACTTCTGTTGTGACTTGGTGCTATAATAAACTTAATGGAATTGAACTGTGTCATTTTCCTCGTTTGAGGGCGTCTTTCTCATGTCGCTGAATGTCTGAACATGTTCAGAAAAGAAATTTGCTTGACGGATTTACTCTCAAAATAGTCCCAGAGTTGTCCCGAGCGTTGGAAATTTGTCTCGGTTTAATTTCTGTGAGTCAAAGTGTGAGAAATGTGATTATCTTGAGAGGATTTACCAACCAGGAAACTAAAAAACTAAAGGAAACAAAAAGGAGAATACATTGCAATAAAATGGAGACATTAAACTGCAAGAACTAAACTGAACGGATGTTGCAATTTATTGTTGACACAAATCAAAAATGTTAACCAACAGTACAGGAATATGACATTTATTTTTCAAGGCAACAGAAATGCCTTATCATGACTAAGTGTTTCATTTATTCTGTTTATTGTGAATAAACTAGAGGCATATCTACATTAGGAGGTAGAGGGAAAGTACTTGTTTAAAATAACCTTCCAGATGATTGATGTAAAGTGAGTCAGAGATGGGTTCAAAATGTCAGCAGCAGAGTAGAGAAGTAGACCCATTTTCATTCAAAAAGGGCCCTAAATCATTACGTGAAATCTTCTGCTGCTCCTCAGATCCAGCGATATTTCAGCAGAAATACCTTACGGGTCTGCTGCCTTGGCTTCAGTGTGAAATAATAGCTCCATAATGAGCCAGGTACCAGGCACCACCTCTGCTCCGCCGGACCGCTGTGATCCTGCAGGCGGCATGAACGGGGCCTGAAGGCTGTAAATCCAGTGTGTTACAGACAGAAGTGTGTGTGCACACACATGCTGGTGGTTCTGTAAGTACTGGGCAGATCTGAATGATCATAGGTCCGGTTGGTCTAATAAATTATGGCTGTTCTCCAAAAAGTTTAGCTGTGCGTTCTCAAACCTGGATATTTTCAGTGTCTAGCTACTTCAGCAAACTTTCAGCATTTCAAACCGTTCAGGTATCAAAACTTTCAGCTCGTTCAGGACTTCGGTGCTCTGAGTTTTGGTTTTTGTATCTTTCATACTTTATTAAATATTTAACTTTTTTTTTGTTTGTTTTATTAGGATACATGAAGATTTTAACTTTTAGCTAATTAAACATTTTTATCTACTACTTGTGCGCTCATTTTAGCTCATAGATACAACTTTTTTATTAGTTTTTGGCTATTTTGCATTTAGTTACTGTTGTGTTAGCTACTGTTGTGCAACTCAATCCTTTAGCTACTATTTTGCTAATTATAGTGTTTAGCTAAGAATTTTTCTAGTGGAAGCATTTAACTACAGTTTTGATGCCTTTAGTTTTTAGCTACAGATTTGCAAATTTTAATTTTAGCTACGGTTTTGCTAATTGCAGTTCTTTGCTACATTTGTGCTAATTTCAGGTTTTAGATAAGATTTTGCTAATTGCGGCATTTAGCTCTTGTTCTGATGGCTTTAGCTTTTAACTACAGTTTTGCAAATGTAGCTTTAAGCTACTGTTTTAGTGATTTTAGCTATTGGCTGATTAACACAGTTTAGCAAATAGCTGCAGTTTTGCTAATTGTAACTTTTTTGCTGCGTTTGGGATCATTTTAGGTCAGCTGTTGTGATAAGTTTAAATTTTAGCCTATTTTGTGTTCATTGTAGCTTAATTAATATAAAATAAACTTTTAGCTGCTCTTTTGCTGATTATAGATTTTGTCTACTCTTTTGCTAGCCTTGGCATTAAGTTACTACAGTATTGTGTTTATTTTAGCTTTTAGCTGCTGCGCTGTTTTTACTTTTGGCTAAGATTTAGCCTATTTTAAGAATTTAGCTACTGCTTTGCTGGCTTAAATTTTGGTTGAAGTTATGCAGCTTTTAGTTTAGTGTTCCAAACAGTAAGTTTGCTCATTTTAGCATTTATCTGAGTTGAGTGGTTTTGCTCATGTTCACTTTTAGTTTGGGGTCTAAGCTGCTACAGATAGCGCAGCGAGCTAATCGTCCTCCATGTTGTCTTCGCAGCGGGGACAACTTGTATCAGATGGCGTCTCAGCTGGAGTGCATGGCGTGGAATCCCGTCAATTCACTGGCCTCCACCATCAAGAGGTAGGAAATGATCGTCAGGCTCGTCAAGCAGCAGCGTTCAGAGGAGAGTGTAGGTAAAGTCAGACAACAGATCGTTTCAGATGAAAAACATTTAAGCTCCTGTTCAGCTGCTGGCTTGTTTCCATCAAAAATCACAGTTTGCAGCTGCTTACTGACAAATTTGCTGCAACAAAATGAGTCAAATATTTGCGACGTTGACATACCAAGAACTCTGATTACGCCTAACTTAAAGGGATAGTTCAGATCCTTTAATGTGGAGTTCTGCAGAAAAGATAACATCTTACCTGTTCGCTGTTTGAACGACCTCAGTCTGTAGAAATAATCTAATTATGATTGAACAGACGAGCTAACAGCTAGTAATTCTTTTTAAACAGCTCAAATCTAAAAATAACATTGTAGTAATTTATGTGAATGTCACTGCTTGGCAATAAAACATAAAAATAGCCACCTCAAGCAAAACTGACATGCAAAAGTTAATTTAAATACAGTTCTGATTCTGTTCATCAATTATACAGTTTTTCTCCAAACTGAGGCCTGTTGTCGAACTCGGCTGTAATTTTTCATGTTTTTTGCAGAATGCCTTCTCAAAAGATCTGAAGTGTTGCTTTAAACCATGACGGATGTTAACTCGTACACCTCTCGACAAATCGCCTGCACGTTCCTCTCTCTGCTCCCTGATTTAATGGCGCCGGCACTCCTGGCTCCAATCGAGGTCACAACGAAGCACAAATGATGTTCATCATTCAAATAAGGGCAGAAAGAAAAAAAAAAAGTAAACTACGATGAGTCATGTTTGGAGGGAGTAACTCCAGGATACTCCGGGTGTTTGATCTTTAACGAGGTTCCTCCATTTCTTCTAGGAATAGTTCAGGAAACACGTCTGAAATCCCTCAGGATGTTCAGACAAACCATACAGCGTTGGGCGCAAACTGCAATGTCACCGTGACCCGCTGCTCGGCGTCTGTGCCGGCTCGACCCGTTCCTTTCTACTCCGAGCCAAACGGCATCCATCATGGTTAACAGATGAACGCGTGTGTTTCTGACGTTTGCAGCAAGAGGTTCCTGCTTTTTCAAAACGTAGCAAAACAATGAAGACAAACGGGTTTTTTAATATTTTCTTGATAAAAGTTGCTCTCTCTGCTCCGGTGATGGGAGAAGGAGAGATGTGAGGGAGTATGGAGGATGAAGAGGAAGAGACTAGAGGAGATAAGGAGGGACAGGCGGAGGAGAAAGACAGGAGGAAGAGGAAGTGAAGAGGAGTTGAACAGGAGGAGCGAACAGGTTTGTTCCCAGGGTTGAAGCCAAACGTGTGCCCTCGTGAAGCAGCGCCTCAAACAAGAATATATTTGTTGCGTTTGACAAAAATTAAAACTTTCATGTCGCTGTTGATCCAAATTCAAAGTCACGTTCCTGTGGTCGTCAGAGACCAGAAGCTTTTATCAGTTCCCCTAAAGGTCAGCTCAGTGTGCGAACGCTTCTTTGTTTGTTTTCCAGCATCTTTCTCGTTCCGCAATTTTTGTGCCATTTCAGCAAATTCTAAATCAAAACCTTCAGCTCGTTTAGGAGAAGGGTGTTGTGATTTTTGGTATTGGCACAACTTTAGCTTTTTGAAATATTTAGTCTTTTCTGCCATTTTTTTCTTATAGAAAATGAATTGAGCTCATTTTACATCCTTCAAATCTTTAGATCTGTTTACAACCTTTACTGCTCCTTTCACATTTTGTTCTGCTTCAGCTTTTTTCAGCTTCCTTGTGCAAATTTTAACTTTTTTCAACTACTTTCAGCTGTTTTTTCAGCTGTTTTGTGCTCCTTTCAGATTATTTCTAACTACATCTTTGTGCTTCTTCTAACTTTTTTCTGCTATTATCAGCTTGTTTTGCTCCTTTCAGCTTATTTCTGCAAGTTTCATCTTTTTCTGCTATTTCAGCTACTATTTAGCTGTTTTTGTGCTAAGTTTAGCATTTTTAGCTAATTCCACATTTTTTGCAACTCATATCATATATTTTCAGCCTAATTAAGCAAATTGAGTAAAAGTGTTTCTGCTTTCTTCTTCTAATTTAAGCTTGTTCTACATTTTCACCTAGCTTTTTTTTTTTTTTAAGGATTCTTTAGCAAATTTAAGCTGCTTTCAGATAAATTCACATTTTTCCTGGTAATTTCTGCTACTTTCAGCCTAACTAACTTCTTTCTGCTAATGTCTATTTGTTATGCTCCTTTCAGCTTTTTTCCTGCTATTTCAGCTATTTAGCTAGTTTAATGCTAATTTTAGCTTGTTCAGCTAATTCCACTTGTTTTAGCTCATTTGAGCTATTTTTGCTTCCTTCTGGTAATTTAAACTTTTTTCTGCCTTTTTAGCTACTTTTCAACTACAGTATTTTCTTCCAATTTCAGCTTTTCTAGCTAATTTCCTAATTTTTGTGCTCATTTCTGCATACAGTATTTAAAACAAATTCAGTTTTCTGCTTCCTTCTGCTAACTGTTTGTTCTTCCATTTCAGCTACATTTTAGCATGTTTATTTTTAGCTAATTTTAGCTGTTTTTCAGCAAGTTATTCTGCAATAAGCATTTACACTGCATGTTTGCAGAAAATGCAATGTCTCTAGTTAGATTTAAAATAATTTGTGAAACTTTGGATTATATGATGAAAGTAAAATGGTTATTATTAACATTTTGGGGGCCAGTAAAGATGCTTTAAAGGCCTCACCTGGCCCAGGAACCACTGACTGATGTTCACTTGTCCGTGCATAAGTCATCTGTTTTAACAGCGGCAATAAGAACGGTTTGAATAAATTAAATGATTAAACTGTTCAAGGTAAACGTTGATAAAATGTACTTAAAACCTGTCAGAGGTTCTGCACTTTCTACTGCAGTCCGCGATGTCTGGACTGCCCACGGTTGTCCACACGGGATATTTGTGAAGATCCGGACACAAACAGAATGCCTGATTGTTGAGATCAGATGTGTAAAAATTACTTTTCTGCTTTTTTTCTTTATTTTCTGTCTATTTTTATTTATTTTTTATTTTTTGCACAGAACCACCGTCGTGCACCTTAACGGTTGGATAAAACACTGTAAATGAAAAACAAAGTTAAAATTTAAACTCCTTTCTCTGGGAAAATGAGGCAAACAAAGAGCACCTTATGATTCCGTCTGCAGCAGCACAGGATGCAAACTCCCATCCTCCTCCTTGACTCCGACACGCTGAAATATAACACAGTGTGTGCACGTGTGTGTGTTTTATCAGAAGCAGATAGACAGCAGCTGCGTCAAACAGAGCAGGTTTTGTTTCTTCATTTTGACCCTATGTTGCTAATTGTTCAAAACAACAGCACAAATTTGTTAGCGCGCTTTGATTTGAGGTTATTTTATGCTTTAGAATATTGGATTATTTTTTAGTTTTGGTTATAAGTATTGGGTTTTTTTTTTTTTTGTTTTTGTTTTAGTTAGGGGAATTTATTTGTTGATTTGAAAGTTTAAAAAAAATGGATAAAAGCTCACTTATTGGCATAATTGAAGACGCATTACGATCAGGACGTTGTTTAGTGGGTATATAAATAGTAAATTAGCAAAATGTAAATTAAAACCAAAATGTTGAATTTGAATTAGGAATAATTTACATTTTTGTGCTGATTTTAAAAGTAATGTCTCTCTTTTTTTTTTTTTTTTTTTTTTTTTATTTAAATCATCCCAAATATTTTTTTAATTTTGGGTTAAATCCATAAAAAAGTCACCACCAGTCAGTCAAAAAACAAAACAAAAAAAAAAAAAAACTATATTTTTATACATATATAAAATTCAGCTATAGATACCTTCAGCTTTTTATTAAAACCACATAAATTACATTTTCTGTGAAAAAAACAGTGTGACTAGGAGATTTAGATGACTTTGCCATAAAGTTTAAACTGACTGCAGTGAAAAGAAGCAGCAAAACACAAGCTAATTTTTTTTTAATTTTATTAAAATGTTAGCTAGAAATAGCAAATGACTTGTTAAAAACTAAATAAAGCAATACATATGCTAAAAGGTAAA
Source organism: Hypsolebias martinsi (assembly GCA_031762355.1). Taxonomy (NCBI): domain Eukaryota; kingdom Metazoa; phylum Chordata; class Actinopteri; order Cyprinodontiformes; family Rivulidae; genus Hypsolebias; species Hypsolebias martinsi. The sequence continues at coordinate 10,852,415 of JARVGQ010000002.1, read as the reverse complement.
AATAGCAAATTAGCTAAAGCTAAAAGCAGAAAACACAAGCTAAAAATTTTTATTTTATTAAAATGCTGGCTAAATGTAGCACATCTAGGCCTGTCGCGATAAACAATAAATCAATTAATCGCTTGATAAATTAAAATTATCAACCTCATTTTCATTTATCGGCTTTATCGTTTCTTCTTGTCTCTACTGAAGACACTGGATGACAAAAGGCTCAACTCGGGTGCTCTTCACTGACCCCTCCCTTTCTCTTTCGTTTTTGGCTCGTTAAAAGCAGCTAAGCTGAGAAGCTAAGCTAACAGGCCAACCTTGGGGAAAAAACCTCCGTCTTGTCAAAGCTCCAAAATTCACGTTTGAAACCCGTGCCTTTGTATATAAAAGTTTTTCTCTGCAAAAAGAAGCTGAGAACTTAACTGATTTTTAATTTTTTTTTTTTTTTTTTTTTTTTTTTTTTTTTTTATTAACAGCTTTGTGTGAAAAATGCTGTGCTTCTTAAAAAGACACGCTGCTCGCTCCCTCACTATCCATCCTTTGGTTCAAACAGTCTTATACTGCCATCCGGTGGTTGAAAACAGGTGTTACTATCAAAACAAATTAAACATTTCTTCTTAAGTTTGACAATAATTATTAGTTATTGTCAAATTTCAAGCAATATTATCGATTATCGCAATAATTTCTGAGACAATTAATCGCCCAGCAAAATTTGTTATCATGACAGGCCTAAGCACATCACTTGCTAAATGCAAAATAGAACAAGAAATTTGCTAAAAGGTAAAAATAGCAAATTAGCTAAAGATAAAAGTAGCAAAAATGTAGATAAAAAACAAAGGAGCAAAAGCATAGCTAAAAGCTAAAGGAACAAAAGTGTAGCTAAAAGTTAAAACAAGCAGAAAAGACAAAATCAGAGCCAGTTACTGAAGAATAACAGTGTTTGTGAAGGAACTGAAAAGATCTCAGTGTATTTCATTAATAAAAATGTAGATAAATATTGTGAAAGTATTAAAGTGATTAATATATTAAAGCAGCCACCTGGATGAGCTGAAGGTTTTGATGTGAAAGTGTGCAGAAGTGAACAGAAGTCAATAAAACAATAACAATCACACTCTTAACGATGTATTTTATGAGCTCAAACTCAATATTATCTTGGGAAGTTTGTTCTTGTTTCAACCAAAAGTCTGTAGAGTTTTTTTTTTTTTTTTTTTTAAACAATAACTGCCTCTCTCTTGCAAACAGAATGAAACAAAATGTCTGAACCAGACCAACAGTTTCATGGGAACTTTAACAAACTCGCCTTCCCGTCTCCGCACAGTTTTTGTGTTTCTTTGATCTTCGGTGCGTTTCTGTTTTAAAAAGAACCAAAGTCCTTGAAGACGTTGATAATCTGTAGCTTATTTAGCTGTTTCTGTAGAGCCTGAACCGTCGGTTGAAACATGAAAACCAACGTCTTTGTGAAAAACATTTTCTTACAAACGATGGCACCTTTGGAAGAAGAGGGCCGTGGGAAGTGTAATTAAAAATACAAAGAAGGTAAAGATTTTAGACATTTTCCATGTTGGGAGGAATGCATATCGCCCGCTGCCTTTCACGTCAGATAAACAAAGCTCAGAAAAAGACGGAGTTGAAGTCGTTTTGGTCAAACCTCTAAAATAATATTACATGTGAACTCTTGCCTCAGAGTATGAGTTGAGAATGACTCTCAGCTACTACCACATCAAACTGTGACCTGTGCTGACCAACTGAGCCGTAATGAGCACAAGTGAAAGTACTGACGTTTCTGTCAGAGATTTGAGTAAATAAAGTTACCATCTAATAACTAAAATAACATGTAATTTGTCTAATCTACCTTCAAATTTTAGTTTTTTTTTAATAGAAATAATAATTTGTCTTAATAACATAACTGCCTTTGAAACTTTTTTTTGCTTTTGCCGTAGCACCAGGAAATCCCTTCGTATTATATTTGGTGTCATTGTCAAGCTTAGGCATTTTTTTTTATATAGGGCTGGAATTCCTGAGTACATGTATTTATTTATTTATTTTAATTCATAAAATTTGTTCATTAAAAAAATAAAATAAAATAAAATACAAAACAATCCCATAAACGACAACATCAATCCAGACCAATAAAAATGATGTTTTTAAACCGGCACTGAACAAAACTACCGGTAGCTTGTTGCCAGGCGATGATAAAACACCAAACTTTAATCATTCTGAGGCTTTTGAGAAGGAGAATTTAAAAGTACCAATAACATGATATTTAAAATGTCCTCATCGTGGCACCAGACGTCATCGTTACCAAACGTTACTGAGCCGCCACATCGGCTGGTAGTTTCACGTCTCAACTGTTTCGACTCTGTTACTACTTCGCTTCAGGGCACAAAGGCGTATCGGGTGGGTTGGCTTCGACCCCCACTCGTCACATCGGTCCGAGGCAGACAGAAGGCATCTCAGTCCCGGCTTAAGTTTTCTACTAACCCTAGAACTCCACATGGATGAACTAAAAAAAAAAAAAAAAAAAAAAACTTTTTATCTCTGAACTTTTTTAAAAACCTCAAAGAAAATGTCATAAGATCGCAGTCCTAAGTGGGATTTATTTATTTATTTTTTTGGGTGGGGGTCTGGTTTCTGCAGCTGTAGAGGCGCTGATGAGCTGAAATATTCATCCCAAACATTGCCATAAATTAACAAAAGAAACCTCTGAAAGTACAGCTTCTATCCATGAACTCTGTCCTGCTATTTGCATTAAAGGCCGGCTGTGACAAGAGGAACGTCTGTAAATGATGTTTCCTCCCCGACCTTATCGGACCTGCACACAAAGAGCTCAGTGAAGCAGAACTTCAGGCTCTACCTGACGAGAATTAAGGATTTATGGCTCTGAATTATATTCTTTGTGTTGCTGTCTGCTTTGCATTTGTCTGAAATAATGTCTTTATAAGGATTTTTTTTTTATTAACTGCTTGTTCATCTATTTATTATCGCCTGCCGCTGAAAGGCAAATATGTTTTGTCTATTAGCAAAATATCTCATGACCTTGCCGGGCCGATTTCAATAAAACTTGCAGGAAGCGATCATCGGATGCACATCTACAAGTGTTTAACATTTGATGTCGACTAGATTAAAGATGGCAGCCACAGACAGTTGATGTTAAAAAACACACAAATGGTTGAGATTCAGTCAGCCTTACAGATACTGAGCTAAACTTTGACGTGGTAGTAGCTGAGAGTCCATCACAACACAAGCTTCAAGTACTCATTGCACAGCGTATTTGCTTTAAACGTCACCTTTAACTGCTAACGTCAACTTAGTTTGTCTGTTAGCAAAATATCTCACAGAACACAGCACAGATTTTAACGAAACTTTCAAAAATGAATCATTTGATGAACTTCTACAACCAATTTCCTTTTGGAGTCAGTTCAGTTCAAGATGCCTGTTACAGCTAATTGATATTAGCCATCACAAGAATGGTTATGACTCAGTGAAAATGATAAACTTGCAATAGAAGATTACTAAAGCTTAGTCATTTCTGTACATACGATGTCTAAAATTTTGGTGTGAAGGGCGGTGGGCGATGTGAAATCTGTCAAATAATCAATTTTGCCTTCTAACGCCCAGCAAGGTTGCAGGAATCAGATTTCCTCTGATCTGTTTTGACCCGTTTTTGTTGACGTCTGTGTCTTTTTTGTGTCCGCAGCCACGCGGCGGGCTACGACAGCGACCCCAGCACCCCGATGGTGTACAGCTGCAGCACACAGTACCGCATCCACACGCACGGCGTCTTCAGGGGCATCCAGGTGGGCCTGCAGCTGCTGCAGCTGCTGCAGCTTTCCTCTTGGTCGCGGGCAGGTCGTCGTCCGGTCACCTCGCTCCGCCTTGTTCTCTGCTCGTGACACGCATGAGATAACTAACAACGAAAATGACGCTCTCTTAAAGAGACGTAACGCAACAAACAGGCTGTGGGAAGAGGCTGATGTGTACCAGAACACACACACACACACACACACACACTGCGTAGTGATGCCGTTTCCATACAAGTTAATAAATCATTACATTTTAATTATTGTCTGTCAGCGGCTCTAAAAGACAAGGAGCAGGAGACTCTCCAGACCTGATCTTAGTCCAGATCTTTCTTCCCGGGGCTCATTTCATTTTTCATCCTGCTCCTTTTTTTTTTTTTTTTTTGTTCTGTAAAGCCACAGCACAAGAAGAGTAAACAATAAGCTCCCTCATACGACTCCTTAACGGTGTAATTTAAGAGCCGCAGATCGAGTTAATAAACGTGATGTTTGGCTTCACAAACTCACACAGTTTTAGTTGTTTTGTGAAAACCGTCTGCGGACATGGTGAGAATCAAAACGCTTGCATCAAGCCTTAACGTTTCCAACTTATTTATTTATTTGGAGGTTTGATTCAGAAGACTTAAAGTTTTCTGAAAGGCCGTAGTTTTTTTTTTAACAGATAGAGCGACGGCCATCCTTTAATTGTGTGAACGCTGATTCAGCGTTCTGCTTCTTTTTAGCCGGTCAAAACGTCCAGCTTGTTCAGGAGATGGGTGCTGTAACGTTTGGTTGTAGTCGCTTGTGAATTTTTCAAAATATATAACTTTATTATTTTATGTTTTTTCTATTAAAATGCATTGAGATCTCCTAATTCCTTTTTTTTTTTTTCATAAAACCTGCTTTAGCATTATTGCTCTATTTTTCGTTTTTAAATTCTACTTTTAGCTTTCGTTCTGCTACATTTAGCTTTTAGCTAGCCTTTTGCTACTTTTTATTTTTATTTTTATTTTTAGAAACTGTCAGTTTTCTCTGTCTGTGTTTGACTGGGAGGAGCTAACGCAGCAGAAAATCTGTTTTCAGAAAACGATGCAATGTGGGCGGGGCCTAACAATCAGTGCAAAGAAACACAAAATAAAAGTTGCTAAATTATTTAACCCTCCTGCTTCCCTTGGTGTCAGTATGACCCATAACGGGTCGTTTTAACCCAAGGGCAGCAGGATCGACGGTGCTAACTGCAGCAGGCCGTCCGTCTGCTCGGCCGTTACGTTAAACTCTGAGGAAATGAGGAGCAGATGGCTTTGAGCAGGAGATGGTGGAGAAGGTGCCGAGGGACTGAAGTGAAGACGTCTGAGGACAGCGAGATAAAGGAGGGTCATGCTGCGTGCGTTTGAGTCAGAACAGAGGATGTTAAACTTTGTTATTCTCCTGAAATGAGCAACGAAGAGAGGAGGGGAGGGCGTCTGCCTAAAAGGCGTGACTAACAGCTCCCCATGGGACGCAGTCAGTCCGGGGTCATTTTACCACTAATTCCCATCTCATGAATAAATGAAGGTTTTATCGTAATGATCCCCACAAGTCTAACGGATCACATGCTCCTAATTTACACACAGGTTTAATCGTCTGTTTAAATTAACGTTTAGCTGCTTTGGTCATTGATGCATTTTTTTTTTTTTTTTTTTTTTTTTTTTTTTTTGTTGTGGTTCTTGATTTAATCCGGAGCGGTTTTAGTCGTAAATAAAAACTGTTTTTCATGTCTTGTCAGGATGTGCGACGGGTTCCCAGCATCACTCCAGCCATCGTGCGGTCAGAGAGCAGCGAAAAGCGTCCCTTCATGTGCGCCTACCCAGGATGCAACAAGCGCTACTTCAAACTGTCTCACCTGCAAATGCATGGCCGCAAACACACAGGTGAGAGCAGCCGAGGCAGAGAAATATCCTTTATGGGCCGCGGTCAGGCTCTTCAGGTTGTTCAGGTAAGGTCTTGCGTGAGCCCTAAAATAAATAAATAAAATTAATTATTTTTACAAAATAAAAGAAGTTCAACCATGTAAAACCTGTTTAGATCTGTATTCTATAAACAGACAGGGTTAGAGAAACATTTGACCATTAACTTAGTAAAGCAAAGGGTGATGTGCGCCTCAAACTGTGCTGCCAACCAAACAGCATCTCTCTGCGCATTTTGTCCACATTTAAATCAGGTTTTGTGTATTTAACCATTGAACTCTTAAAACAAATGGAGATGTGCGCCTCAAACTGTGCTGCCAAACAAACAGCATCTCTCTGCGCATTTTGTCCACATTTAAATCAGGTTTTGTGCATTTAACCATTGAATTCTTAAAACAAAGGTAGATGTGCGCCACAAACTGTGCTGCCAAACAAACAGCATCTCTCTGCACATTTTGTCCACATTTAAATCAGGTTTTTGCATTTAACCATTTAATTCTTAAAACAAAGGGAGATGTGTGCTTCAAACTGCGCTGCCAACCAAACAGTATCTCTCTGTGCATTTTGACCACATTTAAATCAGGTTTTTGCATTTAACCATTTAATTCTTAAAACAAAGGGAGATGTGTGCCTCAAACTGTGCTGCCAACCAAACAGTATCCTTCACTAGTTTTGTGCATTTAACCATTTAATTCTTAAAACAAATTGAGATGTGCACCACAAATTGCACTGCCAACCAAACAGTGTCTCTGTGCATTTTGTCCACATTTAAATCAGGTTTTGTGCATTTAACCATTTAATTCTTAAAACAAAGGGAGATGTGTGCCTCAAACTGCGCTGCCAACCAAACAGCATCCTTCACAGGTTTTCCACATTTAAATCAGGTTTTGTGCATTTAAATCTAAATTTGGTGTGGTAGTAGCTGAGAGTGATTCCTATTACATACTGTATTCAAACGGACTGTGGACGATCTTTGTTGAAATTTAGCAAAACATCAGCTGCTCAGACCACCTCTAAAGATAAACTGACGCCCAACTTTTTCACGGTCCGATCACAGGGAACCATTATTAACAACAGTTTTGATCCAGATTCGTCTCTCAGGACTCGATGAATGAATTGAAACAATTTTAAAAAACGAGACAAGCAGCCTGTGCGTTCTTTAAAGGAAAACATTTGTCACAAATGAGCTGTTTTTGTGTTCTCTCAGGTGAAAAACCCTACCAGTGTGAGTTCACAGACTGCGGCCGCAGATTTTCTCGCTCCGATCAACTGAAACGACACCAGAGGAGGCACACAGGTTTGAAACACTTCGCTACATCAGCTTCTCTGTCTTTATTTTATTTGTATTATTCTTTGCCATTTCTTTCTTTATTCTCCTGTCGCTCTCTGCTGTTTGCATCTACTTTTTAATTTCTTTAAATATTTCAGTTTTTTTGTAGTTTTTGCTCTGAACTGTGAGCTAATCGCCCGCCAGTCTTTGCCTGGCTTCCCTGCGAGCCTTTGCTCTCCTGTATTTTATTTTGTGTTTCTATCTCCCTCTGTGTGTGTGCGCGTGTGTGTGTGTTTATGTGTGGTGTTCTGGTGTGTTCCTGAACCTGACCCGTGTGAATGCGTGTGCATGTTTTACTCCACGTGTGTCTAGGAGTTAGACCGTTCGAATGCGAGACGTGTCAGAGAAAGTTCTCTCGGTCTGACCACCTTAAGACACACACACGGACTCATACAGGTAAAACAAGTGCGTAAACTTTTATTTTTCCATTTCTTCTTCATCCATTTGCATAGCAGCTAAATGCACATTTCGTTGCAGTAGACAGTCAAATGTACAAATATTCATTTTATTTGAACTTTTGCGACTCCCTTGTAACATCCGTCCTTCCTTTTCGGGACGCCGCCGTCCTCCTCTCTCAGGTGAGAAGCCGTTTAACTGCCGGTGGCCCAACTGCCAGAAGAAGTTTGCCCGGAGCGACGAGTTGGTGCGACACCACAACATGCACCAGAGGAACCTCACCAAGCTCCAGCTTTCCATCTGAGTGCACGAGAGGCTCGTCCGTGAGAACGTCATGAATCTGGTCGCCGCCCTCCATAGTCACAAACTCACATCTCTGCAAACCGTAGATAGACTTTATTGTCGCCTTACGCTGAAAGGAGAAGGCAAAATGTAACGTTTTGCCCTTGTCTGCGTGTTAGCAAAATATCTCATGAACCACAGGACGGATTTTAATGAAACTTGCAGGAAGTAATCACTGGATGTGCATCTACAGATCCATTCAAGATGGCTGCCACAGCTAATTGACCTTCAAAACCTCAAAAATACCACAAATCAGTCAGTTTTACGTGTGTTAAGCAAAGATTTGGGGTGGTAGTAGCTGAGAGTCATCCTCAACGCATGAGCGTGACCTGGTGCATAATGTTATTTTGATTAAAAACAGCAGCAGCTCTATCAGTTCTAAATATTAAAAAACGTACATTTCCAACAGAAAATCTGGGCTTTTTATTCAGGTTTGTTCTTAATTTCACGTTGAGGAAAGTGATCGACTCTTTTACGTTGTATGTTTTTCACACTTAAAGGCATCTTCGGTTTGCAGAAACGTTAAATATGACGGGGTTTTTTTTTGTTTGTTTGTTTTTTTTTTGTTTTCATTTGTTGGGTTTGTGTGCAAAAAAAAAAAATGCACCTAACTAAATGTAATAAATGTGTGAGTTCTGTGAAACAGAAACTGTTTTATTAATCTTCAGATTCAGATTATCTCCACCTAAACTGAATCCGTCTTGTTTTAGTCAGTTTAGCATCAGCTGCGCTGTAAATATTTCTTATGTGGAACTACTTTGGGAAAGCTTATTTATTCTCTTTGCTTTCACTGGAATTATCTAAAGGGCAGAGAGGTGTTGAGTTTCTGAGTCCTCCAGCAGAATAACACAAATCTTTTTTTTTTTTTGTTACTATGTTGGAGCTTTTATTTTGAAAAGATACAAACTAGTTTGTGTTTGTTGTTTGCACTCAACGCAAACGTTTGCCTTTAAGGTCTTTAAAAAGCTGAGGATTTTTTTTCTTGTAAGTTGTAATTGTGGTGTGTAAATATTTGTTTTTTTAAGCTTTAAAATATGTCTGCTGGGTCACACTGGCTCTGTGGCCGAGTCGTTAGGGTTGAGATGTAAATACTTCTTGACTGTGGGGAAAAATACATTTTTTTCCCCCATGAGGTAAGACATGTAAATTAACTGATATATTGTTCTTTATTTGCATCCATAAACTGTTTAAATCTGTTGTTTTTGTTCTTTCTCTGAGGTGTGTTAATATCTGAGTTACAAAACAAACCAAAAAAAAAGCAAGCGTCAGTGAAACATTTTGTACTCAAAAGGTGGAAAATGGTGGCTTCGTTCTGTTTTCTTACAGTAAAATTTCATCCCTGCAGTCTTAAATCATCCGTGTGTGTTGTTTTTATTTTATTTTTTAGAGATTTAACCTGTCTAAATTATTTGAGCAAATTGCACAGAGGGAAGCTGTTAAGTCGGCAGCACAGTTTGAGGCGCACATCACCCATTGAAAATGCGCAAAATTAATTTTGTTCTTGATTAACACCCACAAAAGCTACTCTTTCTTTTAAGAATACTTGTTTTTCATTATTCTTTCATAGAAAACATTTTGTACTAAACCTTCTCAGCCCAGAATGTAAAAATATTTTTAAAAGTTTTAGGAAATAATCGTCTTGCGCAGTCCAGAGAAAGGTTTTCAGTTCCACAACATACTGCCCTGCCCTGTTAGTGTCTAAAACTGAATGTTTTAATTAAATAATAAATGAGCTCAATCTGAGGTATGAATTTGAACACAGTTTGCTCAAACACAAACAGTACGGTACAGTACCATCCACTTCTCTCTTGTTATCGCTCCAGATTCCTCGTTGCATTCCTTGGCTCGCCTCTCAGTAAAAAAAAAAAAGATAAAAATTAATGTGTTGTTTCTCAACTGCTCCTTTTTTCTTTTCCCTTTGAAAGTTCAGTTATTTAGGTCAAAAATCAGCATTTCTCCAAAGTTTTTCTTCCTGTTTGAACAGCAAAAGCTTATTACAAATCCATCCAACAGAAGAATATGCTTTTTCCAAAATCGTATGTATTTTTGTGAACTTTTATCTGAAGTTTAGTGTAAATCAGACAATGTGTCCGATTCCCTCTTTGGAAATCCCCCGAAGCTCCCCCAGTGCTAAGTCTTAGCTGTCGGACAGAACCCCCATCTCCCATCCTTCTTCTTCTCTGCTCTCTGTTTGTGTGTTTCGTTGTTTAATCTCTGCTCCAACGAGGCCCTTTGAAGGCCGATATCTGCTCAGTGTAACTTCACTTTCAGTGGTCATTCTGGGAGCTCAGTGTTTCTGCACAGAGCAGAAAACGCAGACCGGGGCCCTTAAATGTGACTCAAAAACAGGCGGGAGAACATGGAACTTCCTGTGTCTGCATCTGTGTGTTTGTTAGCAAAATGAGACTTTCCTACTGTAATCACCTAATGAACCTCTGCAACTGATTTACATTTGGCATCAATTCAAGATGGCCGCCACAGTCAACTGAACTTGAAAGCACAAAAAAAGGTCTATAAGACAGTTAATTTGACAGATTCTGCACCATTTGGTGTGGTAGTAGCTGAAACTGATGGCTGACGATAATCTGAGCGCTAGGAGAATGTACAAGATCTTAGTTCAATAACTTTTTAGTCAAGCCCATTTAACTGTTAGCAAATATCTCATGAACTGCTGGATGGATTTTAATGAAGATCTGAGTAAATATTCATTAGAGTCTGAGCTGAAGAGCTGTAAACTCAACCAATCTGCAATTTATCCGTCAGAAGAAATGTAAATCAACTAATTCTTCAGAGTATTTTCACAGATTAGAGACTTTGGCAGCCTATTTTATCTAAAAAAATTTTTTTAACATTTTATTTTTCTGCTTATTAAATATAATTCTTCTGTCTGAACTTAGATGGAAAATAATTTAGTAAAAACGTAAGTTAGGGGAGTTTTTGAAAGTTCAAGACCATCTTTTTCCTAGTCATGTTTCTGTCCCTCTGCTTCCTCCTTGTGGTGAATCTGTGACATTACACCGTCAACCCTGAAACTTATTTTTTTGTTTGTTTACATTTGATCAATTTATAAGTTTGTGTTCTTCTTTTGTTTCTCGCTTCTATTGATGATCAAGTTGCCGGTATGCTAATTTATCTGAACAGCATCTTCACCGTTCAAATAAAACAAACATGCGCAACATTGTGGAGGGTGAAATGTGACAAAATTAAATAAATACATAATTAAATGGGTCTTGATTATTTAATACATCATTAAATATACAATTAAATTATTAAATACACAATTAGTTAGTACTTTTATACCTAGTACCTAATAAATATACCTTTTAAAGTCTTTAGTTCATAATGTATTTATTTAATTTTGCCACATTCCACCGTCCATACAGTATTTATTGTCTACAATAACAGCCATTCATTCAGGTTAAATGGATATCAAATGGATTTAGGTTTTCAAGACAAAGAAAAACTCTTAAAATAATTTTCAGTAATAAAAGTGGTTCTTGAGTCCTGAAAAAAAAAAAAAGGTTTGTTTAAGCAAAAACTAAAAGTACCAAAGGGATAGCTAAAGAGAAAGGGCTAACTTTTTTTTAATCTTTATTTGACTTTACTACAAATAAATGCACACAAGAACATTGAACGTATCGAAAAAGGAGGAAAAGAAGGAAGCATACAATAAAATAAAATAAAAATACAGAGTAAATAAATGCGAGTTACAGAGTTAAGTTGTATTCATTACAGATATTTCTTG
>JARVGQ010000002.1:10812832-10822990 GCA_031762355.1 Hypsolebias martinsi | reverse complement strand
AACCATTATTTAGACATGTTAATCCCATTGAGCCTCGTGGACTCATTTACAAGAGAGACCTGATTTTGACCACAACCAGCCTACTGTAGCTCAGTCATTTGACTCGCGCTTCTTCAAGGTTTTAGGCAGATTGACTTCAGCCTAGTGCTTTGTTTACATTGAGTGCGGACCTGCATTTCAGAATGGATACAAAATTTATCTGGAAAACTATGGCATTTGTTGCCGTAGGGTGGACCAGGTGTCCCCGATTTTTGGGGACAGTCCCCATTTTGGATGACCTGTCCCCTGCTAAAGCTGTCTCCAGAATTGTCCCAGATTTGAGCGTTTTATAAATGAGAAAACGTGTGTGGCGTGTTATTACAGTAGCTGAGTAGAAAGTGAGAGTGACTGTTGCGCACAACAGCTATTACTGTAGCTGGTCGTGCTGCTGTTAACATTACAGACACAGAAGAAGAGTCGAGCGCACTGCCTTTAAAAAAAGATGGTAAAGAAGAAGAGAGTGACCACCTTCATGCACAATGCATGCACGCTCACATGAGTATATGTACATCCTTTACAATATCCATTGTGCAAGTTTCCAGAAAGTGGAGGGATAGAATGTATTTGTCATTGTGGTATTTTCAGTATGGCCACTAGATGGTAACATTTTCCTGTTTGGTTTCTGTAAGTGAAACAAAGAGCATTAGGGATGAGATCATCCTGCAGACTGATTCAGGTACAGTGCAACAAAGAATGTCTAAACTTGCACACTGAGACAGAAATGCATCAGATGCAGTCAGTAAATAAGTGAGGACACTGATACATTCACATAACCCATCGGACATGCATGTATGTATATGCACATACAAGTTGCCTTAAATTACACATACAGGAAACATAACTTGCCCTCAGATGACAAAGACCCCAACCCAAACCTGGTGACCACAGCAGGATCTTGACTCCTACATTGGGACCCACTATAATAAAGCAAAGCGGTAACTAATAGAAACTTAATAAAATGTATGGTATGTAAATTTGTATTTAGTTGATTATTTATTTGTTGCAAAAGTACTTGACAATAGATCTGTACTGTTTGAAAGCCTGTTTCCTTCCCCTTAAACGGCATCGCATATGTAAGGAAAATGCATTTGTGGGTTGAGCAGCAGACTTCACTGGTTGCACTCATAAAATCTTGCCAAACCTCCTTTACCAGTGTCCAACAGCTTGTTTTTTTGTTGTTTGTTTATGCAGATCAGTTTATTTATATAGTGCCAAGTCACAACTTTACTCTTGCTTGATGTCTTTTATTGGACTGGATCTTTGAAGCTCAGTAGCATGTGGAAGAACCATACACAGCCACAGCCTGGCATCCCCTTTTCATGCTGCTCACCAGCTTAGTCACACACTGCTGTGGGTTCATGTCTATTCTTCAACCAGCATTTGTGGCAAGTCAGCCATCATGGTTGTGCTGGTTGCCCTGGAACAAACACTAAAGTTCATCCAATGGGGGATTATTGGGGTTGAGGTCAGTACTGCAGGCTGGACATTCTATCCTTTCTCCTCTCTAAATCTGGATTTAGTTTCGGATAATTCTGCTCTGTGGGGGAGAGCGTTGTCTACATCGAGGGTAGAGTTCAGTCCCAGACTGTGGAGATGTGGGACTGCCACTCAAAGCAGAATAAGCTGTTTGGCATTGGCAGAGACGATTTGGCAAGTTGTTCAAATGGACTGTACTTATATACTGTGTTACACTTTTCTATCTTATCAAGACACTCAAGGTGCTTTACACTGCAATCTGTGCCCTCATTTACCCATTCAGCACTCTGTATTCAGTGCTTTATCACATTCATACACCAATGGGACACACATTGGAGACAATGAAGGGTTCAGTGTCTTGCCCAGGGACACTTTGGCATGTCAAGTCATCTTTATTTATAGAGCACAGTTAAAACAGATAAACTGCTATCAAGGTGCTTGACTGCAGATGGAATTGAACCCGCAACTCTTGCATTGGAGGAAGACTGCTCTAATCACTCAGCCACAGCTGCCTGCAGCTTATGGGTGCAAATGCAATTCACAAATGATTTTTTTTATATATACACGTGGCACCAAGTAAGAATAGTAAAGAAGCTTTTCAATCTACGATTAATTGCCACAACGCATTGTTGCAACAAAGACATTGTCAACTCAACACAAATGGTGTTATGGACAGTTTTGTCTCCATGGACATCAGAGGGAAAAAAACAAGAATTAGTTACATAACGTCTTGGCCTTCACAAGCTCCATTCAGTTATTTTCCTCTTCCTCTCTGTGCCTCGTGGCGCGCCGCCGCGTCGCGGGAGCGAGCAGGAATGCACTGACGTCAGTTCAGAAGAAGGCGGTGCACGCGGACGTTCTGCTCCAGGCTTCCTCGAGGGCTCTCTCATGAGAAAAGTGTGTCCCCGCAAGGAGAGCGGACATGGAGAGGTGACACCGAGTCAATAGGCTGCCAACTGAACCGAGCCGCTGTCGGAACCGAGCCGCCGTCAGGCAGAACCGGAACATGGTAAGTTAGCGGCTCCGCTGCCGTGTTGTCGCTTAGCTGCGCGTGATGTTCCCGCCGCGGCAGTTCGTCCAGAACGTGAGCCAAGAACTTGGGCCGAGTGGAGAACAGCTGGCCTCGGGTCCAGATCCTCATCCAGGGTCTGATACAGCCCGGATGTGTGAGGCCTGTCCGGGTCCGGTCGGTCCAAACGGGCACGTTGTTGTTGCAACATTTAGTGATAACAAATGCTCGTGATGATGATGACTGCAGGTGAGGAAGAGCTGATTGTGGAGGTTTTAAACTCGTTTTTTTGTGGTGAAATTCCTCTAAAGCTGCTGACTGGGCAGATGTTTTTAAAAGCATGAGGGCTGCTGGTGAAAAAAAAAAGAGATGGACAAAAAAAAAAAATCAATAGAAACTGCAGAGAGGAGAAAGAGACTAAACATCCACTGGATGACACAAAAACCTCCAGAAACACTGAGAAACAACAACATGGACTGTTGGACAAAACTCAACTTTAACAGCTGAGGAAAAACTGTGGACTGAAAGCATTAAAAAACACTTTGGGGTGACTTAAAATGCAGCAAAAGAAGCAGGATAATTAATAGAAATATATAATTCTCTAAATAAAATAATAACAAAAAAAAACCCATCCCAAAAAGGTTTAATGCCGAATGAAAGCTGAAATTTATAGAAGAAGCTAAAGCTGCTGTTAAAACTAATGAAGCAGAACACTAAATACTTGCTTAAAAAGCTAAACATTAGCTAAAAGCTAAAAGTAGCAGAAATTAGCCAGAAGCTTTCAGTAGCTAAAAGTAAAAAAAAAAAAAAAAAAAATCCTAGCTAAAGGGTAATAATATCAAAAGGCTTGATAAAAATGGCAGAACACTAGCTAAAAGGTAAAAACACTAGCTAAAAGTCAAAAGTATCAAATTAGTATAAAAGTAGCCAAGTAGTAGTTAAAAGTTGCAAAACACTAGCTGAAAGTTAAAGGTTGCAAAACACTAGCTAGTAACCTAAAGTAGCCAAAGGCAAGCTAAAAGTAGAAAATGGTTGGCCCAAAGCTTAGTATCAAAAGGCTAGCTAAAATAGCAAAATACTAGCAAAAATGGTGAAACACTAGCTAAAAGTAGGATAAAGCTAGTTAAAATTTGAAAGACACACAAAACTAGCAGAAAGTCAAAAGAAGTGGAACAGTAGCTAAAAGCTTAAAAGCTAAACACTAGCGCAAGTATCAAATTGTTAAATGCTATAAGTAGCAGAATGCTAGTAAGAAGTAGTAAAGGCCGAACTAAAATAGCAAAAGGCTAGCTAAATGCTAAAAGTAGCATAAAAGTAGAGCCAGTGTGCTTAAGTCAAATCAGATTTAAATGAAAACGATGTTTTGAATAAATAAAATCTTGTTTTTCAAAGAGGAAATTGTTTCTAAATAAAGTAAAATATTTTGAAAAGTATATCGGTTTACAATAAACAAAAGTCACACTGCCCATCTCCTAAATGAGCCAAAAGTTTTGGTGTATGAGCAGCTAAAAACTCACAAAGTGTTCAGATGGAGTTGATGGCAAAAAGATACTGAAAAGTAAAATGCAGGAAAACAACGTGAAGCTGAATCCACATTCACACAGTAAAGGAAGTAAAATTTGTCAGGAGATTCTGAAATCTGCAAATGAAAAAGAGTTTAAAACTTTTAAAAGTGACCTCTTAATCCCAAATCATCTAGTAGATTTGGAAACATCACACAGAATGAAATGTTTTATGAGTCTGCATTAAAAAAAACACATCAAAATAACAATTACAAGTATTTTAATGCAACTAAAAATAGATAGTACAGCAACACAAAACAAAGTGGAATAAAACAATTACCATATGTGCTTTAAAAAGTTGCAGAAGTGAAAAGACGATTAAATTTGTCCAAACTTGTTTTAAGGATTCAATAACCGGTAGATGCACAAAATTGTCAACTTTGTGTGTACTACTACTTATCGGTACTACTTGTTACAGTTTTTCTTTACAATTTGTACTTTTGTTGGACGTAACTGTGACCCTGTGTACGCAATTTTGTTCCACCACATGTACCACGCGTGGCGCAAATGACAAATAAAGAAACTTTGATAAGTGGACAAAAATGACATAAAGTTGTCTGAAATGTGAAAATAAATAAGTAAACAAATAATTATTTACAAAACAAAGACAAAAATTGTGGTAAATAATTAAAAGGAAGATTTTCAAGACTAATATGAAATAATTAACTTTTTACAGGAACAATTAAGAAATAAATCATAATAAATACTGGGGAAACCTACAAAACAACTTAAGGTGCAGAAATTCTTACAAATTAAGTTCAAATATAAAAATTTAGATTATGCCATTTTTAATTTCTTGGGAGTGATATTTTGTTTTTTTGTTTTTCAAGAAAATAAAAACAAGAAAAAAAAATGTTGCCGTTCGTGAAGAAGCTAGCTTCATTCCAACAGCCAGCTATTACTGTTATGTTTTTTTTATATATATATATATATATATATATATATACAGTATATATATAAATTTAAATTTTTTAAATATGACATTTGGTGCTGGAAATACTTAAAAGTTTACCTTGAGAACCTTTGGTGTGAATTTATTTACCTGTGAGTTGTTTACAAACAAACAAACCATCGAGGTTGTTGCCCTGACGATGAGCGTGATGATAATGAACGAGTTCGGTACCCTGGTGATATGATGACATCATCAGGTCTAACACCATCTCCCGACCCTTGGAACAACACAAACGCGCACTCACGTGCACAGACACATGCGCTGTGGTTTTTTGTTACATTATTGATTCGGCGTGCCGTTTGTGCCTGGGTGCTGAAATTTGAGCTGTAGCCAAACGCAGCCGTTCATCATCGGAGACAATAACAGAATATTTGTCCCTCTGCCCCTCTCCTTGGACTATAATTCTGCACGGCTGTAATCTGGTTAATCTGAACGTGCTCTGTCATCTGTGCCTCTGCTAAATGAAGTAGAACATGAGTCTACTTCTGCTCCGGCGCCTGAGGGGACGAGGCTTTAACAGCAGCTGACCTCGCCTAAATCCTTTCTCCCTTTGGACCGAAAGGGCAAAATGATCCTGGCAGCCATTTTGTATTATCGCCCTCTGTGTCTGTACTGTCAAGAGAAATGTCTCATGAATTAATGAACAGATTTTAATGGCACTTTCCGAAGAGTAAACATTGGATGAGCATCTGTTGGTGTCAACTCAATTCAAGATGGCCACTGCAGCAAAGTTGATATGCAGTTTTACAGATATTAAGCTAAAGTTTGGAGTGGTAGTAGCTGAGAGACATAAATAACTCATACTCTGAGTGCTAACTAATCAAGCAAATTCCCTAATTAAAACTTTGCCTTCACCTGTTGAAATAATTTTGTCTGTTAGCATAAAACACTGGATGGATATTGGTAAAACTCTTAAACGGTATCATTGGCTGTATGTCTTATACTGATTGATGTAGCCTTTCACTACTTTTAGCTTTTAACTAGCATTTTGTTACTCTTAGGTTTTAGTTGGCTAAATGTTCCCTAAATACTATAAGTAACTAATAACTAGCTAAAGCTAAAAGTTTCAGAATGGTAGCTAAAAACTCATTGTAGCAAAACACTAGCTAAAAACAAAGTGACCATAGGAGTAGGTAAAACCTAAAAGTAGCAAAATGTAGGTACAAGTGCTAAATAACAGCTAGCTAAAAGCCCAAAGTATTAAAAAGCTGGCAAAGCTAAAAGTAGCAAAATAGTAGCAAATTTTGTTTTTATAAAGTATGTTAAAACAGGCAAAACTTTTATTTTTAGCCTCTAGCTATCATTTAGATACTTCTAGCTTTTTAACGTTTTTCATTTTTTAGCTTCTTTGTAGTGGTTTGCTACTTTTAGGCTAGCATTTAGTTAACATTTTGTCATTGTTAGATTTTAACCAGTCTTACTACAGTGAGCTTCTAGTTAGATAGTTGTAGCTATCTCTTTTTAAATTTAACCGTTTAACATTTTTATTACCTTTAGGTTTTAGTTGGTCTTTTGTTACTTTTTGCTACTTTTACTTTCTAGCTAATAGTGTTTAGCTACATTTAACTCTAAGCTAGTGTTTTGTTGCCTATAGATTTAGTATTTTATTTTAATCTTTCAAGTTAACTCTTTAATATTCTAGCTTTTAACTACCGGTAGCTTTATGTCACTATTAGCTCTAAGCTAGTGTTTGTGTTACTTTCAGCTTTTAGCTATTATTCTGTTTCTTTTACCTAAACAGTGTTCCGTTTCTTGAAACAACTTTATTTCAGATGTTTATCGCTTAGTGTTCTCACAGAAATCTAATTTTTGGGGGTTTGTATGTTTCACTTCCTGCCAGGTGACTCTCCAACAGTGAGGAACTTCATCCCAACGTTCGCCGCGACACGTTTCTCTCCTCTGTTTCTGAAACATGGACTCCTCTGGAGATTTGATCTCTGCTCAGAATGGACCCGTGAACCCCAGGAGCAGTCTGGACCGGTCAGATCTTACCGGGCTCTACCATCTGGGTCGTACACTGGGAAGGGGCCACTTCGCCGTCGTTAAACTGGGCCGTCACGTCAGCACCGGCCAGCTGGTGGCTGTGAAGATGATCGACAAGACCAAACTGGACGTGATGGCATCGAGCCACCTCTTACAGGAAGTCAGGTTTGAAAAAAGACCTTATTACAAAATAAATGGGCTTAATCGCATGGTATCTGTTAAATCTGACACTTTCAGCCAAAAAACATCCAAGTTAGGTTAATTGGTTGCTCTAAATTGTACCTGGGTGTGAATTGTCTCATTTGTCTTTGTGTCCCTTTGATGGACTTGCGACTTGTTAAGGGTGTCCCCCGCCTCACACACGATGACCGCTGGAGATAGGCACCAGCTGCCCCACAACCCAAAAGGAGAAGTGGGTAAAAGAAGATGGAAGGATTTAGCAATTTCAAAATAAAAGATTAGACTTTCCATTTGTCCAGTCATTAATGTATAATTTTTGCTGCTTGTTTTCAGGTGCATGAGGCTGGTGCAGCATCCCAACGTGGTTCGGCTCTATGAGGTCATCGACACCCCCGCCACGCTCTTTCTTGTCATGGAGCTGGCCGAGGGCGGTGACCTTTACGACTACATCATTCGCCACGATGGAGGTGTGGCCGAGGGCACTGCCAGGCGTCATTTCGCCCAGATCGTGCGCGCCGTGGCATACTGCCACCGGCTCCACGTGGTACACCGGGACCTGAAGCCGGAGAACGTGGTGTTCTTCCCCCAGCAGGGAACTGTGAAGCTGACGGACTTTGGGTTCAGTAACTTATTTCAACCGGGGATGATGTTGGCCACCAGCTGTGGGTCTTTAGCATATTCTGCGCCAGAGATCCTGCTGGGAGACGAGTACGATGCTCCAGCTGTAGGTGAGAGACGAAAAACATTTAACTCTTGATGTTTTAACTGAAATGTGGGATTTTTTTCCTTTCTTTTACTTCAAAGTCTTGGAGATTTGAGATACTTCAAGGTGGGCATAGAATTTAGGAATTATAAAGTGTGTTAAAAGTTAACAGGTTCAGTTTGACCATTAAAAGTAAGAATTTTGGAGACGGAGCCACATCTGGGTTGTGCGCTGTTTGTACCAACTTTTTTTGAAGGGGGGAGGGGGGTGATGGCTCAGAGGGAGGGAGGGAGTTGGAGCTCTACCTCCACAGTCATAGCTTTTTAGGTAGCTCCTCCATATTGCTCACTGCTAGCTTAGCGCTGCATCAGTGCCAGCAGTTGTTGACGGGGTGGGGTGGGGGATGAGTTCGGTAGGCAGGGCGTTTGGTTCTGTTGATAGTGCGGGGGCGTCCTGCTTGTTTATTGGTAGGGAAAACACTGCACTAACTTAAAGTTAACAGTAGCAAAATACCAACTAAATGATAAATATACAAGATGCTAACTAAAAGTAGCAAAAATAGCTAAAAGCTAAATGAAGCTAAATGCTAGCTAAAAGTAGCTTAATGTTTGCTAAACTTATAAATAGCAAACAGCTAGCTAAAGCTGAAAGTAGCAGAATGGTAGTCAAAAACTAAATGTATCAATCAAAACAGTAGCTAAAACCAAAAACTGACCATAAGGGTAGCTAAAAATCTAAAGGTAGCAAAATGTTAGCTAAAAGCACTACCAAGCAAACAGCTAGGTAAAAGTGCAAAGTAGCAAAAAGCTATCAAAGCTAGAAGTAGCAAAATGGTAATGAAAACAACAAAAAAAAAGAGAACGTCTGTTAAAGCAGATTTTAAATAAAACAGTTTATAAAGGAGTTGATGTAGTTGTGATTGTATGTTTAGGGGAAGATATTTGCTAATAAAGTTAAATATAAAGGTTACATAATCTAAAGTCACAGTATCCAACCCTGAATGAGCTGAACATTTTGATAAACTGCTAAAATAGCAGTAATAGTATAGTATGCAGTACTTTACTAATAGTAATAATACAGTATATACTAATAGTATGCAGAAGGTAGATGGCAAAAGTTTTAAAGAAAATCATAAAGCAATAAAAGTATTATATAAAGTAATTAATCAGCATCCACACTATAAAGTCAAAAAGCACTTCCAGGTTGAGTAACAAACCTCAAAGTATGAGAACGTTAAGTCCTGTTGTCTGTTGTGAAACACCCGAAACTAAAAGGGACACTAACTGAACCATATGTTTCCGTTTAGCTCATACAGTGAGAACAACAGAGAGTCAAGCCTTCAAGGTGTTTGTGCTACAAATCTCACTCTAAAAAAATGTGTGTCCATCTCTGGCCTCCTGACCCTGTGTGGGTTTTCATTCAGATCACGTGCTGTGGTGTAGCTGCCGCTGGATCTGGGTGCATTTGGACCCGTGTGGAGGATTAGTTTTGTATCTGGGTCAGTCTGAGCAAGCGAGCCAACTGGATCCAAACGCAGCTTCTCTCTGCAGAGCCCCCTTTTGTGTGTGAGCATTCAGATCGGTGGAACAGCAAGTTCCATGTGTTTTCCGTTTGCTTTTCCTAACTGTCCAGATGGAACTGACTGAAGGAGAACTGAAGGATTTGGTTTTTAGGCGTTCCCGTTGGGGAGGATTTTGGGTGGGAGGGACAGCACATCTTGTCTCTTTCAGGAAGGTCGGTGGTCTTATCTGCTAAGCTGGACTTGGCTGGGTTTTATTGTGGCTGCTTTTTCCTCTGGTGGCCACATAATGTATCTGTTCTGAATAGGAACACTTCCAAACTGCAACTTAAAAGAAAAGAAAAAAATTCTGTGACAGAACAGGGTGAAGGCTGAGAGCTGAATAATTGCTGAAATTAGCTGAATAAGCTGACATTGAGTTGTTAAAGCTAAAGGGAGCAGAATGTTAGTTAAAGTCTAAATAAAACAGAACCCATAGGCAGCAGCAGTAAAACAACTAATAGCTAATAGAAGCTAAACAGTAGCTAAAAATGGGACAAAAACATACTGAAATCTAAAAGAAGTTAAAGAGCTGTAAAAGAGCTTACTGAAAGCTAAATGCATTAAAGAACTGGCTAAAAACTGGAGGCAGTTCAAGGTTAGTGAAAATATTCAAAAGGTTAGTGAAAAAGTCCCAAAGGGTCAGCGAAAATCTTTTAAGCTTTTAACTGGCCTTTAGCTTTACTTTAGCTTTTA
>JARVGQ010000002.1:10790456-10802591 GCA_031762355.1 Hypsolebias martinsi | reverse complement strand
CCCAGGCTCCCCCAGCGGGGTGCACCCCACCGTTCGAGAACTACTGTTTTAGACTAATATCATCTTATGTTGAGATAAAATTGAGTTCTTGCCTTTTTGGTCAAACTTTTACCGTTGTGCTGTATGTAAACTTGTGAAATACACCATGTCATGCTCAGAACATGATGAGAATGACTCTCAGCTACTACCACAGCAAATTGTATACTATTTACAGTATTGAGATTTTTTTTCTTCTACTCTGTGATTCACAAAATGTTTTAAAAACTAAAATCAGAATATTTCTTCAGACTCATGAAACTCATAATGTTTTAAAACAACCAGCGAGCTCAGGGTTTTTATTTTTGTTAAACACTAAAGATAGACTCTTTTTCCATTTTCTGTGTTGCAGATATCTGGTCTTTGGGCGTGATCCTGTACATGTTGGTCTGTGGAGTCCCTCCCTTCCAGGAGACCAACGACAGCGAGACTCTGGTCATGATTCTGGACTGTCGGTACTCTGTCCCCGAACACATTTCTGACGACTGCAGAGAGTGAGTACCGAGAAACAATAATGGAATGATCAAACCAAAAGCAAGCATACTCATCCGAATTATTTACATGATGAAATAAAGGGGCTGACCATAAACTCTCATTTGTGTTAATTTTCATACAATCTGTCACACAAACGCTTCTGCAACACAACACATCTCATACGCATCTGTCTTGTCACTTAGCCTTCACTCCTCACACCTTCAGCCTAAATAAGCTGTTCTCCACTCACAGGGCAGCAGGATCAACAGAACAGATGGTTTCTGCAAAATTAGGAAAAAAAAAAAAAAACTATGTTAACTGCTATACGTGTCAGGCAGAAACACCAAATCAAATCTTAATAAAATAAAAATATTGGGCAATATTCTGCATAATTTTTGTGTGAATATAAATTCAGCATTCACACTATTTATTATTATTAACCTTTATTTAAGCAGGTAAATCCCACTGAGATCACAGATCTCTTTTGCAAGAGAGGATGGGGCCTGAAGGCTGGAAAAAACTTGCACAAACCCAAAAACTCCACACAAAAAGACCCTAGGTCCAAACCCGGGATTGAAACCAGGACCATTTGCTGTGAGGCAACAGTGTTAACCAGTAATTCATCGTGTTGCCCAATTATTATTTTTCTAGTTTTATTTTTCATATGCCGTTTGCAACCTACCTAACTACATTTGCATACTTGGCGTAATTTGAGCCAATCATTTACCAAAACGCTCAGCTCATTCCGGAGAAATGTGCTTTGCCGTTTGTTTTTTTGTAACTTTGACAATTTCCAAATTGTTTTCCCGCACTAAAAAAAAAAAAAATTTTTCTCTAAAGAAATACATTTTAAACTCTTCATTTCTCTACAAAAACATTTTCAAAATCACCTTCAGCAAACTTGTTTATTTTTTCCTCCTGCTACTTTTAGCTTTTAGCTAGTCTTTTGCTGCTTTTATCTAGTCATTGATTTTTTTTGGTTAGCGTTTTAACTTTTAGCTAGCCTTGTGCTGTTTCTAGCTAGTTTTAATGCTTTTAGCTAGCTTTTTTATTGATTTTTAGCTAGTTTTTGCTACTTTTAGCTTTTTGTTAATATTTTGCTGCTTTTAAACAGACTTTTGTTGCTTTTGCTTTTAGCTAGCTTTGCCTTTTGTTGCTTTAAGCTGGTGTTTTATGCTTACAGCTGGCCTTTTACTGATCTAAGCTTCCCTGTTGTTACTTTTGGCTTTTAGCAACTAGCTTTTTTATATAAAATGACAAAAGTTCTTTGTATTATTTTAACTAGTGATTTGCTGCTCTTAGCTAAGTTTGGTTTTTGGAATCGTTTTTCTTTTTAAGATTCAGCTAGTGTTGTGCCACTGTTAGCTATCATTTTGCAACGTTGTGCTAACTTTTGGATAGCTTTTTGCTCTTTTTAGCCTTTAGCTTTTATTCTGCTCCTCTTTTTTTGTTTCAGCTTTGACAACTCAGATCTAATTTCATCAGCAATTTCAGCAAAGTCATTCAGTTCTCAGCCTTCACTCCACATTTTCACAGGAAGTGCAGTTTCTATTTGTATTTTGTTAAATCAGAAGGTTTTATGTTTGTTCTTGTCCTGTTTGGAACACAACCTCCTTTAGGGTGGGATAGTTGTGGGATATAAAAACTATAACAATTATCTGCTTTCAGAACAATGAAACCTATTGAGGAAAATCTGCATTTGCCTTTGTAAACTTCACACTTTGCTTCTGAAGTGATTTCTTCTTCTTCTTACATCTCTGAGCATAAACAGCGTTACACATTTTATTTATTTGTTGAGTGTGCTGAGGTTAAAACTCAGCAGGGATTAATACTTCTGGCCAAGTGGTATCAGATTATCTGGAAACATGTCTGGGAGCATCTGATCTGGGATTCATCATGTGATTCTTATATTTTTATTTTTGGCCCCGATTCACATGATGGATCAGAACATGCTCCTGGACAGACATCCAGGTGTCAAACACAAAGAACAGATGTGAAACTCTGATCGGTGTCACATTTTTTGTCTATTATCTGGAAAATGATTAACACCTAAACATTTTTAATTAAACAATAAAAGCTATTTTGTTGTTTTTCTTCTCAGTTTGATCTCCAGGATGCTGCAGAAGGATCCGACTTGTCGGGCTTCCCTCAACGAGATTGAAGCTCACCCGTGGCTCCAGGACCTGGATGATGTTCTCCTCAGCCCCGAGGCCCCACCGCACTGGGTCTCGGGGGCACTTGGTGCCACCTTTCCTTCCTCGGGGGCCCCTGAGTGCGGGGATCTGCTCGCTGCGAGGCCTGCAGCTCAGCAGGCGGCCCCTCGGGCGTGGCAGCCCAGCTTCACCCTTGGTCCAGCTCCAGTCGAAGAGCCTCCTGCCACCAAGAATCTCCCTGCGCTGCAGCAGATCTGTGAGGAGGAGGAGGAGGAAGAGGAGGAGGCGGAAGGTTTTGATAAAGATAGTGACATTATGGTAAATTCAGGAGGAGAAGATGAGGAGATGTTAGAAGGATTTGACAAGCCAGACTGCAAGGAAGCGCAGGGTCAAGCTGAAATGAGGATGCTAAAGGAGAACGAGGACAGTGGTTGTGTGATATCAGATCAACCCATCAGTCACTGGGACGAGACACTCAGTGAGACTCCCTCCTCCCTGTCTGGTTTCGGGATTCCATGTTGGCAAGCAGACGTCTCAAACGGAGAAGATGAACCGAACAATAACACAGAGAAACCCGGTCCTGTCCTCCACACGTCAGAGTCCTCTCACTCCCGTGTCTCTGCGTCCTCGACCAGCTTAAAGGAGACGACGAAAACGGAAAAAGAAGAAGAACCGAACAAGAGAACGTCAACGGAAAGGTCTGGGCCTCGCAGCCCACAGGGAACCCGGGATGAGTTGGCGCCAAAGGTGGAGCAAGGGAAACGACACAGCATCAAGCTTCGCGAGAGACTCTTTCAGTTCCCTCTGTGTGAGAAAGCTCTGGCCTTCAACATCCCGACAAACAAAAAGCCCAAAATCCTGCCGCTGGCTCAATACAACTGCTGCCACGTGCTGTAACGAACATCGGCCCGGGACGCTATCCGATGACCTGCACGCTCTCTGGGGAGCTGCTTAGCTGTCGGACGGTAATCAAAGACTTGTGATGTGGCAAATGGGCTGAGCCGAGCTCCAAGAGGATGAAGAAACCGATGTTCAAACTAGGCATGGGTCGATTGCTGGTTGCAAGGTAGACCAGTGTTAAATAATCAAGGGGACAAAACCACACATCTTTCCATCATGGAGTTTCTTATAGCTGAAATACCATTGATAAGGTACCAGAGACTGTGGTTTTTGTGTTTTTCCCCTCTCTTCTGGTTACATGAGGTGCTGAGCAGTGCTCCCCTCTTCTCTACAGTTCTGTACTGTAGCTGATGGGGTAAAATGCCCTCAATTGTTATGTTTGTTATATATATATAAAAAAAAAGCCGTTGAATTGGTCATACGTTTTATCTGGTGGATAACCCAGTCAGTCATTGCTAGTCTCTTATCCATTAAACAAACGTTTGCAAGACGCTACAAGACAGCATGAAGCCCATAAACGTTAAAAACAAAATTAACTTTTTTACATCCCGCCTGGGAGGCCTTTTCACTTCTAAAAAGACTTTTCAAATAGAAGAATAGAAGTTGGTTTGTTTAATATTTTTTTATTTATTTAACAGGCTTTGGATGATTAAGAATCTATACCAGCAAGAGTTAGCATGCTAGCCGGCGACGTGTTTATACCGCCTAATACTGCAGGCTAACTACAGGTATTTATT
This sequence comes from Hypsolebias martinsi, assembly GCA_031762355.1. NCBI lineage: Eukaryota > Metazoa > Chordata > Actinopteri > Cyprinodontiformes > Rivulidae > Hypsolebias > Hypsolebias martinsi. Next base: position 10,798,291 of record JARVGQ010000002.1, on the reverse strand, counting down.
TCTAGATAATTAATTAATATCAGCTTGTTGCATGGGTGTCATTCAGTTACACCACAAGCCAAATTTAAACCAATACCGGTTCATATTTAGTGAAAAAATATTTTACATGAACTTGGTTTTCAAATATATATTTCATTTATTAACTGATAAAATGAAAAAAAGTTTTCACTTTTGATGGGAAAGCTGCAGTGAGCAGTAATGTTTTCCATCCTAATTTAAAGGAACCAACAGTTACTGCACAAATCAAAGCTTACTGAAAAATGTAAACTTAGTTGTATTAGCCTCAGAAGTGGCTGTTTGCTACGAGTAGCCTGTGCTAAGGAAGCTTAGTTTTTAAATCAAAATATCCATTAACAGAGGACAAGTCTGTTACAGGTGAGCAGGACAGTTTAGTGAACATAATCTCGTGGGACATAAATGATGGTAGCAAGGGCCCTTTCTGGCCTGTGGACCTTGAGTTTGATACATGCTTTACAAAGAGCCGAATAGTAGGGAAGAAGTACACTGGCACTATTATGCTATATACAGAAATGTATATAAAACAGACTGTTTTCTGGTGTTTTAGCCAACTTTTTCTTTTTTAAAACAAAAGCATATAAATTATGTGACGCATTGTTAAAATGTATTTAACTTGTCTTGTTTTTGCTCAACGTACCATCAGAATCTCATACCGACCCATGCCTAGTACAAACACGAGTGTACGATTTTACACGCTCGGATCGGACCGGTCCATGTAGTAAAAGTTTCAGCAGCACTTGTTCAGACTCACCGAGGGACTCGTCTTTTTGCTGCAGGAGCGACTGGAGAATCCCAACAAACTGTTTCTCTGAAGCTCTGGAACTAAACTGGACTGACTTGTGAAACGATGAGGGAGTAAAAAACAAAAGACTGCAGGATTTTTGTTACTGAATAAGCTAAAGTTCTTTTTGGTTATTTGAAGGTGCCTATTAGGATCAAACATTTGTTGTTTCTTGAAGTATGAATGCAAACTAGAGCTGCTGCTAAAAGGTGATTGTTAAAGTAAACATATTTAGGGAAAAAAAACACATTTTAAAGGACAAAACTGCATAATTTTTGTTCCTTTTTTGTATATTTGGGTGTAAAATATTTGCTGTTGGTTCCTTGTTGACCCACAGCACCACAGTCACTTAGCATTTTGTAATTTTACCCAAGTTTGAGGTGCTCTGGACTCATTTCACTTTTCATCCCAAACATTAGGAGCTTAAAAAAAAAGCATCCACGCAGCAGAAACGGCACAAAAAGAAGTTTATTATTCACACAAACACAGCTACAGTTTCACTTTATTCACGTTTAGGACCGAACGATTTGATTTGCTGCTTGTCCTGCAGATCTGATATCATGACTTTGGTTTTAAGCTTTATTAGACTAAAATGGAATCCGAAAACTAAGCTTTATTAAACCCAGCTACCTCTGCGCTTGATCACATGGAAACTGTTGTTTTTCCTGCATCTGCTCTTCAAATAGAGTAAAACTTCTTCATACTTCAAAAAACATATTTTTCTGGGATGTTTATAACAATCTGTTGTAAACGCCTTCACTTTGTGGATTTTGCAGTTTTATCGTTTGATCAAGAAAAGCTTTTTGAACGTACTCTTACATTACACCCAAATACACAGAAAAAGGAGGTAAAAATATCAGATGATTAATTTGTTAGATTTGCTCTGAAATGAAAGTAGTTGCTGGGTTAATATTATTCAGAGATGTTTTTGTTTAATGTATAAATTTATTTATTGACTCATTTATCGACGTCTTGACGTCTATATTTCCATCCCTTTGCACTTCCTGCTTCTCACACTGGTTTTAAAGCGCTTAATATAAGCTCACATGAAGACAGACTGTTAAATGATGTATGCTCTGATATGAAACTGTATGTTACACGCCTAGCGCTGAGAACACGCAATCTGCTGCTCTCTGTCTTATTGTTCTAACATACATGTGTGAAAACTGGGCAGGTCTCCCCATTTGTAAGTATTTAATATCTAATATTTTTATTTTGTATTATTTTTCTTATAACATGACAAAGGTATTAACTTTGAATGAATGTTTGAGTTTGCATGTTATTTATCACGTTGTACCTCCGTGTGTCTTGTATCTAACAGGACAGCTGATGTTTAACTGTAAAAAGTTACCCACTGAATATATAACCCCGCACAGTGGAACCACTGTAGCTGGTAGCTTTCTACTATCGGTATCTGTAAATCCAGACTAGCGCACAATACGTTTGTATTGTGTCCCTCCATGTTGTGTTTGACCATAGAGCTGCTGTTTGTTCTAAATGTCCACGGGTTTTGTAGAGTAACTGAACAATCAGCGGCGGCGTCCTCGTGGGGTCGGAGCTTACTGCGACTGTTGGTTCCCGTCTAAATAAGGAGCGCCCGTCACGTGAAATCCAATCATGACTTATGTCTTGTCAGCCATAAAAGCTTAAAATTTCTGCAAAAAACAAAAAAGAGAGATGAAATGATTTCCTGTCTCGCTGTAACGTCTGCTGACCTGCATTTTAACCAAGATTAGTCTCTACAGCGTGAAGCCATGAACTTATTTTTCTGTATTTATTTATTAAAGCAGATTAAATGAACATATTGAGTGTGTGAAGTCTGTTTATTTCAAAGGAGCTTCCAGAAGAAGGAAATGTGACTTCTTATTCACAAATGTATTAGGTTTAAAAATTCCAATGATTGCAGTAGTGGACGTAAAAGTATATTTTCTTATTAAATGATATTTTTACAATTAAATACAATTTTTAAATTATTTTTTGTATATTTTATTGTTATAGAAGCAGTTGTCAACGTGTTGATCCTAATTTTTAATTGCTGGCCTAGATAGTCTAGTTTTGTGCCATTCAAACATGATCAGTGTCAAGTCTGCAGATGTCAAGTACACCTCCAGCTGGCTGCACGTTTAAAGGGTGACAACATGCAGTGGGCGCCATCTGGTGGCTGAATGTACTAACCAGAATACAATCAATCCATAATAAACGTGGAAAGCTTCCATGTGCAGTTTAAACATATTTTTACGACGGTTGTATTTGTTGCTGGAGCTGCACAAAAGAAACACTGCACCACGTGACTAATTTTAGAAGACCGTATCGTCAAAGGAGGGTTTAAAACACTTATTTTTGGCAGCAAATGTTATTAAGCAAAATGATGGATGAATTAATTGCGGAGGAAATTTTGTAAATAAAGTTGTAAAGTATTAAAATTAATGTTCTATTGTCTTTTACACAAAAACGAAACAAATTTCCCAATGATTGGAAACGCTTGCCCGAATTTTACACTGTTTACGTATCTTACGTCCGATTTTAGTCGGAGAAATCGAAATTGGCGGTTAGCATTTGTTACGCAAGGATAGATTGCAGTTAGCTGTTAGCATGATTTGCTACCTTCGGCTGCGCTACTACATTCATGAATTAATATAAAAATGTATGTTTTGTAAATTATACCTCCAAAACAGTAAGTGTTTGTTTTTTTGCTGATAATGTTATAATTAATTGGTTAGCTTTAGTTTAAATGCTTAAAAGCGTCTTGCTGTGTGAGCCCAGCAAGATAATTATGTGGCTGAAGAAAACCAACCAACTTTCAGAGCCGCGGGTCAAAAAAAACTGATTTTTTTTTTTCCTTCATAAAAAGTGAATTTACACAAACAACAACCTGCATATTAAGACAAAACTAAAGGTTGTGGAACTTGGTGAGTACAAATGGTCGAAGATGTGTCAATTCATTTGCATAGCTGTCCAACAAAGTTGGAAAAATATGTTCAATATTGGATATTTATACATTTTGTTACTGGCAGTGACACTAAAAATGTATTAGTTCAAGTCAATCTGAAAACAGTCTGTTAAAAGAAAAGTTTGCCTCATTGTATTTTATATTCCAACAATGTGATTCTTCCCTGTCATACAGAAGCAGATCCTGTGACAGGTTTTTGGTAAGTTTTTCTCTATTTGCACAAATACTGTATGTAACTATTTTAGCTGTTCTGTGACTAAAAATTCAACAGAGCAGCTCTGTGGCAATGTTAGTGCAAAAATATATTTCAAGTGGTCTATTTTTGAAGAAAGGTGAGCCTTTTTAATGTCTTGTGGAAAACTAAATTGTCTATTACGGAAAGTATGGACACAACATTGGCTCATCCCTTGAGTTATAGGAGTTTGCTACGAATCAGGTCAGGTACTGGGTTGAAAATGAGTTAATACAATCTCAGAATTATTTAAATGAATTACAGCAAGGCCTGTCTTTGCTGAAGCATAATGTAAAAGCCTCAAAGATTTTGCACAGAGGAAGAATAAGCTTGAAATTAACTCATGACTGTGGATGCGCGGAAGGTGAGACTGAAGCACTTTTTTTTAACTGAAGACAATTACTGTATTTGGCTTTTATTAGTGTTCTTGTTGGAACAAATAATAATTTAGATCTACAGTATTTGACTACATTTATTATTATTAAAAAAGTATTACCTGTTGCTTTTCATGCCAATGTTTTGGATTGAGATTAGCTAAAAGTATCACTTACATGAACCTTGATGATAACGTCATACCACAACAAAAATTCCACGATCTGTAAAATGTTTTGTGTGGCAGCCATCTAGAATTGTGTTGACTCCAAAAAGGTAATCATTTGTACATAAACATCCAAAGATTACTTTCTGCAAGATTTAAGTTTGTCCAGTGGTTTAATATTTTACTAACTCAGTAATTGCCTCATGTGGATGTATCGTATGTCCCTCATGTTGCTGTGTACAACAAACAATACTTAAAGCTGCCTTAATTTTTTTTTTTTTTTTGCTTCTTTGATTAAATCTCCGTTAAAGATGTAATTTTCTGATTCTGACTCTTGAACACAAACGGCAGCTTGTTACAGCTCTGAAACCAGCATCGTTTTTGTCTTTGGCAGTGCCCCCAACATCAAATCCTGAAGCCAGTGAGTCAGCATACTGAAGTCTTGAAGTTTATTTTTTTTCTTTAAAAGTCTTCATCACAACACTTTGATGCAGAAAATAAAACCACTACTTTCACTTTGCTGCTCAATATTAAAAAATAAAAACACTTTATAGCTGCTGTTTCAATTGCACTTGTAGGGTAGATCTTTGTATTAATCGCAGAAGCACCGTGCCGGTTAGTGAAGGCAGCAAAAACACTTAAAAACCAGGTGATAGCAGTCGGGGCTGTAAAGCTCCACCTTGAAACAAAGCTAGGACTCTTCAGTTTGCAGCTTCTGGGTAAAAAAAAAAAAAAGAAGAGAAAATATGTCAGAGAGATGATAAAGGAGGTAAAATTTGAAAGTGCAGAGAGTCAGGTTAACCTCATGTCTCAGAGCCTGCATAGATGTGTACTCCATGTGCTCCCTCTTCTTTCTTATCCAGCCGGGTTCATCTGGGATCAGAGCTGCCAGGATCACCTTGACTAATATGAGTAAATGCTGCAAACACACAGAAAGTCAAAGCAGAGGGACTTGAAGAGGAGCAGTCATTTAACTTGTGGTGTCTTACCTCCACAACAACAGCCCCCAGCAGAAGGTTGATGCTGCTCATCTCGCCCTCCTGACACTTTTTCTGTAAATGTGGCGACAGCACCAGCAGCCAGCAGTTGGACACAACGGAGACGAAACTCAGGACCTCGAAGGCGATCTAAAACGCAGGGTGTTTATCAGAGGGGGTCAAAGCGTGTGATTTCTGTTTGTGCTGCACCCTGCTGACCTGCCACACGCCCATGCCGGCCACGGGGGGAAAGAAGGGCTTACGGAAGAGTTTACAAATCTTGTAGGCGTCCGTTCGGATCTCTGTTATGTTGTTGAGGAGCAGCAGAACAGCAGTGAGGGGAAACACACAGGAGAAAAGACTCAAATACCCAAACTGCACCAGGAGCTCGATGTATTCTGCAAACAGACCCTGATGGAGAAGCATACAGTTTAACTTTGTTGTATCCTAAAATATTTAAATTTAAATGTGGCTTAAACCCTGTTTGGATGTGCATTTTTTGTTTTACTCACAGGAAAAGGAGGCAGGGTGCTCTGGTTCCTGAATTTATCCTCTTCTGGGTCGTCTTCCGTCTCTGTCCTGTGGGGGGCGCTGATGAATCGGTCCACCAGGTAAGGTATGACCACCTCCGTCACCTGGTTCACCAGCTGAGTCACGATCAGCAAAGACGCTAAACGCTTCAAACACACAGAAGAAAACATGTACACATCTGACGTTAAACCCTGGATCCACTCCACAGCTGGGTTGGTTTAAAATACTTCTCGATAAAACATCAAAACAAGGTAAAATATCCTTAAATTAGTTAAACCAATTGACCTAAAATTGTTTAAAAAAAAAAAAAAAAACTTATTAAAGCCACATAAAGAAGCAGCATTAATGCTTTAGTTGGATTTAGCTGGAAAATAAATTTCTCAGTACTTTGACTTGACTTTGACTAAAGACAAAAATGGTTAAAGTATTCAAATAAGGGGAAAAGTCTAGTGAAAAACAATATCCAGACTTTTTAAAGAGGAAAAAAATATTTAAAGTTCATGGAAACCCTGCAGTATATATCTTTCTAAAGTCTAAACGGCATTTTAAAAGTAGAGCTATTACCTTCCGAAGCAGCGGCACGTCCTGCTTGAAGAAAGCGATGTGGAAGAGCACTGCAAAGTAGTTGAAGAAGGTGAACTGAGGAAATGAAGAATAAGGTTGGGTCATAGTGTCAGTCAGATTGGGTGAATGATCAGCGAGTGGACTGAAAGAAGAGCAGAACTCACCACCAAGACCTTTCCAGTAAGATGGTTCTCGTATGAAGACTCCTCTCTGTGGTTCTCTGAGGCAAAATAAGAAAAGTTCAACTTTATTCTCGTCTATAAAGTGCTTTCCATTAAAGCTGCAAGAATTTAGGACAGGAAAAAATAAGCATTTTCTACAAATCATCACAAATGATAAATTAGCATTTTTGTGCTGAGAGCTGAACAACTTTAATTTGCTGATGAAGCTAAAACTGAGCAGAACACCTGCTAAAAGGAGCAAAACAGTAGATAGAATTAAAAGGAGCAGAATGCTAGCTAAGAGCCAAAAGAAGCAGAATCTTAGCTGAAAGCTAAAAGAAACATCAAAAGCTAAAAACAGTAAAATGGTAGATAAAAGCTAAAAGGAGCAGAGTGCTCACTAAAAACTGAAAGGAGCTGATCACCTGCTAGACCTAAAAGGAGCAAAATGCTAGTTAAAAACTGAAAAGTATAGAGATCTAGCTAAAAGTTAAAAGGAGCTGAATGCTAGCTAAAAACTGAAAGGAGCAGAGCACAAGCTAAAAGGAGTAAATGGTAGATGAATGCTAAAAAGAACAAAACACTAGCTAGAGCTAAACGGAGCAGAATGCTAGCTAAAAGGAGCAGAATGCTCGCTTAAAGCTAAATGAAGCAGAACGGAAGCTAGAACTAAAAGTAGCAGAATGCTAGCTAAAAACTAAAAGGAGCAGAAGACAAGCTAAAAGGAGAAAAAATGGTAGATAAAAGCTATAAGGAGCAGAATATTAGCTAAATCTAAAAAGAACAGTACACAAGATAAAATAAGCAAAAGCTAGCTATTAACTAAAAGGAGTAGAACACTAGCTAAAAGGAGAGGAATTGTAGCTTAAAAACTTAAAGGAGCAAAACAATCTTCAAGAAGCACAATGTTAGTTAGAAGGAACAAAAGTTAACACCTGTTGAAAGTAGGAGAACGGTAGCTGAAAGTAGCTAAAAGTATGGTAGCCAGAAGCTGAAAGTAGAAATAGGTTAGTTAAAAATCACTAAATGACTAGCTAAATGTAGCACAAAAAACTAATTAACAACAACAAAATATTCTACATA
>JARVGQ010000002.1:10715583-10734144 GCA_031762355.1 Hypsolebias martinsi | reverse complement strand
GAATAAAATATTAGATGTTGGCACCTCCACATCATTGCATTCAGTTTTTATTCACAAATTGTTTAGTGTCCCAACTTCTTTGGAATCCGGTTTGTATTTTACCCTTTCTAAATAAAGCGTTTTAAGTTCTCACTCACGCCAATAAGCACAGCAGAGTGGGATTATAAAATATAGGAATTTCACAGATTTTCTGACTGGACTAAGGCTTTGGGAATAAACAAATTAAAAATAATGATATAAAATTTTGATGTTAGAGTTAATCAGTTTCATTTTATCTCTGTTTTATGAAGCTAAGACATATCCGCATCAAAATAAATAATGAGTTTAATCCTGCATTCATTTTCTATTACAGTAAGTGTTGCATGACTTTAAGAGGAAACTGAGGATAGTGACATTGAGGATAAAGGTCGTGCAGTGGTGTAAAACCTAATGACAGCTGTGAGTTTGTGTTTGTTTGCACGTTCAGATGAGGGTGTGACAGCAGCTGATACCCAGCAGTGCAGAATAAATGTGGAAAGAACGAGCCGAAAGTTCACCAAGGAGGATTCAAGATCTCTGAATAGGTTATAGTTCCTGAAGGAGACTATAAATCACACAAACACACCCATGTGGTAGATTTAACAGAACAGCCATTTTTACGCACACATTAATAGAACTCATAAACATTAATCAGGTCAGGTTCAATGGGCACGAATTAAAAAAGTCTAACAGCAAGTCCACATTCATTTGTCTCGCAGCATTTCTCTGCTAATCAAAGGGGGTAACGATGACATCAGCAGGAAGATCATCTGACCGTGTGTCAAGGCTGAGCTCACAAACAAGATAAATGACAGATAGCAGTGCTCACTTCTACGCTGCCTGCTTTTAGCCACACATACCGTCAGACCTGCACCTATTGTTCACATAGTGGCCCAACAGGATTTCCCCACGGCTGAATCTCCCCACCACTCACACCACATGGGGATTAGGACAAATGTGGACAAACCCCGTGTCCCATGGGGGACACCCTGAGGAGTGCATGGACACAGCAAGGATGTCAGCTCCTCCCAGTTCATCCCTTCAGAACTGGAAAAGTCACAACAAAACAGTGCTGTTATCAAAAGCATTGATACCATCTTTTAAAAACACACTTCCAGTTCTTTAATGTTCCAGGACAACAAAACAATTTTTTTATACAGTTTAGCATCGGCTTGCTGAAATATGCAAGGCCATCGCTGAAAGAGACATCTGAACAGGAGCAAATGTTATAAAACCTGGAGATATTTTTCTATACTGATGGGGCCTTTGCAGATGTGTACCGGTAAGCTGCCTGTGCCAGAAGCACTAATGCACCCCCATACCAATGGAGAGGTAGGCTTTTCAAACTGCATGCTGACAAAAGGCTGGGTGGTCCCTCTCCTCTTTAGCACAGAGGACGTGGCGCTTGTCGTTTCCAAAAACACTTTCAGATTCAGATCCGTTTGACCACAGAACATTTTCCCACTTTGTCCCAGTCCATTCTAAATGAGCTGTAGTCCAGAAAAGACAGCAGCGGTTCTGCACAGTGTTCACATACAGCTTCTGATGGAAGGTCTGATAGAACTTTAAACTGCTTTTGTGGATGACCCAATACAGAGCATGGTTTGTGGAAACGCTCCTGTGTTTCTAAAATGCCATTTAGTGTGTTCTTGTTGGTTGCCAACAGTACAAACAAACATGCACACATAGGCAAAAATAATCGCCCTTTTGCATTTGGTGGTGGACTATAGGAAGAAAAAAACATGAGCTGGTCTAAAACTACTGTGTAGCATAAGAAACTAACCTCGAACTGAGTAAAATATACCTGCAGCAGGTACTGGTATACCAGAGTGGTTGAAAAATCTGTAATAAACTCTGATCTACAGGCTGAGAAATTTAAATTTGAGTCTTTTTTTTTTTTTTTTTAAGAAAGTCCGTGTAAATGTCTCTGTCACTGTCAACACATTCTTTCCAAATGACAAATTGTAAACATTACTCGAGTTGTGCAATTCATGCATGATGGAGACCAACACCAAACCTGCATGTGTGTTTAACACTGACTCAGTTCAGGGGAGTCCGTGCTGCTGGAGTCGGGCCGGACGTGTGTGAAGTTACTCAACATGGGCTTTAATGGAAACGGAGAAATAAACAGGGGTTGATGGAGTGGAAGAGGGTGATGATGACACAAGATTCAGTGTGTGTGCATGTGTTTGTGTGTGCAGCGAAGACAAATCTACTCTGGGACCGATAGAACCGGTTAAACCTGAAAAACCGGGACTCAAGACTACCAGTTTCACCGTCTGCGTGAGACTCAGAGGCTGCTGCAGCAGCAAATTCATCCACATGTCAAATTATCAAACGCACTCTGCATTCTCCAGTGAGCTAAACAGTAAAATACAGTAAACCTTTCAGCATTTGCCCTGAGTGAGCCATCTCCCCCACGAGCCAAAAACAACAATCAGCATGACAACAAGGTAGACCACAGTTAAGATTAATCCAAGCTCACTGTTAAATGACAAAATGATGATTCACTTCTTGAAATTGAGGTGATTTTGCATTTTTGAAGCAGAAGCTGAGAAGTTACAAAGTGATATTTGTCCAAAATGACAAATAAAATCTGAAACTTAGAAAGAAAACAGAATTCAAACTCAGAAGCCAAACACTCGGCTGGAGTCTAAAGAAAAACAAAAACTGCATCAAGTAAAAACTGACCCAAACCACAAGAATAAGAATCTTCTGTTACAATATCATAAAATAAAGAATGTAAAACGTTAGAAACAAATTAAAAAGTAGTAATAAGTAACTGCATCAGTAACGAGATCAAATTCTGCTAATTAAGACTGACGTTTGACGTCATGATCAGATTGTTTCTAAATATAGCTGTGTTTTGGGGCAAACACTTTAAATCTCAGAGCTGAAGGTCATCATAAACTTTTTATGGCCATTACATCAATAAACAAGCTTTAACAATTAAATTACTAAACTTAAATGAATGTCAGTTATATAAAGATTAGAACTTACACATTTGCTTAAAAACTGAATTGTGAAGAGTGGTTGGTCCTTTTCAATTTAGCTGCTGGTTCATAAAAAAAAAATAAAAAGAAAGAAAAACTACAAGTTGTCAGTTTGATCACTTTACAGACATTATCAATTACAACTTGATCGTTGTGATGAATACAGAATTTGTTTTAACTCATCATTATTTTGTATCCACTCCATTAGTAACAAGAGGAAAGTAATGAAAACTCACTAAATGGTTCATTTAAACTTTAAATAGGATTACATGTACTTGATTGATTCCTTAGATAGAGAACTTTACTAATTGGCTTTTCTGTGTATGTGAATGCTCCTGTAAAGTGCCCTGAGACAACTTTGTTGTGATTTGGCGCTATATAAATAAACTGAATTGAAATTGAATTGATTAATTAGCATGACTTAATTGGTAAACAAAATAATCGGAAGTACCTTATTAACAACCATTTATCTTGTTTCCATTTTCTTTCTGTATTTTTTAGTGAAACATTTCTTCCCTGCAGTAAATAAACTCATTTAAGCGAATAAAGAAGCTTTTATTAGCAGAGCGACATGGACAGGGAGTGTCTCAGGGCTCCAACGTAACTTTCACGTGTTTGTTTTTCCATCTGCAGCTCTGACCAGTTCAGGTCCGACACATAAGTGTAACAGAATATGACGGAGGGGGTTGAGTCAGGGGAGAACAAAAGGCAGGAAAATCTCTGGTTTTGTGCTTTACAGTCACATGCTTTATTCCAGCAGTAGTCAACAAGTTGGATTTATGTAGTATTAATAATATAACTAACCCTACCCCCTCAACCCCCTGTGCCATTTCTCAAATACAAAACATTTGAAAATGAAAATGTTCAAGCACACAAATGCTCTGTATCAATAACCGAGGCAGAAACTCTGAACTCTTTCAGGCTGCCTTTTGTCTCCCCCTCTCCTCCCCCTCTGGGTGTGTCTGAGAGGCTCACCTATTTCTAACTGTTGGTTTCTCTGCAGCAGCACACCTTTGAGACACCTGCTGCCTGGGTCCAAAAACAGAAACCCTCACCTGCAACGTCCTGCCATTGCATGAGGACGAGAACATGGGCGCTGGACAATGAGAAACATTTACTAAATTTAACACTGAGGCAGAATTTTAAACACCAAAAAGGGTGAAGAACTAAAAAAGGTACAAGAACTTAACATGCAGTTAATGAGCAGCTGTTTTAATAGTCCGCTGCCTGAGGCAAAAAGATTATTTATGTTTTGTTATGTATGTCTGTTAGTAAAATAGCTCATGAACCACTGGATGGATTTTAACGAAACTCATGCATCAGTACCTGGAAAAACATCTACAAATAAAGTTTAGAGTCAACAGCTTTCAAGATGGCTGCCAAAGCTAAGCAACTGTAGGAAACACAAACGTGGCTATAAATCCATTTTACTACTACTTATCTAAAACTTGATGTGGAAGTAGATGAGAGTACAGTAATCCCCAAATCAGATTTTCTCCTGTCATGATCCAGCAGAATGGCCCACCCATCTATAAAGATCAAGGTCTGTAATAAATTAACATATGTTCACATGTGACCAATTCACTGCAGCTGTGAGAGATGCAGAAGCCGATATGTCACACCACATAGCTCAGAAACTTTTAAATAAAAAGTTATTTGAAGGAAGTAGAACATTCACATTATTGGGGGTAGTTATGAAAAAAGTCCAATTTATGGACTTTCTTGTTGCTGCAATTACTTGAACATTAAAACCTGAATGATTGATAATAATACTGGCAAATTCTAAGATGTCTCAACACACCTAAAACAAAAAATATTTACTTTTTTGTTATACCATAAGATTGTGGCAATGTTCTATGAGGAGCGAGGAAAGCTGCACTTTGTAACTAAATCAAAGTTATAAAACCATTAATTTTTAGTGGTTTTAAATATACCATTTATATTATTATGCTTCAAATACATTTCATGATGTTATTAAATTCAAATATACATCTGAATCTTTTAAGTTTGAATTATTCCTGTGTGATATAAGGTTTGACAAAAACAGTTATAACTGTCCATTTTTCATCATAAGATTGGAGTTTGAAACTCTCATGAATAGCGGCGGGCGATATGCATTCCTTCCTTTTTCTGACATTGTGCAAGCTAAAAATCAGCAACTCTCCCTCGGAAGACAAACTAGTCATAAGGTTTTATTACACGGAATATGAAACATGTCATGAAAAATCCTGCAGCGAGCACCTAATTACAGAAGTTTAGCTAAATTAAACTCTTGACATGTGAACGATCTTAGCAGGTGATCAGATGAAACAGGTAGAAACACAATCAGCAGGCTGTGGGTTTAACTCCGCAGCGAGATAAAAATCACCAGCTGGCGTCTATCAGTCCCGTGAGACCTTCACATACATCATCTGCACATTTCATCCATACATTACCACCGTCAAGAGTCTTCCACCAACCACTGCGGCCTCCTGAACCTTGCCCTTACCCCGTTACCGTGGCGATGTGGGGGGAGCCACATGAGGCCTGCACCTGAGGGCTAATTGCTGCGTCTCCACGGCAGCAAAGGTAAACAATGTGCCGACGGAGTAATGCACCGCCATGGTGATAAACTCCGAGCGGCTCTCAGGAGTCGGAAAAGTTCACCAGAACGATTTGATGGGAGGAAATCTGACGAAGCAGGAGGAAGAGGAGCAGACAGAGCTGACCACAACAGACACAAGTCTGATTTAAAAGACATTAATTGGGTATAAATACTAGTTTATTAACAGATTGTCTCTTTTTAATGCCATCAGTGTGTCAACTGTGCAGAAAGTTAGAGCATGTTTTTATTGTTTAAACGCCACCAAAGCAGAGAATAAAACTTCTTCAATCTTATCTTAATCTAAATAAACAAGACGGAAGTCATTTTATTTTAACAATTAGACTTTAAATCAATGAAGTTACACATTATCTTAAATACAATCCCAACTAGTTCTAATGTAGTTTTGGGGGTTTTTATTTTTTATTCTTCATACACTTGACGCTTTATTATTTTTTTAAACATTCTATTTTTGACAGCTCTTTAGAACATGCAAAAACAAATCAGGTATATAAAAAAAAGTTTATTCCCTTTGGCTTTTTATGAAGCAGTGGACAAATGGTACACATCTGGAATGACTCCATCAAAGCAGAAAAGTATTTACAAGTTTTAGAACATAGGGTATCACTCAGCTGACTTTAGCCAACACAAACAAAATGGCTACATTTTTGTGAATTTCATAGATACTAAGCTAGCACTGGGTGTAGTCGTAGCTGCTACACCATACATAACACACACTGACCAATGTTGGACCAAAACATGTACAACTCATAACATAAAATGATCTTTGTGTAGCTCTTTAACCAACTGCGCATGACTTTAGTGCATCTTGTTTGTTTCTGAGGCGTTTAACAAGAGCAAATGGACTTTTTGCAGTCAGCAGGTATTTAATTGTTCATGCTGTCCCTCCTCCACTAACAGAAAACAATCCCATCATTGAGAAGAAAAACATTGATGCCAATAATAAAAAAAAAAAATCTGCATTCCTGCGCTCCATTCACCCTGCAGCGCTCCACCCATAAGAACTTTTCAGCACCCGCCATCATGCTCGACTTATCCTGACCTGAATTCTGATTTACTGTACTCTTGAAGTTGCATCTAATCTACGGCGCCCTTCTGCTGGCTTCCCATCTCATCTGTTCTGATTCTGCTGAGCTTTTCCAAACCGTCTCCATTGTCCATTCATTTAATGAGAAACTTGTTTGTGGCCCCACCCGTTGGACAAAACGCCCACTGTCCAGCCAAAATCACCACTGTCCAGCCTCGTTATCCTGCACATCAGGCCGCAGCGGCACCCTTTGACCCCGGCTTCGTTTACACTTAAAAGTCTGTGATGCAGAGAAAGAAAAAGTAAGAGAAATGGGCCGAGTGGAACAAAAATGACAGGAATGAGTCATAAATGTTTAAACTAAAGATTTTACATCAGATGAAGTAGTTGGAGGCAGAGCGGGATTCTTTTAAGATAAAATAAAGAGTCCAGAGCAGAAAGCAAATAAAGGTGCTGCTGTACACAATACTGATTAACAGCACAGTTAACTTAGATTTAAAGTTTTATGCAGCAATAGCTGAACATTTTTAATGAAACTACACAGACCAGCCCATCTTTTAGCTTCTGGTGAACCCTAATAATAAAAACATTCATTTTTAATGTTGCCCTTGAAAACCTTTAATTTGATGAAGAAGCACAAGCTGCTTCTGGTTTCATTAAATGAATGATGCTCTTATAGTGAAACGTCTTAACGGATAACTTTCACAAATCTAGCAAACTAGAAAACGTTACGAGATGTTGGAACTCCTGCTTTAAGGCGTTCCATCGTTTAGTGTAAAATGAATGGGTAGCGATTGATCATGGACTTCCTGAAGAGGTGTCCCATTTTGTAGGGAATGGGAACCACTTGTGGCTTTGGGTTAAGGGTTAAATACCTCCCGAATACCTCTCTAATCGTGTAGCCATAAAGTCCAAACTGGACAAAGTCTCGGTTCTGTTGTCTCCAACTAGTTTCCCACATCGGTTCTGTCAGCAGGTTTTACTGACCACTTTAATTTGTTGTCAGTGTAAACGGCCCCTCTGTTGGGCTGGAAGACGCTCCCAACTGCACAAACATCCTTTAACTGCAGAGAACCAGTAAGGAGCCTCTACTTTTTCTGTTAAACAAACAAACAAACACACACACACACACACACACACTGAGACTTAAGGTCAGACGTCTGCTTCCAAACCCAAACGACGCAATCTACAACTCAGGAGGGGAACCATTTGTTTCCAACACACTGTATTAACAAACAAAAGGAACTCTGCTGGAAGATACTTGATACTCAGATACTCTGAGTATCTGTGTTTATGTTCGTGGTGACCGGTTTACAGCACAGTTAGCATTATTACGGTAGTTAAAAACTTCGGCTTCTGATGGAAGGACGACGTTTGGACATCAAAGATGTTTTATTTGTGCGAGTGTTTGACGTTTTCTTGGACATTTTCTTTGCGCTCTACTTTCACATACTTTTAAGATAAATTATGAGCATTTTTAAACTAGATGATTATGAGATTATTAGGTCCTTCTACCAGTGTCATTTTTGGAGGAGATTAGGTGTTTGTGTATGAAAATACAAGTCCTCTGTTTAATGCAGCAGTTTGTACAGAAGCAGAGGAATGCCTCTTTCATACGGTGGCCGATGGGTAGAAATGCGCTGCAAAAGGACAAACGCGCTGCAAAAGGACAAACACGCTGCAACAGGACAAACGCGCTGCAAAAGGACAAACGCACGGCACCCGTCGGCCACCGTACTTTCAGCTCGGCACCGGTTAATCCTTCTTTTACGACACGTCTCTTATCGACAGTGGAACAAACACTCAGCACGTTGGTTTTAATCATCTACCAAAAGATTTATAAATCAAAGTGCAGAGGGCAAACGTAACGCCCGATCTGAACAAGAACACGAGCTGACCCAGTCTTACCGAGGAGCAAGACGTAAATTCAAAAAATTACTTCAAATCCTGCTTCACAAAGATCGTTTCAGACATTTTAATTCATGGCTAAGGACGTTTCCAAGCAAAAAACACAAATGTCTAACATGAAATGATAAAAATGTTCTTTTCACCTGTTTGAAGTAAAACAGCTCTAACGCCAACTACTTTTTAACAATGAAAAACGAGTGTTATAGATAAACCTCGAGACAAAATGCACACTGGGAAATATTGTGAGAACCATAAGCTCTCAAAATGCATGTTGGAGAGGACACTCAGCGACTACCACACCAAGTTTAGAGCAATATCTGTAAAACTGAATTAATTATAGCCGTTTTGTTTGTTTTTAAAAGTCGGTTGCCTGGGGCCACCCTCTTGATTTAGGTTAGCGTCGAGCATTAATCAGTTTTAGAGGCAGGTCTGACGATCATTTCCTGAACGTTTCATTAAAATCTGTCCAGCAGCTCAGGAGATATTTTGCTGAAAACAGACACACAGACAGGGCAAAAACACTATCGCCCATCGTCGCCTTTTAGTGGCAGGTGATTAAAAAAGGTAAAAACTGAGTGGAAACTGAGTGGAAAGCAGATAGAGTGGACTTCTTGTATTTTTTTTTGTTGTTTTGTTTTGTTTTTTTTTATTCCACCAGCAAATAAACTTATTTTGGGCTGAAAAGCTGTCGCATCATGAAAAACAACAAAACTGTAAAACACTGTAAAATTTACTAAAACACAACAATTAACCACAAGAAATAACCGATTTGCTGACGTTTTGACGACAGAGCGAATAAATCCTGCTGGTTTATTTAGCAGATTTACAGCAGTTATCTGTTCTGGACTAGAACATGGACGATTCAGGCTCTCCGAGCGCAGAATATTTAATAAATCTGAAGAACACCATGTTCCTTCGTTGTCTGATAAAGACATGTCGTCACAGAAATTACAGCACAGTCAAATGTAAATAATTAATAGGTCAACTACCAAGTTCGTCGAGCTTTGCGTTGATAGTTTTAGACAAAGGAAGGCAACAATGTTTTTGTACATGTCTGTTAGCAAAATATTTACTGAACCACAGGACAGATTTTAGTGGAATTAGATGAAAAACCCTGGATGTACTCCTACAATTGATTAATCATGACTAAAGATAGCTGTCGCAAGAATGACTCCGTAAATTAGACAAATATTGAACTAAATTTTGTCATGGTAGTAGCTGACGGTCATCATCAAAACACAGCGGTAAGACGGTTTCAATTTAAAACTCTGGCATGAAAGGAGGCGGGTGATACGCATTCCTCCAAGCAACGCCAGATCTTTATTTTGATGTTTTCTGACACAGCACTCTTATCACCATTTGTTAAACTCAACGAGCTCAAGATGAAGCCACGACAGGCCTGAGAGCGGGAGGGAGAGCATGTAAATGCGGAGTCTGTGAGCAAAGACATTTATGCAAACTCTGTGTGCGCTCGTAGAGGAAGGAAAAACTAACGAAACGAGGGGAAAAGCTCTGCAACAGAAGTCCTGTCCGGCCTGTGATCTCCTCTGTCGGGACAAGACAAACCAGTTTTCTTCTCGGTCGTGATCTTTTTTAGCTCGCAGACCTCGTGAATCATTCACCAACGCTCTGCGGCCTCCCACACCCAGCCAGGTCTGCCGGGTCACCTGAGAGCCCCTCCCTGCTCTGCTCATCCCCTCCTCTGCAGAAATGACAACTGCCAGAGCTGTCACTCCACAGCTCCTCGTGCCCTCCTCTTTAATCAATACAGCAGGAGGAGGAGAAGGAGGAGGAAGAGGAGGGACTTTCTGCTTCTTTCTGGAGGCAGAAAACGCCCAGTAAAGTCAAGAGGGTCTCAACACCGAGCCTCCAGGTCCAGCCCGCTGAAATCAAACACGACTTATTGAACAACTGCAGCTGAAAACCCAGAACGAGGGGCAGAATTCACCAAATTTATCCTGAAGGGATTCTCTCCGAGCGCCCAGTGACGCCACCAAAACCTCCTGGAAACGTCCAAACAACTCATCGGTTTCAGCACCGCGATCAGACCTCGATGGGAATAAATGCTGCAAAACATTTTTATTTGCCTGCTTGGATAAAAATAAACAAATAAATAAATAAAAACATAAGAATAAACTACTGAAATTTGTGTTTAATGTATGTTGAGATGTACGTTTCTGAGAAAATGCAGCATGAAGGCAGAGCTACGTTAAAAAAAAAAAAAAAAAAACTATTAGAACGCTAGCAAAAGTTAAAAAGACCAAGACAGTTCACAAAAGCTGAAGGGAGCAAAAATGATAGATAAACGTAGCAGAAGGCTAAATAAAAAGCTAAAAGTAGCAAAAGCCAAGCTAAAAGCTAAATGTAGCAGAAGTGCACAAAAACCGAAATGGAAAAACACTATAGCTAAAAGCAGCAAAAGGTTAGCTCAAAGCTAAATGTAACAAAGGTTCTACATAAACTGGAAGGAGCTAAAATGTAAGTAAAAAGCAGCAAATGATGAGCTAACGTAAAAGAAGTGCTAGCTAATAGGTAGCAAAAAAGGCCAGCTAAAACAAAAAAAAGTTGGCTAGAATATGAAAGTAGCAAAAGACGAACTAAAAGCTAAATGTAGCAGAAGAGTGCACAGAAACCAAAATAGAAAAACATTAGCTAAAAGCAGCTAAACGTTAGCTCAAAGCTAAATATAACAGATTCCACATAAACTGAAAGTAGCTAAAACGCAAGTAAAAAGCAGCAAAAGATGAGCTAAAATAAAAAAGAGCTAGCTAACGAGTAAAAAAAAAAGCCAGCTAAAACGAATAAATGTAGGCTAGATTCTATCTAAAAGTAGCAAACGAAAAGCTAAATGTAGCAGAATGCACAGAAACCAAAATGAATAAATAAAAATATTAGCATGTAGCAAAAGGTTAGCTCAAAGCTAAATGTAACCCAGGTTCCACATAAACTGGACCTATTTAAAATGCAAGTAAAAAGCAGCTAAAGATTAGCTAAAGTAAAAGAAAAGCTCTGAAAAGGCAAAAAAAAAAAAAAAAGGGAGAAAACTGTATCAAAATGTTGGCTAGATGCTAAGAGTAGCAAAAGACTAGCTAAAAGCTAAAAGCAGCATGATGCAGATTTCATAGAACAAGAATTGGAGTTTGTAAAATAAAGTTTAAAGAATGAACAGTTTCAAGAAAGGTTCAAATAAACTCATTTTAATGACCATTAACTCTGAATACTAAAGCAGAGATTGTTTCCTGTCTGCTCACAAATTCAACCAGGTGGAGTTGGCGGGGTTTACCTGCACCTCGGTGCCGCTGTCCCTGTCCAGCTCCCCGATGTAGTACTGCTCCATCCACCGCCGGGCGTTCTCCGAGTGCCGGTGGGGGGGTCCCTCCATCTCCCCACTCACGTCCTTGCCGGCGCGGCTTCGTATCAGCGCCTCCCCGCCCGGGTGCATCCGCAGGAAGGCGGTCACGTCATACACCCTGGTCCCCAGCAGCACCCAGCAGGAGTCCGGGGTGCAGTGGCGGGCCACCTCCCTCTCGGTGAAGAACCGGGGGGACGTGGACGGAGACATCTTAAAAGAGTGGGGGTGGAGGGGTAATGTGTGGTGGATCCACCCGAACAGAAGCCTGAACGCGGAGCGGGGAGCACAGACACCTCCTCCGAGGAAGAAACTCCTGTTTGGACCGAACTTCGGACACCAATTGACTTTACAACAGAGAGGACAAGGAGCAGAGGGGCGGGGTCCTAGAGGCGTTCACAAGCCCGGAAAAAAAGTCCTAAAAATAAGAATATTACACTGAAAACTGCTGGCGAGAGCTTAAAGAAACAAAACTTCTAACTATTAAACCTCGTTCGGATCCAGCAATATAATAAGAGCTAAATCTTTTGCTATTATTTGCGCTTTTTATTATTTTTTTTTACTTCAAAACGCATTTGTACGAGATATGATAATGTCTGGGCTTTACACTGTCCCTAAACGCAGCACGTCATCCCGCTGCACCTGTTGCTCTGAAAAGTCTGAGCGAAGGTACTGACGGAAAGTCCAAGGAAAACTAACGCTTTTGAATTAAATTAATCACAGAATAAATGTCAGAATGTTAAGCTTTAACTACTCACAGCAACGATTAAATGTGGGCGTCAACTGAACGTTTAAAGCGTCGTGGTCTATAATCACTTCATGACAATCAAATACCTTCCACCAGACTAAAATGGGGGATTTAACGTCTTAAACGGTTATTCGAAATGACCTTTTCTAATGATAATGATACTCTAAACAAGAAAATGCACATTTTGTTTACATATTTGGCAACTAAACAGCTGCAACGCGTTGATGAAGGCTAATATGTTGTCTAAATTCGATTTTGAAAAGTTAATTCCGAGGGAAACTTGCCATCTTTTTCATGAGCGTTTTTTGACGTTATCTTCGCCGAACAGACGCGGCTAAAGCTGCTTTCAAATCCTGTCGGAAATACTACCTTTCTTTTAAACAAGTCAAAATATTGACCAACATATCGCTTTGGTTTATTATAAAGACTCTAATGATAAAGCTATACAATCTACACTCTTAATAAATAACTGTATTGAGGCGTAATAAATTACATTAGAATCGCAAGTTTGGCAAATCGGAGAAATTACGCGTGCTCCTGAAGGCACCACTAGTTGCATCCGTTGTTTAAGACTGCCCTCTAACGGTGATGCGAGGTAATGTGCCGTAAAATACCCAAATTCATATACAGTAATATGACAAACTGGAACAAATAAAGCAAACTTTCACAGTTCAAACATTATTAGTTAACAGAATTGTTGTCACTTAAGTAATTGGCTATAAATTTAATTTTAAAAACCTTATTTTAACTAGAGAATTTGGATTATTTTTAAATACACCATGAAGGATGCTGAGCGCTGAATGACTTCACAGAAATTTGCTAAAGAAGCTAAAACAGTTTAAGGCTAAAAGAAAAAATAAAACAAAACGAGCAACACATGAAATAAATACTAAAAATAGCAGAAGGTTAGATTAAAATAGTAAAACACTACCTTAAACTAAAGTTTTTAGAGCAGTAGCTAATAGATTTAAAAAGGATAGCTAAAACAAAATACTATAGTATCAAAATACTATTGAAAAGCTAAATGTAGCAAAGTAGCAGCAAACTGTTAAAAGCAGCAATGGTAGATAAATGCAAAATGTTACAAAAGGCAAGCTAAAAGTGTCAAAAAGTTATAGAGAAGCTAACGTTAGCAAAAAGCAAGTTAAATTTTAAAGTATCCAAAGGTCAGATAACAGCAAAAAGTAGCACAATGGCAACTAAAACTAGCATGCTAAAAGTAGCAAAGGCCTAACTGAGAACTAACAAATGGTAGCTAAAATGAGAGAGAAAAAAAAAAAAAGCTCATAGCTTGAAGCTAAACAGTCCCTGAAAGCTAAAATGACAGCTAAACAAGTAATAGAAGTTCAAAATAGAAGGAGCATGCCGAAGCAGATTTTAAAGAGAGGAGATGTCAGCGTATTTCTATGGGGGAAATCTTTGCCAAAAAAGCTCAATTATCTGAAAAGTAAAAAAAAAGTTACAAAAATCAAAAACCATAGCAGCATTGGTCAGTGTACCTTTTGATGTTTAAATGACTAAAATGATATAAAGTGTGCAGAATTCAAATGAAAAACAAAACAGGAAAACAATGTGTTCATTTACTCACCTTGCTACAAATTCAGGTTAAATATAGTTCAAAATAAAAGCAATCAGTGAATTATTTCAAGATTTAGAAATTAAATTTTTACAGGAAGGAGTTTTATTTTATATATTTTTATTATTGTTGTGGACAAGAAGTGGATTTATGTCCAATAAAAAAATAACAAAACTTAAAACACTTTTTGTCCACAATAAATGCAAATTTTATGCTTATGAAATATAAAATGCTTGTAAAATATTTGTCTTTCTCTTAATAAAAGCTGAACTGAAATGATGTGGAAACCTGTGGACATTATTTCATGATGAGTCAGATGTTATAAGCTTAAAAAAAGTGAATTTAAAATGATTATAAGAAGAATAAAACATAAACTGGACAAAAAGCACAACAATATAAAGTTTTAAAATGTGGACACCCCCAGTAAACATAGTGGTGATTATAAAACCGTGCCTTAAAGTAAATACAAAATACTTCCTGAGCTGAGGTAAAAATAAATAGATAAATAAATTCAGCAGGGGGCAGCGAAGCAACAAAGTGTAAATATTCTCTGATTCAGCTCAGATTTCCTCTAAAACTGCACATTGAGGGCTTTAAATATAATTTTATTGTTGCTCCTCCAAACTTCGGCTAAAAATAATAATCTGACCAGATTTTGTGACACATCAGAACATTCTTATTAATCATAAATCTCAAACGTCACTTTCCTCAGAACAAAATGACGTCACCTTTAATTCATCTGTGTGTTCTGGACTTTGGACTGCAGATCCAGGGACATTCTTTTTGTCTAAAACACAGTTCTCTCTGGGACAAACCAAGTTTTCCGAGAGCTACAGTCATCATTTATCCATCAACAGTCTGACTGACTAACAACAACAGTGTGAGAGTTTCTCCTGACAAGAATTGTTCATCAGATATGAAGGTCAAATCTGCAGCTGGAAGCTCGAAACACATGAATGACAAAAATGACATCATTTGTCCCAAGAAGTGAGACATCTGAAGACAAGAGGACGTCTCTTCTGCACGTATGAACTGTTTTTTTGTTTTTTTAATTAAAAAGGAAGTGGAATTATAGATAACTCCAAAATGTACCCAGTCAAACCACATAATGAAACAACAGACACTTAAATCATCAGGGATGTACAACTGGTTTACACTGGGAGTCTAAAGTGACTGCCGCAGCTACTTCAAAGAATTAAAAAAAGTTATAAGTTAGTGAATTTTAGAGGTATGCATTTAAAATTCAGTGTGGTTGTAGCTGAGACTGAACCTGCAGCACATATTCTGAGCAAGAACTGATTACACATGATCTGAAGCTTCACCTTTGTCTGTCTTTTAGCAAAATGTTTAATAAACAGTTGAAGTGATTTTATCAAATCTTTCAGGAAATAATATTGAGGTGTTACACGTCGTTAACCTTTGGAATCAGTTCAGTTCAATATCAGCTATTCCAACAGAATAATGGGTGTGACTCACTCAGTTTCACAAATACCGAGCTCAAATTTGATGTGGTAGTAGCTGAGGGTCACTCATAACACATATTTGACAGCATGATATTTTGTATCATGTTTTTTTTTCGAGGTTTGACCAGAACAACAGCAACGCTGATATTTTTCATCGTCACAACATCAAACACTCGAAGTGAACAAAAACACTTTTTACCGTATTTTTCAGACTATAAGGCGCAGCGGATTATGGGGCGCATTAAGCAAAATAAATTCATTTTGACAGATTTTTGAGCGCCGTTTACCACATAAAATCGGTTCGAGGTCAGTAAACACAACCAGAATTAATACATAAGATGCACCGGATTATAAGGCTCACTGTTAATTTTTTTTTTTTTTTTTAATTAAAGAATTTTAAATGCGCCTTATAGTCAAAAAATACGTTAGTTTATTTGCTCTGTAATGGTCCCAATTTGACTCTTCTAGAGCGTTCAGCTGAAGTCATTTCGTGAGCAGGTCGACCCGTCACATCCTGTTCCAGTCACCAAAGGTTGTCCAGTTTACTTTGATGCTCAAGGTATGGAATCACCTCTGATATACAGGTATATTTAACATTTCTGGAATTATATGGAGACAAACTAAGATTCTGGAGGCTCAAAGAGGTTATTCAAAGGGTTCTCATCCAGCCCACGGGCCGCTTGTTCAACAGACCTGCCCTGTTTAACCTTCAAACTGCGACTTCCCTGTGATAAGGCAGCACATTATCAGCGGTCATAAACATGCAGTTACATTTGTCTCTGTTAGCTCGGCGCCCACTCACAGATAGCATGAACACACGGATGTGTCAGAGTTACCCATAGTTAATCAAAGATAAAACTGAAACTCTGTGACGCAGGAACTTTACTCCCTGTGATGTTTAGAGCTGTTTTTTGTTGTTAAGTGTTGCCTTTATTTCTAATTGTGCATGAATTTCTCAGAAGAAAATCACCAGATGAACATTTATTGTAAGAATCTTTGCGGTCAAATATGGCTGCCACAGCCTATTAGGAAACAAAACACAAAAAATGAGGCCTTACCTCTTCAGTTTTATAGATACAGAGCTAGAATTTGGGATGGTTTGAGCATTGTCTCCAATATAAACTTTCAAGTTCGACAGCTTTGCTTTAAACCTTGGCATTAACTACTGTTAGCAAAATATCTCAGGATTCACTGGGCAAATTTTAATTAATCTTTCAATTCAATTCAGTTTATAAAGCGCCAAATCACAACAAAGTTGTGTAAGGCACTTTAAATAAAAGACAATTAGTAAAGTTCTCTAAGGAAGCCAGCAGACACGTTGAATCTTCACTTCGTTGCAGTCTCCCATCCTGAGCAAGCACAGTGGCAACAGTGGAAAGGAAAAACTCACTTTCAAAAGGAAGAAACCTCCAGCAGAACCAGGCTCAGGACAGGCAGCCATCTGCTTTAACCGACTGGGTTTGAAAGGACAGGAAGGAGAGACAAACAAACACAGAATGGCAGGTCCATCTTTCAGGAGATAACCATTTGATGTACATCTGAAACTGATTAACAGCAGGAGTCAATACAATTCAGGACGGCCGCCACAACCAACTCACCTTAGAAAACACAAAAACAATTATAATTCAGTCATTTTTCCTGAAAATGAGCTGAAACTGAGTGTGGTAGTCATGACATTCTAATAATCACTACAGGTAATTACTTAATCCACTAATTCAATTACACTCTAAATGGCTTTAAGAATCTGTTGGAATCCTGGCAAAAACCAATGCAGACATGATCCTGTTTTTGATTTTCCACATCTGCTTTATAATCGTTGTTTTGCTACATTGACATCTTTGTTTTAACTTGTAAAAAAAAAAAATCTGTATTTCTCTCTTATGTTTGTCTGTTGTTGATTGTCCAAAAAATATCTACTGTTGCTGTTGTCATCATTCTTAGTTTGTAGCCAGGTCTCTCTTGTAAATGAGTCCTCAAGGCTCAGTGAGACTAACCTGCCTAAATAAAAGTTGAATGAATAATGAAACCGCCTGACCAATCAGAGAAGAAACTAGAAACACCTGACTGACAAGAAAAGAGAATGAAACCATCTGAGCCACAAGAGAAAAGACTAAAACCAACAAACCAATCAGACAAGAGACTTGAACCACCCAGGCCCGGACCAACACTTAAGCTGCCTAAGTGACTTCTTAGGGCCCCCTGGCCACTCGGGGGCCCCCTAAGTGGATTTGAATTTATTTATTTATTTTTAAGTAATGATTGATTTCTAAATGATTCTATTACACACAGCTTCATTATAAAGTTGTGATTTTTGTTTAAACAATAATCTATATGTAACTGGGTGGTTTATTAGTTTCCAAGTAGTGTTTATGTAGAAGTTGCTATAAATTCCCACTCGAGTTGCCCCGGGCCGTTTCCCCGCCTCCACGAGAGAGGTGAGATGAAGAGAGGAGCAGTTTCATCTGCAGAAAGGTAAATTTTAAACTCTGGTAAAGTTGTCGAATCTGAACGGAAACAGCATTACCTTGTCTGAAGTTTATATGGGCTGAGTAAGATAATAATAATAAGATATTAGTTTCAGTGCGTCAGCGAGGAATCCTTGATAAAATCAGTTTTGTTAGGAAAAATAATCCATTCAGTAACAAGTCATGCACAATTTATAGCTTGTTAGGATTATTTATTGAGTTTCAGAGTACAGTATTTAGTTTGATTCTCTTTAGCAGGTCCTTTTTGCAGACGATACCACATTTTTTTGTTTGGGTAAAGATATAGAAAAAATATTGGAGTTGATAAAGACAGTATTTGTCAAAATACAAACTTGGTTTAAACTCAATAAATTATCATTAAATCTAGATAAAACTAATTACATGATATTCA
>JARVGQ010000002.1:10680996-10692868 GCA_031762355.1 Hypsolebias martinsi | reverse complement strand
ATATTTATATATATATATATATATATATATATATATATATATATACTGTATATATATTAATCTAAAGATGACCACTTTCAGGTGTTTAATACAATAAATTAATCTTAATTCACAAACCACAAGTTCAAAAGTCTTACTTCTTGATATTGTATAGAACTTATGCTTCAAAACTTTTATTTTATTGTCTAGTTGATTAATCTGGTGAAGCATTAGTCCATTTATTTTTTATCCTTAACCCTGATATGGCCTAACTACAGCAACATTCAGACTTCGAGACAAAAATACTTTCACCCAAACTTCAGGCTTTCTGTGCCTCTTAAAACGAAGATGAGAATTAGGGTTAAAACTAACAACTGCTTTCAAAACTGATTACATTTTTTTTAATCAACAATTTCCTGTGGGATCAATAAAGTTCTCTTATCTTACTGTCTGGGTTTATGCAACTGTAAAATTCAGGCACAGACTTGTAACCTTTTTTCCACCATTTTCTAAAATTACAGCTGCTTCTTATGTGAAAAGTTTTTAATTTTGAATGTGTTTGTGTTTTCAAATGTCTGTTGGTAAATATCTCAAACCGCTGGACTAATTTTAATGACACTCTTAAACAGTAATCATTGGATGCACATCCACAACAGATTAACTTTTGAAGTCAAGCAAATTCAAAATGGCTGTGACAGCTAATCAACATCAGCAAACACAAAACATGGCTATATCTCAGTTTTACAGATATGTGCTAAACGTTGGGTGTGGCAGTAGCTGAGAAGTAATTCGCTGAGCTTGAGACGTATATGAAATGATAATTTCCTGAAGGTTTCATTAAAATTCATTCAGTGGTTCACGTCACATTTTGCTAACAGAGAGTATCGACTTCAAACAGTTAAAAACAAACTTCTTACACAATCTAAATCTGAGGTCACGGCCCTCAGCTACAAAAGGGTGGACTGCCATCTCTGAGTTGGGAATGAGGTGCTTCAAGTGGAGGAGTAAAAGTATCTCAGGGTTTTGTCCAGAGTGAGGAAAGAATGGACAGAAACGTCAAAAGATGGCTCCGTTCAGCAGCTTCTGCAGTTTTGTGGACTCTGCTGGTTCGGTAACATCCAGAGTCTAGGAGGGAGCCGAGCTGTAAGGAGAAGCTCTCTGTTTACCGGTCCGTCTACGTTCCTACTCTTGCCTGAGGTCGCGAACTCTGAGTAGTGACCGAAAGAATGATATTGCAAATACAAGTGGTCTAAATGAGTTCTCTCTGCAGGGTAGCTGGACTTTCCCTTAGAGATAACGTGAGAAGTTCAGTTGCCAATTGAGGTGGTTCAGGCATCTGGTAAAGATGGACCCTGGACACTTCCATAGGGAGGTTTTCTAAGCATTTCTATCTGGGAGGAGACCCCAGGGAAGACCCAGGACACACTGGAGACAGTGTCTCTCTCGGCTGGTCTGGGTACAACTTGAAATCCTCCCAGAAGAGCTGGAAGGGGAGGCTGTGGAAAGAGATGTCTACGCCTCCCTGCTCAAACTGCTGCCCCGAATGTATGTATTTATGTATGCATGTTGCACAATCTGGTAGCACTTACAATGTTTTGGGAGATCATCCTCAGCCACTACCACACCAAACATTATGTAAACATCTGTTGAATTGATTCAGTTATACCAGTTTTTTGTGTTTTTAAGGTCAGTTGATTGTGACAGCCATCTTGAACCTGGGTGGCTCCAAATGCTGTTGATGCATGTCCAAAGATTACTTCCTGTAAAATTTGTCCAGTGGGTCGTGAAATATTTTCTCAACAGGTAACCACACAAGACGTGCAAAACGTATCATCGGCACCGGACAGATAAATTTACAAGAATGATCACCTTCAGGATTTTGACCACCACCTTCTCATTGTTAGTGATGTTGATGGCCTCGAACACCTCACTGTATTTCCCTCTGCCCAGCTTACGGACCAGCTGGTAGTCCTCCTGGTTGCTACAGATACGGAAAGAAAAACGGTGAGTGAAACCAGAACAGTTGAGGCTGTTTCAAGCTTCAAGTCAGATGTTGATGAGTGACCTCTAGCCCTGATATTACTGTATTTAAACAACAAACAGGGAGGTCATGGAGACAGACAGTAATTGAGAGGGAGGGAAGTGTCAGACAGCCGAAGCTGGAAAACTACCATGGTGGTGTCATCACAGCCTCTCAGCTCCGTGGATAATAATAGACACCCATCTGCCACAGCCTCCTACACACACATTCATCACAAACGTGCAACTCAAGTAGCCTGAAATGTGCTCACTTCCAGTTAGGAACGTGGGCCTCGTAGTCCCAGTACTCCCGGCTCTTCAGTGTGTTGACGTCCGCGTACACACGGGCTTTGCTACCGGCCACCGGACCCGGCATGGCTTGACCCGCGGCTCGGGCGCCGCCGCCCGGGCGTCACGGAGATCTGCCGGGGAGTGCGGATGGCCAACTCGAGGAAGGGTTGAAAACAGATAAGGATGAGCAGCTGTGTGTGGGTGGGAAGTGAAACAAACCAAAGAAAAGAAGCAGGCTTTTAAAAAGGGAGACGATTAAAAAAAAAAAAAAAGGAGATCCACTGCAGATGGACGCAGTCACAGTGCCCGTCGGGCAGCGCTCCTTCGACGGATTATTAGAGACAGAGAAGCCGGTGGACCTCAGAGGGGGATACCACGAGACGAGGGTGGTGACAGGGAGGCATCGGGAGTGTTGAGGTAGACAGGAGGAAAAAGGGGGATCGGGGAGAAAAGGGCTACCGAACGTTAATCGTTCGTCTCTTCTCCGAAAGGACCCAGGCCAGGTTCCGGGATCAGATGAACGGCAGTAGGCGGGATGCCCTCGATGGTTCACGGCTAGCTAATCAATCAACGGTCGATGTGACAGATCGGTGGCGGGGTCGACCGGAGGCAGATGGGGGTGGAGCGGCGCAGAGAATCGATGCTGTTAGCTAACATTAGCCAACGACGCTGCTTTAGCTCGGAGGGGATGTCGCAGCGACGGGGGGCGGTCGGCTCCGCGCACCACCATCGGCGGAACCCGCGTCATGTGCGGCCGGAGGTGCGGGGGAAACAGCGCCTCGATGGCCCGGTGCCAAATGCTGACTTAGGCCCCGGATTCGGGAGTTTCTTCGGCGGTCTTCCCGGTGGAAAGCGCAGGGAAGGAAGGAGCAGAAAACAGAGGCACCCGGATGTAAAAGCAGCTAGCTGCGGTTTTCTTCAAGAGCACGGGGCCACAGCGCCCCTAGCGGCGAAGAATAGATAACTGGATCACTGAAATGTCCACAGCGCCACCTACTGAGGTTTTTAAACTGCATCTGACAATAATTGTTCATAATTATGTTTGCAGCTGTTTGTTTTCACTGTTTGCAGATGTTTTGCGCCCATCAGCCACCGTAGATTAATCATCATAAATACTGTATACTGGAATTAAGCAGTGAATTAAGCTTCAATTAAATTCTGAACATGTCTGCTTGGTGCTTTTAGAAAAGTTTAATTCACCTCTAGAAACATCTGATTTGAAAAGCATCTTTCAAATTACCTAAAAATATTTAAGAACTTTGGCACCCTAATGTTTAACTTACTGAATATTATTTAGGACTGAAACTGAAACGATATGTTAAGAAGTCTGCTCCACCTGTACACTTTGTTGTTCTGTTCCTTTTTGAATTTGCACACACATTTAAAACAAAAAAGACGCCTTTTAACAATAAAAACCTTTGAGGCGTCTCATAAAAAGTCATTTATGAATAATCTACGGGTATATGAAAATCACTTTGTTTTTATTGCAGTTGGTAGACATTGAATTTTGTTTTGTTTGAAACAAAAATGGGAATAAAAATGTGAAAATGGAAATATTTTAACTTTAATCCCTGTAAGATACTAAAAAAAAAATCATTCTATACTTATCAAGACTGAATCCTGCCAAATTAAACTTGATTCGGACAAATTTGCTGCTCGGTTCAGTTTGACTCACTTTGTGCCACAAAACAGTAAAATATACAACAGAACGAGACATTTAACACATTTAAATTACAGTTTAATCAGTAAACACTTTAATCAGATCAACTTATAGCAAAATGTATCAGAAAATGAACAGTTCCTTTTTATGACCTTTATCTGTAACTTGTGGTTTGCAGGTGCATGAATTAAAAATTGACACAGAAACTTTTAAGATTAAAAACATTTTTACCGAACATACAGATGATGAAAACAAACTGCAGCCATTATCCTCCTTGAATGACTTTACGTAAATGAGTTCATAAATGAAAACACATTTATTGGTGAGTGCTGTGTGAATGTTTACATACAGACGATCTCCTGTACACGTTTTAACAACTTAACAACTACAGTACAATAAAAATATAAAATGTAAATGAGCGAAGAGAAAGTGCTGCTTGGAGAGAAAAGGACAGAAAAACACAGCGAACCTGCAGAAACAGGCTGGTTTACAGGGAGGGATCACTGGAACGGACTCTCCTCCAGTAAAACCCAGCATGTAAAGGCTGGATTTATCCACTTGTGCTTGAACAGAAAGCTTTCCTCTCCTTTACTTGGCTGCTCAACAGACACGAGATTGATCTTTTATTGAACAATTGATTAGGAATTTGTTTTTTGTCTGACTTTGTAAGTAAAAAAACAATAATATTTGTGACAAAAACAACTGCTGGGCTGGAGCATTCTTTGGTTGTGAATACACTTCTGTCCTTTTCACACAAAACATCTGATTTTTCTGCACATTTCACGTGATTTGATTAACATTTGCACCGATCTGCATGAGGAATTTTCTTTAGCAGTTTGACTTTAGAAATATAAATTTTTTAAAGCCCACATTTTTATTCAAACCAAACCATAAGATTAAAAATGACCAAAAAAAAACCACAAACAACAACTAATAAACAAATGCAAAACCGTTTAGTTTGTTCTTAAACTCTGCTAATGCAAAGCTCATCAATGCTGCCTGATACGACGAAACAGGTATAAAACGCAGAAACAGAAAAAGATCCAGTCATTTTAAACCAGCAAACCTTCAGGTTAGGAAAAAAGGTAATTTAAACCATTTTTCTAGTTTGTATGGAAACAAATAAATCCACACGGCTCTTAAAAAACCATACTTGATGGAATAAAAAAAAAAGTACAGTATATTAAAAAACTAGTTTATGTTGTAAAAGTTTTTTTTTAAGTGTTAGGACACAAAAATAATCTTACAACATAAAATGCCATGTTCTTGTTCAGAATATTGCAGATCCGAGTTCTTCCCATTTTTATTAAAAAAAATACTGGTAGGGATCAATGAATTGCTAATTTGCATTCTAGTAAACAACAAAAAAAAAACTGTGTTTAAAACTGTATTTCCACAGCATCACATTCTAATGCCTTTAATAGAAAAATGAAATTTCTTGTGGATTTGGAGAACTTCAATGTGTTAAAAAGTTGTTTAATCAAAACAGAGAGCAGGTTACCGATCTGTGACCTCAACAGTAAAACTGATCCTTGAATTTGACACATTCTGGTGAAACGTGAATCTCATATTAAACACTTTTGCAAGACTTCCTTCTTTCATCTCAAAAACATCTCCAAACGCCGTCCATCACTCTCTTTTTCCGATGCTGATGAACTTGTCCATGCCACCTTCTGAAGACTGGACTACTGCAACAAACTTTTTTTTATGGAATTCCATCCAAGCACATTCAAGACCTTCAATATGTACAGAACAGTGCAGCCAGGATTCCGATGAAGCAAAGGAAACATGACCACAGTGCCTCAATCCTTAAATCCCTCCACTAGCTTCTCATTTCACTCCACATTGAATATAAGGTTTCCTCACCCACCAGTCTGCTCACAGCAACGCTCCACACTATAACTTAAAGAACTGCTCAGACATAAACACGATCCCTCCGCTCCACAAATTCCTACCAGCTCTGCCCTCCCCGAACAAAACCTTCTGCTCTGCTGCTCCTCATCCATGGAACAACCTCCCGGCCATCTAAGGATACCCCAGACTACAGAAAGTTTTAAGAATGGACTGAAGACCTTCTTATTTGAAATATTTTATGGTGTTTAAAGGTATTTTTAATCCTGCTGGTTTTAGGTTTTGCTTTATTCTCTCTAGCTGTTTTATACTGCAGCACTTTGAGATTGACAAGTGTAAAGTGCAGCACAAATTCAATAAATTATTATTAAATTAACTTTTCCTGCTGATTCTTGTGCAGATATGATCAGACGCTGCATTGCGTTTATAACAACTTACGTGTATCATTTGCTGCAAAATTTCATGCACGTGTTGCAAAGAAAACAAACGAACTGCTTGAATTCTTGTTTTCCTTTTTAGATAATTAGAAATTTATTATGTTGTTTTCAGTCAAACGTTCCAAGGAGCAACATGTCGCACAACGTTTTCCTTTAAAAGCCAAATCGGAAGAAAATGCTCCATGAAATACGCCCAACACTGTCCTCATCACTGACTCAAAGCTGAAGCAGGAGGAAAACAAAGGACAAGAGGCGTTCGCAGCCAACGCAAAACGGCTTCTCGGGAGCAACAAGAACCTGCTCCGACAAGCACGACGCAGGTGAAACAAAAAAAAAAAAATTAAACGTAAAATCTTTTACCACAAAAGTTTCCTCCTGCAGAAGCAGCTTTGAGGTCAGCGACAGAGCAAGTGGACTCTCGTGGGTCTGGACATCCCTATGACGGTTTACATTCACACCTTCAGACGCGGGTTTCTCCTTGAGATTCCCTGCAGTCAACCGGCACGGTTACATCACGGGCTAGAAAAACTATAACGACAACGACAAGACAAAAGAACGCTTGTCAAAATATTTCACATGGATTAAAAGCTCCAGGAATACAAAGCAAAAATAATATTTTGTTTTAGAAAGACACATTTCTGACAATGGTGGCTAAAGTTCACATCCATCATATATACAGGCTGAGAGGAGGCGTCATCTTCAAACAGCACGGACTCCTGCAGGGGTACAATGTTTATATATATATTTCTATATATTAGCAGGTTAGGATCAACTATTTGGGATTTCACAGATTAACTTCAGCTGGTTGGTTAGTCAGATCACTGTGGGGACATAAAAATTGTCGCTGAAGCTCATTCAGTCGTTTTATGATTATTTCACCGCTGCATACTTGCTGTATTTTCACATAAATCAAGGAAGTTGCTCCGTGAGAAAGAATTCAAACAAAAAAAAAGGATGTGAAGTTGGTTTAAACACTGTTCAGGTAACACGTTTGGCTACTACAACTTGAAATTTTAGCTCAATACCAAAACATTATCGCCTTGGGCCTTTCAGCGGCAGGCGACACATTGCTTTAAAAACAACAAACAAGATGGATCTGCCAGGTCAACCAGCTGTATGAAACAGAAGGGAAGGAGGTCTGAATGATGGAGCCTCCTCACTGCTGTCACCGACTAAAACATGATGCAGATACAGGAAAAGAAAGAGAAAATGGTTCAGCTTAAAGGTTTTTCATAACAAGGTGAAAAAAGCTGAAAGACATAAGAGCTGGTCATCTTGTTTGAAATGACAGAAACAAACAAGCTTTAAAGCTTCCTTTACTTCTTTAGCTCAGGAAAGCTAAATGCTTCAGTTTTCAAACACTCCCTAATTGTAATTTAAGTAAATAAATATTAGTTCAGGTCTGTGCTGTGTTTTTAAAGTTTCTTTTACATTTTTGAGTTGAATACCTTTTTGATTTACATTATTTTTCATTTTATTTCGTTAACAAATATAACAAAGTTGCTGATAAATACAGAGTAATCAAACTACCGTATTGTTATTTTTGTTGAATGTTTCAACATCTCAGATTAGTGCGTTCAGACTCTCATGGCTGAGCTGTTTTTAACACCTTTCCTCAATCATCTGACAGTTTCATGCACGATCAAAGACACAGGCTCAGATATGGACAACAGGAAGTTTTCTTGACTACCGTATTCAGCCGGGCCCAATATTTCATCTGAGTGACAAACCAAGAGATGACGGCTAAACAGTTAAGGAGAGTAACAAAAGAGAAGACAGCACGGAGAGGAGTTCAACATTAAACATACCAGCTCAGAAATATGGAAGATTATCTGCGCCATCGAGATGCGACTGATGTGCTTGTGCACATTAGGCTGAGCAAAGAATAATGTGTCATTCCTGCACCATGAACTCACGTATTTAGGCTCATCTCTGCTGCTTGCGTGCCTCAGCACATATATGGCAGGCTGTTTTAACATATAATTAAATTACACATCTCATGAATGTTATTGTGCCGAAGGGAAATGCTGTTACTGAAACTGAAGCGTAAATAAAGGTAGGAGTGGGATTTGATTATGCGGTAAAACAACCTGCCATACATGGTCAACTGTCAACAGCAAACCGGAGACGTTGAGCCTGCATGACACCCGTTCGTGTTTCCTCAGCCTAATATGCACACGCTCGTCATTCTCACTGTGCACTCAACTTGATGGCACAAAATAATGCTCCATACAGAACCTTCCAGAATGAGAGTGACGTCAGGATTAGTACACAGGCTGAAGGAGGGCAGAGGGTTGAGGCTTCTGTCTGTCCAGTAAAAACAAGTCAAATGCAATGCGGCACACTGTATGCGCTTCCTTCAGACGTGTGCTGCACAGTGTGATCCTGCAAAGAGCCCAAGTCACTGAAGCGCTCCCCGCACCAAACGCACTTGAACTGTCCCTCTCTGGAGTGCGTGCTCAGGTGTTTAGTTAAGTGCTCGCGCTGCTTGAAGCACTTGTTGCAGTGCTCACATTTGTAGGGTTTCTCGCCTGTGTGCACGCGCCGATGCCGGTTCAGGTCTGAGGTGTACTTGAAACGCTTCTCGCAGTCGGAGCACTTCAGGGGCTTCTCCCTCGACGGGTCGCAGCGGTGCTGGACGAACTCCGACGAGGACACGAACCGGCGGTCGCACAGCGAGCACTTCAGGGGCTTCTCCTGGCAGTGGGAGTTCTGATGGCGCTGCAGAGTGGCGCTCTTCTTGTATCCCTTGCCGCAGACGTCGCACCGGTACGGCTTGTCAGGGGACGTGCTGGACGACTCGCCGCACTTGTGTCTGAGCAGCTCCCCCGACTGACTGAACT
Source organism: Hypsolebias martinsi (assembly GCA_031762355.1). Lineage (NCBI taxonomy): Eukaryota > Metazoa > Chordata > Actinopteri > Cyprinodontiformes > Rivulidae > Hypsolebias > Hypsolebias martinsi. The sequence goes on along the minus strand of JARVGQ010000002.1, from coordinate 10,683,788 downwards.
CCTTCTGGCAGGAGGCGCACTTGAACAGGTTGTCCATGCCGTGCACGTGCTGGTGGTAGAGGAGGTGGGAAGGCTGCATGAAGCCTTTGTCGCACAAGCTGCACTTGAAGGGTCGGTCGGTGGGGTCTTTGTGCGTGCGTCTGTGGCGCACGAGGGCGTACTGCTGCCTGAAGCTCATCTGACACTCGTCGCAGTGGAAGGGGCGCTCCTCTGAGTGCGTGCGCTCGTGCTGCCGCAGATCCGACGGACGCTTGAAGCCCTTGCCGCACGTGGCGCAGCGGAACGGGCGTGAGCCCTGCGGGTGGCAGGGGTGGTGAAGCAGTTCCGACGACTCCTTGAAGTGGAGCTCGCACAGGTTGCATTTGAACAGGTGCTCGCCAGAGTGCACGTACATGTGGCGCACGAGGTGGGAGCGGTGCTTGAAGCTTTTGTCGCACACCGCGCATTTGAAGGGCCGCTCGTTGCTGTGTGTCCTCTGGTGGTGCTGCAAGTGGGACGACTGGCTGAAGGCCTTGTCGCACGTGTCACATTTGAACGGCTTCTCTCCCGTGTGGACCCGCTCGTGCCGGGTGAGCTCCGACAAGTGTTTGAAACCTTTCTGGCACACAGAACATTTGTACGGCCGGTCCCGGGCCGAGGGAAAAGGCAAACTGGACGAGCTGCTGCTGCCTGAGGCCGAGTCGCTGCTGGAAGGTTGGGAACTGTTCGAGGAAGTGGGCGTTGTGTTATCAGATGAACCGGGCCGGTACGTCTTCTCGCATATCGAACACTTCATGGGGTTGTTGCTGTTGTGGGACGTGTGGTGCTGGGCCAGAGAGGTGAGCAGGGAGAAACCCATCTTGCACACCCCGCACACAAACGGCTTCTGCTCCACCTGAACACACTGGTGCTCCAGCAGGTCCGTGGCCTGGTGGAAGATCTTCAGACACTGGGTGCACTGGAACGACCTGTCCTGACTCATCATGCACTGGTGCTCAAGGGGGTTTGCAAGGTGGGAGAGGTTGTGTCCACAAGACCCGCATTTGTGCACTCTGTCTGCTTCAACCTGCAGGGGGGTCTGCTGGTTCTGAGGAGGGTGCTGCTGCTGTTGCTGCTGGCTGTGTGGACCATGCTGGCCCTGCTGCTGCAGCGACGTAGCATCCGGCTGCAGTACGATCCCGTACACGGCACAGTTCAGTGAATTCTCAGCACCCGTAGGGACAGCGACGGCGTGCTGCTGCCAGGCCTCGGATGCACGGTTTCGAGAGTAATGGCTCAGTTTAGCAGCTGGAGAGGCCCAACTAAAGAAAGAAAAGCGCATAAGTAAGTAATAATTACACACCTTAGGGCATCTGAAAGTGTGAAGGAGAAAAGGAAAAGAAAAACTCACTCCATGTCTGAGCTCTGGAAGGAGCTGTGACTGAGGCTTTTGACGGCTTGAGCTGAAGAAAAACGACCAGAGGTTGGGAAGAGTGGAGGGAAATCTACTTATGCTTCATCTTTTCAAGTTGCATCTGCAGGAGAAACAGAAACAAGTGAAAACAGCAAATGAAGAACCACAACAACTGATTGTTTTAGAGCTGACATAATTGGATTTGGGAAACTATAAACTCTGGCTTGAAACAAATTTTTGTATTTGACGCATTCTTTTAAAATGCATGTCCCACTCCTCCTTTCATGCCAGAGTTTTAGACCAACATAATCTTATGTTGAGATGATATTACAGAGTTGTAGCCATTCTTGTCAAACCTTAAAAATTATGTTATGTGTAAGTTCTGGTAATATTGACTAACCTGTATAAATTCATTCAACCTTTATTTATACAGGCTAGCCTCGTTGAGCCACGGGGACTCATTTACAAGAGGGACCTGTTGCACTCACACCTAGGGTCAATTTAGAGTTACCAATCAGCCTAACATGCATGTTTTTGGAATAAAGTTGTCTTGTAAAAGAGTCCTCGAGGCTCATTGAGACTAACCTGTATAAATAAAGTTCGAATGAATGAATGAAAACTAAGTTTGACATCCCTGTTCTAAACAATGGCATCACTAATAGTAAATGATTGATAATTTATTAGTAAATTTTCAGTTCTTGGAAAAATCTGGCTTTATTTAGCAATTCTTGTATTATTTTACCACTCTAGACTTTTAATTTTTAACCCACAAATTCAGTAAAGAAGGGCTGGAAAAAAAAAATTCACAGTTTATGTTCGTAGACACACTACGAGCAGGCTCAGAGTGGACAGGTTACATCAAAGATGGCTCCTTTAGAGTAGTAATGTGTGTGTGTGTGTGTGTGGGGGGGGGGGGATTGTTTCAGATTACATTGTGGGGACCAAAGCCTGGTCCCCATAAGGATAAGTCTTGTTGGTGGGTTAGGGGTTAGGTGTGAATTGCGGCTACGTTAGGGTTACAAATGAATGGAAGTCAATGCAAAGTCCCCACAAAGTCAGAAATACAAGGCCGTGCGTGTGTCCGTATGTGTGTGTGCGGGGAGGTGGGGAGGTTGGGGGTGGTGCTTGTGAATGTGTGTGCATGTACCTGCTCTACACGACAGAGTTTGTCCACGGTGCCCTGGTAGCGGTTCATGCAGTCCTCAGCCAAATGGAGATGAGTTGAATACTGAGGTCAGATTAAAGAGGTGTTGTTGGTGAGGCTGACACACACACAATACAACACACACTGTACAATAACACATTGCAAACAAAATGTGCATTGAGCTGTAAAATAAGGTCATTGTTCCTTCTTGGTTACTCTGGACTGTACTGCTGAATGCACACAAGATAGAAGTCCTTTTAAAAAGCAAAGAATCAA
>JARVGQ010000002.1:10657746-10668450 GCA_031762355.1 Hypsolebias martinsi | reverse complement strand
CGGGCCGCCGGCAATGCGGACCAAGCTCTGACACCGGTCGGACAGGGACCTAACAGCCCGTATCAAAGGGCCTGGTACCCCATACTCCCGGAGTACCCCCCACAAGTCCACAAAGCACATGTAGGCTGGTTGGGCAAACTCCTACGCACCCTCCAGGACCTTGCTGAGGGTGTAGAGCTGGTCCATTGTTCCACGACAACTACTCCTGAATGGATGGATGGTTCAGGTGTAATGAAATAAATTAATGACTGAGGGTATGAATAATCTCTCAGCCTAATCAGGTTTTGACAAGTTGTTTCAGTGAGACAGCGTTACCAGGATGCCCTAAACATATTTTCAGTCTGTGAAATATATATATATATATATATTTTACTTTGTGAGATCAAAATGCAGCATATACAGTCATATAAGATTTTTTTTAGTGTGAATTAATATTTAAAGTGGACAAAAACACTTTTTTATTTTAATTATCACAGATTATTGTCTTTTTTTTTAAAAGCTGGATTGATAGAGTAGAAACAAAAGCAAACATTAAATAATATTTCTTTCTTACATCACCCCAATGACTGTGAGCTGTATTTGTCATTGTGACTTTTTAGTGATCTACCCTGATGATACGACCCGGGAGGATTGTTTAGGTCCAACTCAGCTGGAGAACCCTCAAACTTGGAGTTCAGACGCAGCTGTATTCTAGTTCTTTGTGTCTTGAGTTCATTTGATTTTTCGTTGTTCCAGAGTCTCGTATACGGCCATGAAGATGGGCCTCTTCCGTTGGTCTTGGACTGTGCAGAAGTTCGCTGCAGGACGGGAAACAAGACGTTTCGCTTTTCTCTGGAAGATAAAACATGACCTAAGCTGTTCAGTGGGTTTGAAAGAGGACTCACCGAACGCTCAGGATGACAATTAACACGTCAGGAATCTCTTTAACAACCAGACATGGGATTAACAAAAAGACTTTCAAGAAGCAAAGATTATTTCTGTATCGTTTTAGAACTTTCCCTCAATAAAACTCTTATTTATTCATGTGTATTTTGTGTGTGAAGGGCACGGGACGTGTGTTTCATGCTGTGAAAAATGAAGGAGTCCTCTCTGGAAGGAAGTTGTGCTTTTAGTGAGTCATAGGCTGATATTTACAAGAAGTTCAAACATTTTACTCATCGTAACATATCTCAACATATAATAAATGCAGCTCAAGTCAATATGTCTTGTTTTAGCATTTCTGGCACAGATTTGTGCACAGCTTCACCAAACACATCAGTTATTGTGGCAATTTAGTTTTTTTATTGATACGTAACAAAAGCTAAACTTGGTAAAATTTGACAATCGTCACAAAGTTGGAATTTCTTCCCCTACAAATGAAGACATTTTATCTTTATTTTTGATGAAAGCAAAAAAAACAAAAAAGAAATCTGTATTTGCTCTTGTTGCTGCTTGTCTGAAGAGGACAGGTCAGATTATGTGACTTGCTGTCAGATTGAGAACAGTTTAAAGTTTTATTTAAATTTACATGTTCATGTTTTGTCTTTATAATGTGTAGGAAACTTTTTTGTTTCAGTTCAGTCGAATAAATCAGATTAGTCTTCCACGGTCTGTTACTTAACATCATGACTGAAGTTTTATTTTTTAACTTCATAAATGCAGACAGAGCTTCTCTGCACGTGTTTCAGCTGCAGGTTTTGGTGTTTTTACGTCGTGTTTCTGTTCTTGCTGTGGGAAAATTAATGCAAAACAGACTTGGTTAAAGCAAACACATGCATAGAGATGAACTAGAAATGTGAGAAAATACAACTGAAATATTTAGTTATCTTTGTCTTCTGGATCCTTATTATACATTATCTGGTTTGTTGACCTCTGGCTAAGATCATTCATAGATCACTTGACTTTACTGTGGTTACCAACATAAACCAGTCAGTTTCACGTTGTTTAGTCAAAAAGAGCCACGTGGCCCATGAGCCACAGATTGCAGCATCCTGTCATGTGGACAGGTTGCCTCACGACTCAAGTTTTTGAAAACATCAAATTCAGACATTAACAGAAAAAAAAAGGCAAACGTGTAACAGTTTAGAACAAAGAAAACAACACTGGCTGATTTTTGAAACAGTTTACTCTGTAGAAGGCAGAATAGTTTGACACAATTCACAGCAGATGTGAAGCTTCAGTTCATCGCCTCGGGCCCAGCGAGGGCTTTGCATGGCAGGGTACAGCGACTCGGCTCAGAACTGCTCTGGGACCCAGGACTCGGGATTTTGTGTCCGAACAGAAAACTTCCAGATCAGATTTGTGTTAAAAGAGGCACGACTCAAAGTAAATCAGAGAAAATTCAACAAAAATAAAAAATTGTTCCGAAGCAGACACCAGCTGGCCTGAAGGAACAGAAAGTGGATACTGTATATATTTATATATATATATATATATATATATATTTTTTTTTTACTTTTTTAACTTCCTATGGCTTTCTTTAAGGAATACAGTGGTAATTGATCAGTCTCCACCTTTCAGAGATTAGATAGAAATAAGCAGTTTATAACTTCTGAAAAAGTAAACAAGCTTGTTCTCTACCATACCATTTTATTTATAGAGCACTTAAAACAGACAAGGCCAACCAAAGCGCTCTTTGCAACTCATACCACCAAACCAACATTCAGACTCCTAACTTGGCTGCGTGAAAAACATTTAAAAATAAATCAACAAACATATCAGAAATCAGACAAAAATAATGAATAGGGTTTGTTAGTATTTTTTCCCCTAAATTTCCTAAATCCGCCAACATATTTTCTGTTACAATCAAAACGCTCACATTAATGAACCCTTTAACTCGGATTAATGAGCTAAAATGGCACAAACAGCATATCTCTGGTTCTTAACAGACTTTTTTATTTTATAGAAGGCCTAAGAAAGTAAAATCTAGACTTTTTGAAAATCTAAGAATAGTAGAAATGTATTTACTCTCGCTCAACTGTAAATATCCCATAAATTATAGGGTTACAGCTATAAATTTATTTATTTTCTGATTTATTTTAAAGACATTTTGTCGAGTTTAAAGGTGTAAACAACAAATCTTTGGCAGTCTGCGTTTGGAGAAACAGAAATTTGACACACTGCGCAGAGAAATCTGTCATGGCGCCAGCAGCACGGTTTTGACGTAGGCCACGGTGGTGAAGTTCGTCAACATGTCCACGTGCTCGTTGCCGGGCAGCTCTTTGAGGAAGACGGGTTGTTTCTGCTGCTTCGACCACCGTTTGCACTGGATGGCGCTCCGCAGGTTCACCGTGCCGTCCCCGTCGCCGTTCAGCACCGTCGGGTCCACGTCGGGGAACTTGTCGGAGTACTGGAAGGCCTCGGGCGTGGGGACGCCGCTGCCGTACAGGCAGTGGACGGTCACGCCGGGCGCCGTGAGGTCGGACACCAGCGGCTCCGTGTCCTGACGCATCAGCCAGCCTTCGCTGAAACCGATGTCCTTGTAGAGACGCTTATAGTCCTGCAGGGTGTAGTTGGTGGTGGGGGTCTGGACTAAAACCTGGAGGGGGATAAACATAAGTTCATGTCTTCGTTTCACTCACAGCAATTCTTTTTTCTAGCAAAATATAATTACAGTAACTTCAGATAAATTGTGGCATTTTTTTGAACATTTTGTATATTTAATAACTGGTTTGTAAATTTCTCAGAATGTGCCACAGGCAGGTGCTAACTGGGTCAACATCACCTACTGGATTTAATCAGTTCAAACTGCTGGTTCTGATGCTCAATTCTGTTTTTGCCCAGATGGATTTTTCTCGTTGGTTTGGTTAGATTTTAAAAACAAACTCTGTCAGACTCCAGTGTCCACGGTTCTGAGGCGACGTCACAAGCAGCACACCGCGTTTACAGAAAAAATATGGATGCTATAAATGTTAGCATGTGTGGATCCGTTCTGTTTCATCTGGTTTTACTGGTCTTTCCTCTTCCCGGCTGCTCTGGAGCAGACGTCTGTAATGGGAGAGACGTACTGAAGGTGAAATAAACTTCAGTATTGATCCCTTTGATCGATCTTACTTCTAACCTACAAAGCTCTCAACAACCTAGCTCCATCTTATATTTGTGATCTTATTGTTCCATATTTTCCTAACAGAGCACTTTGCTCTCAGACTGCAGGCTTATTTGCGGTTCATAGTTTCCAAAAGCAGAATGGGAGGAAGATCTTTCAGTTATCAGGCTCTTCTTTTGTGGAACCAACATCCAGTTTCTCTCCGTGAGGCTGACACATTGTCCAGTTCTAAGACTGGACTTAAGACTTGCCTTTTTTGATAAATCCTATAGTTAGGGTTGGCTTGTTATGCTGCCTTAAGCTTAGGCTACTAGAGGACAAATTGACCTCATTTTCTTAAATGAATTGTTAAAACTGAATAGTTCTGACCTGATATCATTTCTATCTGAACATGTGATTCTTGACCTGCCATTGTGTATCTGTTCCTACCAAACCCAGCTGGTCGAAGCAGATGGCCTCTTGTCCTGAGCCTGGTTCTGTTAAAGATTTCTTCCTCATGAGGGAGTTCCTCCTTTCTACTGTTGCCTTCTGCTGGGACTTGGCACTATATAAATAAACTGAACTGAATTGAAATTGATATGAACCGATTCCAACGTTGGTATCATAAGTCGCTGTAGACTCTCAGTCAGCCAGGACATGGCAAATAAAAAGGAAGATGAAGCAACTGGACTACTTCTTTGCAGCTGCAGACGAGCTGATCTGAGCTTTAAACGGCACGAGGTTGGTATCAATATCATCAATGCTTGGATTGATCCACACCCCTACCTCAATGATGCAACAGTCGAATGAAATGCGGCATGACTGTTCAGACCGAGGTCACTTTAAAAAAACAGATTTGATTTAGTGCCACCTATGAAAAAGACCTGAGTTGGATTAGAAAAAAACAATTTGTCACATTCAGACAGTCATGAAAAAAAATCTGCCGCTTTCGCCTGCAGTGTGAACGAAGACAGACTAAGATCATCTGATGAGAGAGAACAGTTATGACCGTCTTCACCTTTCAAGATCTTGTGAAATGTTAGCTCTCAGAGTATGTGTTGTTGTTGACTCTCATCAACTACCACGCCTCAGTTCAACTCAACATCCGTGGAACCGACAGGTCGAGCCATTTTTGTATCTCTTGCTTAGCTGTGGCAGCCATTACGATGAATGGGGCTGACTCCAAAGATCACTTGTAGATGTACATCCAGTGAGTTTCATTAAAATCCATCCAGTGGTTCATAAGATATTTTGCTAACAGACAGACAAACACGCACACACAGACCTGATCCTTTGGCCAGGAGTGGGCGTAGGGGAGGAGCCAACTGGTGGAGATGGCGGTACGCTGCTGGGAGCGGATCTTCAGCGGGCTGATCACTGGGATGCGGTTATTATCTCCTAAAGTCGGAGAACAAAGACACGGAACAGAGAACCGAAAACGGAGAGTGAGAAGAGAACCTGAAAGTTAAACCTGTAGCAAGAACAAAACGGCAAATCTTCTTTTTATGACAAATGAAACTGTTTCTTTACTCTTGTAAAAGGAAGGGTCGTCTGGATNNNNGATGGATTCTTCTTCAACCAAGATGAATCCATCCAGACGACCTGACTTAACCTTGTTGGATTTTTCTACCTGGATTATTGAGCATGCATCAGGACACTTTGTAAAAGACTACAACTCTGTCATTTCTCTACATAACATATTCTTAGTTTAACACTCAGACATGAAAGGTGCCGGGCGATGACTCTATTATTTTTGATATAATATATCAAATGTTTTGGACTAGTAATGCTTGTTAAATTATTTAAATCAATCTGGACTTTCTCAGTACACTAATGGCGCATTGCCACGGTACCACCTCCACTTAGCTCGATTTACGGGACCACCTTGTTTGAGGTTCCCAGCGGACTGCTCTGAGGGCAGAATTTGACGTACGCAGACAGCAGCCGTTGACCGGCCAGCGGACGACCCGCCCAGCAAAACTGCACATTCTGAGCTGGATTTATCGAGAAATATCAGAGGTGATGGCGCAGCCGTGTCAAGATAAGCTAAAGAAATTGAAGTCGGATTATAGGGCGATTAAGGACCACGGTGGGCGGAGTGGCTCGAAAACAGTGACCCGTTATGATCCCGCCCACAGAGCAGGGAAACAAGTCACAGAGGCAAATCACCTCCATAAGACGAGAGCCGAGTGGAGCTGCACTTATCAGTGACGAAGCAGCTTACACAGACTCGCTATCCGCTCATTACTCAACCGTTTTTGATGTTCTCCCTTACCAGACGTGACCACTCGAAGCGTTTTGGCCACGCCGGCCCACGGGGCTCCCAAACAGACCAACGCTTTGATGTATTTGTCCTTCCAGGCTTGCGGCTGCTGGTTGAGGAAGTACAGGGTGTACATGTTGCCCATGCTGTGAGCGATGAGCACCACGGGGCCCCCGGCCTTCTGCGCCATCTCCTCGATCATCTGCTGCAGCGCCAGGAAATACTCTTTATTCTCATCTGGAAGGAGAGGAGAAGCAGAGGAGATGAGGACACACGACTCCCCCTCCATGGTCCAGCTGTGAAATGCTTTGTGTCGTGTCTTACTCGGGGCTTTCCTCCAGTCGTAGGGAGCTCCTCTGACGTCGTCGTCTCTGGTGTAGCCCCACTCCACCATCGCCTGCACGATGCTGAAGAAGTACATGCCTGAAACGCACAGAAACAACAGACCAATCATGGGAAGCAAAACCAACAGAGGCTGAGCTCAGAACCTGCTCCGGAGCAGTTCATGTTCAGAGTTTGACAATAAATCATCTGTACAGAGTCCAACCAGTTCCACGACATTTTTTTTTCATGGGGATATTAAACACAGTGGAGGAGTTTCAGCATCTGGGTGTCTTGTTCCTGAGTAATGGTAAGAATGGAACAGGAAATGGATCAGCACATCGTCCACAGTAATGAGGGCGTTGTGTCGGTCGGTCGTGATGAAGAAAGAGTTGAGTTGAAAGGCAAAGCTCTGGATTTACTGGTCTGTCTACGTTCTAGTCCTCACCTGTGGTCTTGAGGTTTGGATCTTGACTGAAAGGACCAGATCCTGGAAACAAGCAGCTGAAATGAGCTTCCTTCGTAGTGTGGAGGGGCTCAGCCTTAGAGGAGCTCCAACATGCAGGGGGAGCTCGGAGTGCAGACGCTCCTCTGCATCGACAGGAGTCAGCTGAGGTGGTTCATCTTAGGACACCTCCCAAAGGAGGTTATTCATGCAGGTCCCACTGGGAAGAACCTCCTGAAACTCTCTGGAGAGATTATAAATCTGGGTCTGGGAACGTCGCGGGGTCCCCCAGGAGGAGATGGAGAGTGTTGCTGGGTTTCCCTCCTGGACCTGTTGCCTCTACGATCCGATTTTGGATTAGCAGCTGAAGACGGAGATCTTAAATATTGAAATAAACTGGCAGAAACGCTGATGTCTGAAACTAATTTATTTTAAAACTTTTGATTGATGTTAAAAACACATCAAACTGCTGACTCAGCATTCACATGATTCATTATCTTCTTGCTCCTTAAGAGAACAAAGATGGTAAATTTGCTTCAGAACTTTTTGTCTCAAACAAGAAACTTTACAGCTTCAGTGAAGAATAACTGGACAATCGTCGTCCGATGACCATGAAAACCACAAATAAAGACGATACTGGGAGAAGGACTGTATGCGGTTTTAAAAGTGTCTAATTCAAGAATTAGAAAAATTGTATTTCTACGACACTGTCATTTAGTGTTTTTTTATTTTTATTTATTTGAATTGCTTACAGCCTGAAGTTCTTCTGAATGAAGCATCATTAAGAATTGTTAATAATCTACAACTTTAAAAGGATAACTGATTTGTTCTGTCTGGAAGAAGCATCATCTTGATGTGTTAAAGATCAGAACCAGTGTTGAGTTTTGGGTTTGCTTGAGCCGGCTAACACAAAGACACCCAGCTTGGTCCAACTGGTTTCGTGAACTTTGACTCACCAACGCTATGTTTGCTGGGGTCCAGGTACTCCAGTGAGTATGTTTGGCCAAAGCCCGGGACCCGGATGCTCACACCAGGCGGGGCGGAGGAGGTGCGTGTGGTTTTGTTGTAGATAAGCCTGCACACACACACACACACAGTCTGATTTCAGTTTGCATCACTGACACCAGGAAACATTACTACAAACCACAGAAACAATTCCTTTTTTCTAACCTGAGGCTCCACCACATTCATGATGTGAGAAAACAAACTTCCCCAACGCCCATTTTATTTTACAGAGCAGAAATGAAACACTTGGTGATTTGCAAAGCAGAAGCGACTATTTTGATTCATCTGACCACAGAGCAGTTCTCCTCTTTGGCGGGCCTGAAGATGGCAACCATCAAATATCAACTTTCAGCCTCGTCCTTTGAGTTCAGAGATCTCTACAGATTCTTCAAAGCGTCTGATGTTATGAAGTGAAGACGATGGGAGATTCAAAGTTGTTCTAATTCTCCATTCAGGAACATTATTCTGAAACTGTTCCACTATTTATCGACAGTCTTTCCATACTGGTGATCCCCTGCCCATTTTTACTTCTGAGAGATTCAGCTGTAAAAACCCAGTCCTTTTACTGAGCCGTTGACCCAATTAATTATTCATAACACTTATTTTTACAGCATTTTGTTGCTCCTTGTTCAAGATGCTATGCTGCCAGCTACCATATTTTCCACTGTACACGTCGCATCAGTCCAAATGTCTAATGAAGTGGAAAAATCCATAAATACTTTGCGTCACCATATACGGTACATCACATCTATTATGTGTCACTGCTGACAACCTGAAAACGTGGGCCGGTGTTGTGCCAAAAATCGATTGGCTGCCAAATGGCGGCCGCGGGGGTGTGCACAGGAGGATTTTAACAAGATTAACACTTAAAAACAATTATTTGTTCGCTTGAAATTATAGTAAAAGTGTGTCTAACTTTTACTTAATAAATGCACTTTGATGGTCAAATCAGCTGCATTTTCAAAAACCGATTCGCGGAAGTAAGAGTGCGCAGAGGGACGTGCATTTCTTTGAAATTTAACAAGATAAACACCTAAAAACATTTATTTGTTTGCTCAACTTTATAGTCAGTGTGTGTCTCAGTCTAACTTTTACTTAATAAATGCACTTTAATGGTCAAATCAGCTGCATTTCTAACGTATTTGCTGTCTCGGTGCTCCGGGAGCTCGCAGAGGGAGGAAATCAGGAAAGAGGAACGCTGTGCATTTCTTTGAAACTTAACAAGATAAACACCAAAAACAATTATTTGTTTGATCAACTTTATAGTAAAGATGTGTCTCAGTTGAACTTTTACTTAATAAAAGGACTTCAATGGTCAAATTAGCTTCATTTCGCAGGGGCGGTGCAGCGAAATGAAGCTAATTTGACAGTTACTCCAAACGAGCAGAACGAAGGTGGCAGGTTATGGCAAGCTGATTGTGTCATTAATAGCCACTTTTACCAATTACATGACACAAAGGCATGACATACTTGAGAACCATTTAGCGGCTGAAAATGGTAGTGGTCAATATTTTCAATGTCAGAATTAATGAAAACAGTCATATTTCAGTCAAAAATTGGTTTATAAGTCACAGGGTACGCAAATTATGCAAAAAAAAAAAAAAAAAAAAACGGACTTATTGGCCGAAAAATATGGTAATTCTAAATTACCTTTTACTTTTCTAAAAACTGCAACATTTTCTTAGTTTAAACATACGATCTGTTAATTTTGTTCCAGATAAAATATGGGTTTATGAGATTTGCCAACTATTGTTTTGTTTTTTACATTTTACACAACGTCCCAACTATTTTTTTTTTTAATGGGGTTGTATAAATTCTGTAATATTTTAAACAATACGTCTTCGTTAAAGTTTAAAAAGACAAAGGCGTTGCGACACCCACCGGATGTTGTCGATCCAGCAGTCGATGGCGACGGGCACCAGCAGCTCCAGGTTGAGCCACAGAGTGAAGAAGGAGTCGGTCTTCTTGTAGCAGATGTAATGGACCACGCTGGGTTTATTCAGCTTCGCCTCCAGCTGGTTTCCCAGATCCCCCGGAACTGCAAGAATCAGCATTTACAATCAGACACAAGCTGATAAAAACTGGCTTAAACAAATCCATGCTTCAAACTCGTACTCTATCCCTCCACCAGCACAGGACGGGTCCAGCACGCCTGAATGAACACCAGAACATGGACTGTACTTGACAGCATCCAGTTCAGAAACATCTAAGAGTATTTATTGTATTTTGATGGACATCATGTTGGAATTTAAATGAGTAGAGAACCCAAAGTACACTGAAAGGCTTAACAAATGTTTCTTTATATGTGGTTATGTTGAATCCAACCCAGTCACATGATTTAAAAATCATACGAACTCTTTAAAACAAAAGCAACTAAACTTGGAGACTAATTTTACAACTAAACAGAGTGCGTTAAAAATTTACAGTTTGAATCTTCTGAAAGCTGAGACGAGCAGGTGCTGTGTGGAGATATAAATTAAATTAAATGATCTAGGTAGGAAAACTAGGCATTTGGTTTCCAATACAGGTAGTCCTCAACTTAAGGCGCCCTCGACTTACAGCTACTCGGACTTAAGAACGAGTGTGCGGCGCAGCGTTAACATACATTTTACATGCATTTCCTCGACTTACGGCAAAAATCCGGACTTACGAACGGGTTTGCGGCGC
>JARVGQ010000002.1:10639608-10644735 GCA_031762355.1 Hypsolebias martinsi | reverse complement strand
CATATAATTTTTAGGGGTGCTAAGCTAAAGTTTAGGGGTGCTTCAGCACCCCTAAAAAGAGGCTAAAATCGCCACTGCATGTTATAGACATGTGTCATGTGTGGACAGGCATTGAAAGACCGTACCAAGGTTCTATCTCAGAAGGGGTAAGACATGCAGATGTATCTCTGTGCTGTCAGTGTCCCTCGAGTCACTCCCGGAGCTGACCTGAAGTCAGACTCTATGGCCCTCCACAGGGTGAAGCCAGAAAACACAAGCATGTCTCCATAACACTGGTGTGATCAGTCCTTTCTTCTTGGTGTCACCTGCCTATGTTCACAATGATGGGTCATCTGTGTGTGATCCAGAACTGAAACTTATTACTGAACCATCAGCACAAGTTGTAATTCTAGACCAGTGTCCCTGTTTTCTTACGTTGATGGCAGTTAAAGCCAGCAGGACCTGGTTTAGCTTCAACTTCAGGGCTCCCATAAGGTGTCTAATATTTTCCACCAGTCACCAGTCCATGCCTCTCGATTACCCAGCCACCTCTGCGCTGGTGTTAAAGGCAATCGAGGAATGGGACGCTGGGTTTGTTCCTTAACTGATGCAAGTTGCAGGACAACGCAGGGTGTCGTGAAGAGTCCAGTGCTTGTGTTCAAATGGCAGGTGGAGATGAAGCAGGGTTTAGGACAGCAATCTTACTTTGCGTGCCTCATCTTGGGTGACTGGAAGCTTTACGCTTTGCATGAGTGTTTCCGCCAACTCTTTGGTGCCAACTGGGAAAACTATCAGGCAAATCACATGATCAAACTCCATCAAGCGCTGCTCATGATGTGTAATGGATCTACAAGGCGGCCTGTATGTCTGCTGACTTTCAATCACCATGTTGAGCCTAATGGTCAACTGTCTTATAACATTATGACGCTCAATCTAAACACACCAACTTCTTCTGGTCTGTATATCGGACCATGACTTCTGGGTGCACGCCTACTTTTCTTTTGGTCAATGAGCGTACAGTCATTCAACCTGGTTTTGAACGGTGAAACTGTCCTTTGACCTCACGAGGAGAAGCTCTAACCCTGTACTCGGCAGTCGTTTCTCTGTTTGGTCTCACTCCAAACAAACAGAGCTTTCTCACGTTCAGCAGCATCGGGTCCAGTCTGCCCAACAGTGACAAAAAGACTCAAAGGTTCTGCTCAGGTTGATTTGATCTAACTAGTGACAAACATTTGCAATGACATTTAAAAGCCGTGGGATTAGAAGAAAAAGATTTCAGTATCACTTAGGCTGAAGGCCTGAGGTGGTCGGGGTCATTGAGGGTCAAGACTCCCACAGACGAACAGTTTGAGACCATCTTAACCAGAAATACACTGAAAAACAGGAACTTGGATATTACCTAATAATAATAATAAAAATATTCCTACACAAATTGTCCAACTTGACGTAGGACAACTACGTTTCTTAACCACAAAAACAAAAGAATTAGGAATAAAATCCGACAGCATGTCATGATCTGCAGTCGAACCAACATGCAGGAAAACTCCTTGATGAAAATAATGATTTATTTAACAAAACCAAAAATGCTGACAGGGCAGCAAAACTTACTTACAAGCTGGCAGGGAAGGTGGAGCAGACACAGACCATAACACCGTGGAAGGATAAAGCCAAAGGAGTGAAAACACACAGTCTAAATACGGACACTAATGAGACGGTGAGGAGCACCTGGGGTGATTAGAATAAGGATCAGCTGTGGATGATGACACGGAAAACAGAGGTGCAAGAAAACAGAAACAGAACCGTGTCACAGCAAATATTAGTTTTCTGCTGCATCTATCAACTTCTTTTGGTCAACGGTCCTCGTGTTGTCTGCAGCGTCCAGCAGAGGGCCGAAAAAAGTATGAATGTTTATAAATCATTCTCAATATCGAGAGCCGTTTTTCATACGTACGTTTTTCAGCATGCACGTACCTTGTTCCATAATTTTTGTTCTAGGTCTACAACTCATAGATCAAAACGTTCGGCTCGTTCAGGGTATTCCTGTTTTGACCTTTGACGTTTGTGCAATTTTTCCTTTTTTAAATATTTAGCTTTGGCGGCCATGTTTTTCCTCATTGAAAATGAATGGAGCTCTCTTCACGTCCTTCAAACCCTTTGAGTTGTTTAAACCTTTTACTGCTCATTTTAGCTGTTGCTCTGCTTCAGCTTTTTTCACCTTCTTTGTGCTCATTCCAGCTTTTTCTGCTGTTTTTACCTTTATGTTATTAGATGGAAAGTTTGAGAACCAGTTTTAATTTTAAAACATGACCTGGAAAATAAATTTCTATAAGATCAATACAGTACAGATATAAATTTAGCTTTTTTTCCCTGCTTTTCAGCTACTTTATACATATTTTTCTGCTAATGTTAGACTTTTTTGCAATTCTGTCCCCTAATTTCCACGTTGTGCGTCTTTCTGCTAATTTCAGCTTTTTCAACTACTTTCTTTTAGTTAATTTCTGCGTTTTCCCCCTTATTTATATTTCTAGTAGTTAATTTTTTTTTTATCTACTCAGCGTCTCTTTGCTGATTTCAGCTTTGTCTTAATATGTCTGCCGTTTTTCTACTTTTCAATTTTCCTGCTTTCAGCAAATGTCAGCTGTTCAAATTCAACACAAACGGTTTAGCGATGAAACCATTTCAGCTAGGTAAATATAACTTACATGCATTTTGTATTCTGATGTACTTTGTAAGTCCAAATTGTTGAATTTATAAAAATAAAAAAAACAAGACAAATATTGCCTCTTATGTCTAAGGTTTATTTTTTTATGGAAATCAGTTAAAACTTAACTATTTTAACTCTTTACAATCTAGCAAACATAATAAAACCAAGTGTATATTCAAAATGATTTAATTTATCTCATTAACACGAAGTAAAGAAATCATAGGAATAAATCATCAGAGTTTAACTAATTAAACTACCGTACGTACAATAATGCAACTAAATCATCTCTTTTTGTTTTAGAACTTACTGCAACACTAATTTATTTAAATTAAAATAATTTAATCTAATTTGAACTCCAAAATTAAAACAAGTGTAAACTAATTTAATTGGTTCAACTAATCAGTTTTTAAAGTGAGAGGAGACCTGGATCTGAGTTTCCTCCAGTTTTAGAGGATTAAAGAGCAGATTTGGACCTTTAGGTTCTGGAGGAAATGACCGAG
This sequence comes from Hypsolebias martinsi, assembly GCA_031762355.1. Taxonomy (NCBI): domain Eukaryota; kingdom Metazoa; phylum Chordata; class Actinopteri; order Cyprinodontiformes; family Rivulidae; genus Hypsolebias; species Hypsolebias martinsi. The sequence continues at coordinate 10,641,552 of JARVGQ010000002.1, read as the reverse complement.
TCTGCGTTTCTTACCGATGATGAGTGGCGGGGTGCTGTTGCTCGTCACATTGGTTTTGGTGTTGGGAGGAAAGACCAGATTGACGATCCAGAATCCCGACGAGTGTTGAATCTCCAGCAGGACCAGGACGAGCAGCGCTGAGCCCAAACGTCCCGCGGATCCCATCTCTTCTCTGGCGGAGGCTCGGTCCGGACGGAGGAGGAAGGACGACTGTGACAGAATTCACCACGAGATGTAAAACAAGCCGCCTGCTTCAAATGAAACTCTTCATGTCTCCGCTCCAGTCGAACGGAGGCAAAGTAAACGGGTTTGGGTCGCCTACTGACCTTTTGACCTATTGATCCGTCTGAGTCACGCACAATTATTTCAACAAACGGGTCAATGATTGACAGAAAGGCCGCTGTGCAACACATCTGCCCTCGGACATGAAGAGCAGAAAGAGCTAACCACAGCCAGATGTTAGACGCTTCCTGTGCTGTAAACATCTGCATGGGAAAACCCACCTCCAGCTGGGAGAACCAGAACATCCGGTCAGCTGCTGGTGCTGCCTTCATGGACCCTGTAAAATACAGCTCTTTCGCTCCTGTGTGTTATCACAGTATTTCCAGGACGTCTGGACGAACTTTTCCTCACAGAACGTAACCAAAGGGTTCACGTCTGCAACTGGTCAACTTTCAAAGTCAACCCCATTAAAGATGGCCGCCACAGCCAACCGACCTTAAAAAAAAAACACATAAATGCCGCTTTAACAGTCAATTTTACAGAAACTGAGCTAGAACTACCGGGTGGGTGTTGCAGTAGTTGAGCATCATTCCCAACATATAACCAGAGCACTGACAGTATTGTTTTTAAAATTTTGTCATTAAGTATTAGTGTCAGCTCTGTCTGTTAGCAAAATATCCCATGAAGTTGTGGGCAGACCCAGATATAAATCAGATATAAAGAAAATAAAAACTTCAACAAACTGACTCCATTATAAAATCCTATAAAAACCTCTTGATGAGGAGTTTTAGCCAGATTTAATTATTGCTTTCTTTTCGGTTTTCTTTGCGTTTTGGATCATTTTGTGTGACGTGTTCAGCTCATGTCCAGTTATTGAACACTGATGGTCTCCTGTAAAGTTCCCCGAGTATCGGCTGATGACAGACCAGCTCAACTTGCGGAACAGAACCGGCTGTCATGAAAGCACGGATGAGGAAAACAGACATCACAATGCAAGTCTTAACGGATAAAGCTCATTTAAATCCACATTTATTTACACTCAAAGTTTAATTAATAAAAATTAAATGCTTTGAGCAAATCTTAATTTTGTGACATGGAGGTCAAACACGGACAAGAGGTTAAGCCAAAGTCAGGCGAACCGTGAGAAAAACAGCTAAAAATAACAGAAATGTGGGTTAAACCCAAAAAACACATTGTTTTTGTTGGTTTTGGTGCTTGTGTTGGGGTAACGCCACACTTCAGCGTCAGCAGGTTGCACAACGTGTCGATGGTAAACTTTCCACGCGAGGTCACCGCAGAGCGTGAACTTGCAGCACGTGTTTGCTTGAAGTCGGCCACGAGGTCAGCGGCTCGACTTTCTGCCTTCCTGGAATTTACAGGAGGAAACGACGAGGAGTCTGAGCGCTTTAACACGTTTATTTGGTTTTTAAATCCCAGAATGTGCCGGTTATAACATGCAGAACCGGCTGCAGGTGATACAGAAAACACGAGCTTGGAAGGTTTTATTTTTTTTACGTTTGCAGAAAATTTTTAAAACGTTCAGGGGCAGCAGGAGGGGAAAGACGAATACGAGCTAATCGTAAAACGACGTAAAGTTTTCAGGGTTTCTTAGAGCTGAAACAAACAAGGTTGTTATAAATTGAACAAGCGGCGCTGATGGGTTCGAACAGTGAATGTTCAAAGTTTTCATGAGTGCTTTTCTGGACTGGAACTGAACAGAGA
>JARVGQ010000002.1:10629608-10634608 GCA_031762355.1 Hypsolebias martinsi | reverse complement strand
TTCTTACATTTCAAGCTTAAATCATTGATGATCAATGTGCACAGCACCTTGCGCCACCAAATCACGGTGCTACACGAGTCTTCCATTAGCTGCTAATGGCTTCTACAACTGATAGACTTTGAACTTCTAGTATCAAGTCAAGACAGGTGTTATTTTATACTCTGTGGTTGTGTTGAAAATGGGGGCGCAGAAAAGTTTCTGTCACAATGTGGAACAAATAAAAGGAAGCAAAGGAGCAGGCTAAGGACAAGAATTAATATAAGGGCAGTATTTAATAGTAGCTCAACGCCACATAAAGTGCAGGTGGTCTATAAATGGCAAATGCATTAGGGCTGCTGTTAATGAAGAGAAAGAGCTTTTAACTTTTGACCTTTATACTTCCCTTCAGCAGATTTTGCTGGAAAAGGTGGGAAGCAATTTGACAAAGATAGGTACTTTTCATTTCTACTTTATTAGAAATCTTTTATTTTAAAAATAAATCTGAGGTAAAGCAAGGTTACAAAACTTTGAACTACAGCTTTAGAGATTGTTCAGAACTGTATAAGATCCAAGTCGACAAATTGTATCTCCTCAAACCGAAGTACAGAAGAAAAAAAAATCACAAAACCTTTAAAGGTATTCAAAATCTTGGCTCGTGAAAATTAGGCAGCACTAAAATAGCAGTTTTGTGGTTCAAAGTATAACACTGTTTAAACATATATGTTTAATAGATAAAGGGGTGTGGTTATGTCAAACAACAGGGACATAAATTATTTTTGGGTTGTTGTTGGTGAAAGAAGCAGCCAACTGAATAAAAAGTAGAGAAACTGTAATTATGTTTTTTTTAATTAGTTTTTAAATTGCCAATGAGAATCCTTCTGACCACCATCATTTTGGTGTTCCTAGAGACATAAGACCATATTTTGATAGTAAAGTGCAGCTGGAGTGGCATGTTTAAATTCTTTTATAAATAAAGGCTGCATTTCTGAGAATGAAAATGTATGAACAGCTGTGAGTCCAAAACATATTTCCCCAAAGTAACAGTAATCACATTGAATTGCATCAAACTGCATTTTAGGGTATAGTAGAGTATCATATTATATCTTGTCTCTGTGTCGTTGTATCTTATCATTTATCACATTGTGTCATATCATTTATCGCATTGCATCATATCATATATTAAATTGTATTGTACCATATATCATATTTTATTGTATCATTTATTGTATTGTATCATTTATCACATTGTATCATTCCATGTATCACATTGTATCATATCATATATCACAGTGTATCATATAATTTATCACATTGTATCATATCATTTATTGCATTGTATCGTATCATATATCACATTGTATCATGTCATATATCACATTGTATCATATCATTTATCACATTGTATTATATCATTTATCACATTGTAGCGTATCATATATCACATTGTATCATATCATATATCACATTGTATCATATCATATATCACATTGTATCATATCATTTATCACATTATAGCATATCATATGACACATTGTATCATATATCACATTGTATCATATCATATATCACATTGTATCATTTCATTTATCACATTGTATTGTATAATTTATCACATTGTAGCATATCATATATCATATCGTATCATAGATCAAATTGTATCATCATATATCACATTGTGTCGTATCGTATATCATATTGTATTGTGCTGTATTTTATCATATTGTATTGTGTTGTACCAAAACGTATTGAATCAAATTGGATTATATCTGTATAATTAGGTAACATAGTCTATCGCATATCATACTGTATCATATCTTGTACTGTATTTTATCATCCATATATCAATTTTCTTTACCTGTCCTTTTCACGGTAGTCAAGACCAAGTGTCCCCTATTCAACAGTTACTGTGTGAGAGGTGGGGTATACCCGGGACAGGTCACAAGTCCACAACAGGGCTGTATAGATACAAACAAGACAAACAACCATTCTCAGAGTTGTTGTTTTTTTATTTTATTTTGTCTCTACAGGACACCTCTTATAGCAGCAGGCATTATCGGTGGTCTGTTCATCATTGTCATTCTGGCACTCAGTGTTGCTGTGTATGTTCGACGGAAGAGCATCAAAAAGAAAAGGGCCTTACGGCGCTTCTTAGAGACAGAGGTAAGAGGATTGAACACATTAAAATAACAGGATAAACATTTGTTTAAGCATCTCTGTTGTTTTCCCAGTCTTTTGTGATTTTTTTAAAGGTCAGCTTATATTTATTTTTATTTCTGATTTTACACCATAGCCTTTTTCTGTGTTATGAGTCAGTGGGTTCGAGAACATGCTTTTTCCCACAGAATAGGTGCTCCTTCAAGTCCCCGTTTGTAATCCAATCCTCACGTTCTTTAAGTAATGACATCCCTGCACTCATTTAGCCTTCTAATTGTGGGTTTTAGAAGTTTAGGGCTCAATGAAATATTGCTGGTCAGAGAAACTTACAATAGCTCCCAGTGAGTGATGTCAGCAAGTAACCGGATCTCAGACAAGTGGAACTTCAAATACAGTACAATTAGTTGTGTAGTTGTGGTTTGCGCTGATATAAAACAACAAAAAGATAGTTTCTAAGAAGTTTGTTTGGGACTTGCAATAGAGACAGCCGAAATGCTGATGAGCCTCATATGCATGGTAAATGGTTCATGATGTTTCTAAAGCCGATTCCCATGCCAACTCATTATTGGGGAGTTCAGTAAATAAGGACTTTTATAAAAGCATTTTTTAAGGACGTCCCTTAAGATGCAGTGAAATGAATTGTTGTAAAATTAAATTAAATTAAAAAATTAATTACCATGTTCACAAAGTAGACAATTGTCTGAAACTAAGTAACAGGAGCACTGAAAGTCTTTCTCCACTCCAGCCCACACTTGGTTCACTTCCTGGTCATGCGGTCATGTGACTTACAACAAAATAAAACTGTCAAACTATAACAGGTCGCTAAGCATCTGATATGCCTCCAACACAATAGTTAAGTCCAAAATTAAAAATACATCACAGCCAAAGACATACGCAGCGTTCCAATGTTGCCATGGAAATGTGTAAATTAAAACTCTGCCATAGCCATTAAAGATGGTAACACTTTACAATACGGTACACAAAATGTGATTAACTACTAAGGAACACCTCAGGAACTACTCAGGAACAAATCAGAAGGTAATGGGTAGTTAGCCAATACTTACTGGAGAACACACAGCCAAGCCTTTTTAGGGGGCTACTGGTTAGTTATCTTATAAATGAAGAACTAATCAAGAAGTAATGGGTAGTTACCAAAGAAACCAAAGAGAACCATATCAGAAGGTAATGGGTAGTTAACCAGTACTTACTGGGGAACGCACAGCCAAGCCTTATTAGGGGACTACTGGTTAGTTACCTTATAAATGAAGAACTAATCAAGAAGTAATGGGTAGTTACCAAGGAAACTAAAGAGAACCAAATCAGGAGATAATGGGTAGTTAACCAGTACTTACTGGGGAACGCACAGCCAAGCCTTATTAGGGGACTACTGGTTTGTTACCAAAGAAACTGAGGAGAAATTCTCCATTTGGGTTCTGAATAAACCCTACACCAGTGAGGTCACAGCTCATAATTGTCAAAAACATGTTTCCTAGTGATTACTGATTGAGGGGGTGAGATGGTGTAGAGGCAGGGCAGCCGACCCAGGACCCAAAGGTCCTGGGTTCGATCCTCAGATCTTCAGAACCCAGGACCTTCAAACCTAATTCTGAATTGCTCCCAGAGCAGCTTTCATAGCTGCCCACTGCTCCACCTGGGTGTATCCCAGGTATGATGGGCTGAATGCAGAAAGTCATCTTTGCATGAGAACATACAATGATGAGAACATACATACAATGATGACAAATTATTCCTTATTTATTTATTGACAATTTCACAATCTTGTACTGTTGTCATCTTAACTATATCTGACTATCACTTACTGAGTATCAAATCATTGCCTGGCTACAGTATTATTTTGTTCACTGATCGAGTGAAGTATCATACCACTCACTGAGGAACCAATCATTACTTAATCATTACCTGACCATTACCTACTGTTAGCTCCTGATTCATTCCTCTTTGTTTTCCTTAGTAACTACCCATTGGTTCGTCATTAGTTCCTCTTGATTTACAAGGTAACTAACGAGTAGTCCCCTAAGAAGGCTTGGCTGTGTGTTCCCCAGTAAGTACTGGTTAACTACCCATTAGCTCCTGATTTGTTCTTGAGGCGTTTGTGTACTTTATTTTAAAGTGTTACCAAGATACTTAATTTGCTCACTTTGCAGGTGAATAACGCTGAGACTGTATCCTTCAATACATTCAGTCAGTCAGTCTTTGCCCCAGACGTCGTGTTCGCTGAGGTTGACATGGACAAAAGCGGCGGAGGTGTCCATAGTTCATGCTGTCTGGTGCATTGTTTGTCAGACATCCGAGACTTCCAGGGTTACCCACAGTACTAATGAAGCCATTGCTTATCGGCATCATTTGATTGACATCAAAGCTAAGTTGAAAAATGGCTATAACTGTAATTTTGTAGATATTGAGTTGCTTTTGGACATAGCAGTAACGTATAATGCAAAATCTTGAATGAGCAAATTTGACCAATTCAGCTGTGATTCATGTCATTTCTCAGCATCAGTTGATCTTTGGCTAAAAGGCCACAAGCGGGTGATGAGCATTCCTTTAAGAAATATTGGGCCTTTAATTTAAAATAACTTTACACATCCACCACTATTAAACAGAACTGATAGCTTTCTACAGTGAAACCGTTCATTTTTCCTTCAGCTGAAACAGATTAAATATTCAGCTCCCTGCAGGCACAAATCATAACGGGTAATTTTCAGGCTTTATTCTTCCCTGTTCAGTTAATGCTCTTATCCAGAATGACCTATAAAGAGAGCCGTGCTCGGGATTCACTAATGTGTTTTCACACGAGTCATTTGGGGTGGGGGTGGGGAGGGGATTAAACCTACAGGAGCATCTATAGG
>JARVGQ010000002.1:10586653-10603846 GCA_031762355.1 Hypsolebias martinsi | reverse complement strand
CAGGTTAATCCCATTGAGCCTCGAGGACTCATTTACAAGAGAGACCTGATTTCAACAAAGAATGATGACAACAGTGGATAACGACAACAATAGACGATCACAAAAGAGGCATACAGATTTTTTAAATTTTTTTTTTTTTTTTTTTAACGAATTGAAAGAAAATGGGCAAAAAAAGTAGTAAAAACAGCTAGATTATAAGGCGAATGTAGAAAACTAAAAACAAGAACATGTCTGCATTGGTCCTTGCCAGGAGTCCAACAGATGCTTAAAGCAGCTTAGAGAGGTCAAGATCAAGACCTTCAGATCTTTTTTGCAAGCTATTCCAGGAAACAGGAGCGGAGTAGGAGAAGGGCCTTTTACCAAGTGCAGTCCTCACTAAGGGAACACTGCAGGTAATGATGTCCTGAGAGCGCACGCTGCAGCTGCACTGCAGCTGCACGACAGCTGCATAATGTCTTATTATGGTCGTTAACCTTTATTTAATCGAGTGAATCCCACTGAGATACAGACCTCTTTTTCAAAGGGGACCTGGGCCTGAACACAGCCTAGCATGCATGTTTTGAACTGAGGGAGAAAATCAGGAGTTCCTGGAGAAAACACATGCAAACATGAGAACATGCAAACTCCACACAGAAAGACTCCAGGCCCAACCCGGGGATCAAACTTTACTACAGACAGAACACTTTGGCAACCAGAGGGAGTTATGGTTCATTCAGTGACTGCAAATGGACATGTTCCTCTAGTAGCAACACAATCCCAAATCATCAACCCATCACCACCGTACTTGATATTTGCAATGAAGTGCTTGGTGCTCATTTTGCTCGACCATCTCTCCGTTTTCTCCTGTCTGTTTAAAGAAATCATTCTAGATGTTTTGTGGGGGGGGGGGGGGGTTCCCCCGTTTCAACGTTGCAAATCTAATCTTTGGTGGTATTTTTTTCTTTTGAGTGAAAGGTTTCTTCTGGTATCCTTTCCAACCTTGCCATGTTTTTCATTCACTGAACTTTAGCATTGACTTCACAAAAAGAGGTGTCCCATTCCTCAAACAACATCTTGATAACATGAAGACATGTTTGAGTCATGCAGTACATAAAATTAGAAGAATTTTCATGCTGCTGCCTAAAAGCATCCAAAACAGGCAATGTTAAACATGTAGGAAAGAGACAATCTTTTTTATTTTCTGTATTTTCTGGCATATAAGTCACATTTATTATGCATCCCTACTGACCTAACCCGTTGTGTTTATTATCCATTTATTTAATGGTCAAAACAGCTTCATTTCACCTGGGCAGCCATCCATCCATCCATCCATCCATCCATCCATCCATCCATCCATCCATCCATCCATCGTGGCCGGAGCCGCTAGCTCTCCAGCCTTCCTTCGCCTGCACTAGCCGAGTGACGCGAGCGCGCATGGGAGGACTCGCTGTTGCAGTTCGTAGATATTTAAAGTGTCAGCCAAAAACTGCGTTATGAATATGGGGAAAAAAAAACCTTAATAAGTCGCTTCGGTGTATAAGTCGCAGGACTGACAAATCTATGCAAAAAAAAAACCCTGTGACTTATACACTGGAAAATACGGTAAGAACATTTACCATTTACCATTCCCACTTGGGCAACTTCCATCCACATTTAGGGTTTAATCAACTTGAGTTTTTCAAGTGAAGACAGGCTGGTTAGACCTGGACATGTTTATTTGTCAGAAGAGATCCCTCCTGCAGACGTCAGCTGCTCGATGAGTTGGAGACACCTCCAACGACTGACTATTTTTAAGACAAATAGTTTGAACTTTAATTAGTTCAGCTTCTGCGACAAAATATGGAAATCTAGAACCTTGGCAGACATTTCACGACATTTTAGAGGCTTGTTTTTGATCTTTTTTTTTTTTATAAGGTGTATTAAAATACCATTTAAATGTTCTGAAACACACTTTTTTACCAAGTTAATACTTTGGCAGTTGTGATTGTTACCTAAAAAAGGATAATAAAAATTCAAGTCATCAAAGTACTTTTTGAGTTCAGCTATGCATACATGTATTTGTTATTGTCAGTATTTGATGTTATTACTTCTCAAGCAGGAATTCAGAATGCAGAATACTTTGTGACCTTAGTAATCTGTTTTTTATGGGGTTCTTTTGTAGTATTTTGCACTTAATGTTGTGTTTACTCCTCATTTATTTTGGTTCTTAGGTTTATTTTCTGAGTTTTGTATTTAGTTTTGTTGCCTGTGCCACTGATTCATTTACAGTTCATGTACTTAAACCTTGTTTGCCTTCGCTCCCTTGTTCCCCCCCACCTGCACCTGTTCCTTGTTGTCATTTTGCCCAGGTGTCTCCTCTCTATTCAGCAGCCCCAGTCTTTTCTGCTTCACAGTCTTCATCATACCTGCAGTCTGTCATTGTGTGTGCTTCTTGTCTTTGTTAGCTTCCTCTTTTTGCTTAACGTTTCATGCAAGGTTCCTCGTGCTTATCTGTATATTCCTGGGTTCACTCTCCACAATCCGTGACAGTTACGTTGCCTAAACTTGTCTGTTCCTTTTCTTTTTGCCGTGTGAGATTAACAGACAAATCTGCGGCTGATTTAATCTTTCAGCACTGCCATGGAGAAACAATTACTTCATATTTGAGCATCAATGAGACTGCTTCAGCAAATCAGGTCAGCTCGGCTTCGGGGGCTCCCAAGCAGCAGATGTTTGTGCATCTGGGCTGCGAGAAGACGACCTGCAGGAAATGGTCGCCACTCAGCCGCACAGCGCTGCTGCCACCAACGCTGAAGCCCGGCAGAGATGTTTTATATAAGGCTGTCTTCAACAGAGCGATGCGTTAATGCATTCATGTTTTGCCATTCGTGGAGATTTATTGCGTAACTGACTTTGCTAGAACGGTTTTCTCCTGCACTTTCACGTCACCAGAAGACTACAGTAGTGTTTTCTTGCATCAGTGAGCACAAAAATTTGAAGTCATACTGCTTTTAAAAGAACCATGTTTACTCTTGTGCAACTCTTGTGTGTCTTACTATGGTCTGTGTGTACTCGTGCAGCTTCTGGTCGTCGTAGTGTCTGTTGGCCTTCTCCAGCAGGTCTGACAGAAAGCCCTGAAGACATGGCACACACAGATTAAAGGACAAATAAGAGACGATCTGTTGGATTATCACAGCTGGGACTAAACATGACCCACCAAATTTAAAACTTGCTTTTAATGCAGCTGCAGGAAATAACAAGCGATACGTCGACGCCGCCCGTCGCCGACGGATTTCAATAGGGAATGCATGTTAACATTAATGTTATTGGTGCAAGATGTTCAAGTGGGTAGGAGTTATGTGCAGAAGCACAGAGGGAGTTTTGTCTTTTTCTTGTCCGAGGCAGCACAAAGCGATGGATCCTGGAAAGTGGAGGGAGCCATTTCATCCACCACCAAAATGGAAGTTGCTTATTTTTCATTGTCCAGCTCACAAAATGGAGGAACGGATGGCGTTTATTTCCAATTCATCCTCTTCACGAAGGACGAACATAAGAAAAAGCACCTTATTATAAAGGCCTAACGTTCCATGAAAGAATTGTTATTGCTCTCTAAACTAGGATCATCTTTTGTAGAGGGACAGCATTAGAGCTGTTTTGGTCAACGCTCGTAAATTGTGTAACTGTGAGATCTTTTAGCTCTTGGAGTTTGCGGTTTTAATGATTATGAGCTACTATTCCATCAATCTTTAACTCATTCTCTGTAAATTTGAAAGTTATGGCCCTTTTCAGTCGTCTGTGGTGGTGACCATCTTAAATCAGATTAACTTCAAAAGTTATTTGCTTGTAAATGTTCACATAATAATTAGTGACTGAGTTAAAAAAAATCTGTTTAGTAGTTCATGAAATATTGAGCTATCACGACAAACACATTATGTCTTCAATAAATATGCGTTAAAACCAGCATTTAGGTTAATAAAGGAAACAACGTGGAAATGAAATGAATGAACTCTTAAAACTGATAAAACGTGACAATAGAAGCAGAAGTTTTGAATATGACGTGATTTTTTGTGCTGTTTCGTGTTGGCACATGCATCCGTGCACAATATTGTACCACTTATGTGCCACTTGATTCCATATTTTCCACGTCTGCTCTCTGTAACGTAGCGGGATGCTCACGTCTGGCGCCAGAGATCTCGTTTGCATTTTCCCAAAGCGCTCAAAAAGCCACACCTGAGTAACTCATCTGCACCTGGTCAGCTGGAAGAAATTGGATTCTCAGAACAAACCAAGCAGCAGAATCTGCAAATGTTGACCCCGATAACGCACGGCTCCCCGGAGGGAAGGACGTCCTTTCATGGAGTTTCATTAAACGTTTCACAATGAACAGCTTTGAAGTGAGCGGTGATGCTTTTTGCATTTGAATCCTCACCTGACCAGAACAAAGAACAGTTGTGGTCATTGGGGAATTTCCTTTAGAGCAGCCACAAAATCTCACTGATAAACCTTTTATACTGCTCTGACTCTTCGTTACATTTGCATTTTCTTGTGCATCGTCAATTCACTTGCACATAATATTAGTGTGAATACTTAGTATAGCATTATTGAGATCCTTTTCCACTACTAAATGCTTCTGTACATTTATGGCATCTTTCTCATTCTGCAATTTTTCTTCTAGTTCAACAAATCATAAATCAAAATTTCCAGCTCTTTCAGGACAAAACCCACTACTTTGGTATTGGTGCATCTTTAGCTTTTTGAAACATTTAGCCTTTTTGCCATTTTTTTTCATAGAAAATGAATTGAGCTCATTTTACATCCTTCAAATCTTTAGATCTGTTTACAATCGTTTCCTGTTCCTTCCACATTTTGTTCTGGTTCAGTTTCTTTCAGTGCACATTTAAACTTTTTTTCAGCTACTTTCAGCTGTTTATGTGCACCTTTCTAGCTAATTGCCCCTCGGGGATAATAAAGATACTTGAACTTGAACTTTCAGATTCTTTCTGCTTACTGCAACATTTTGTATTTCTTCAAATTGATTTCTGCTAATTTCAGCTTGTTATGCTCCTTTCATCTTATTTCTGCAAGTGTCAGCATATCCTGCTATTTCAGCTTATATTTAGCTGTTTATATGCTAATTTAAGTTTTTTCAGATAATTCCACATTTTTTTTGCATTCTTTTCAACTGTTTTCAGCCTAATTCATTAAAAATGTGCTCTCTCCACTTCCTTCTTGTAGTTTAAGCTTGTTCTACATTTTCAGCTTCATTTTAAGCATTTTTGTGGCTACAGTAATTGTTTTCCAATAAATTCTAGTTTTTCATGGTAATTTCTGCTACTTTCAGCCTAATTAACTTATTTCTGCTAATTTCAGCTTGCTATTCTCCCTTCAGCTTTTTTCTGCTAGTTTCAGTTTTTTCTGCTCTTTCAGTTAGTCATTAGCTCATTCAATGCTAATTTGAGCTTCTTCAGCTAATTCCACATTTTAAAGCTCATTTCAGATTGTTCTGCTTCCTTCTGGTAGTTTAAGCTTCTTTCTGCCTTTTCAGATAATTTTCAGCCTTTTTTTTGTTGTTTTTTTTGTTGCTAATTTCAGCTTTTTTTTTTGCTAATTTCCTAAATTTTATGTCAATTTTGGCTTATTTAAACCTAATTTATTATTATTATTATTATTTAAACCTAATAATTGTATTTTGAAATTGTCATTGTGTTTTTAAAAATTGAAATGAATAAAAAAAATAAATAAATAAATAAATAATTTAGCAAATATGACTTCTTTCTGCTTTCTTTTGCAAACTTAGATTAGTTCATCCATTTCAGCTACAGTTCAGCACGTTTTTTTAAGGCTAATTTCAGCAGTTTTTCAGTAGTAAATATTCACACTGCATTTTTAAATGCAATTTCTCTAGTTTAATTTGCTCTTATCATTCAATGCCTTTTGCACCAAAAGCCAAAACAAAATCCTCGTAGCTCTTTGATGCAGTTATAAATCTACTGGGCAACAAATGAAGCAATCTCTTTAAATCAACAAGTGTGAAAGGAGGGACAAATAATCGTTTTATGGGTAAAAAAGGTAGTTAGGTCCTCATTCAGTTAACTGAAGTTTACCAGTTAAATTTAATCAAAAGGATGTTGATGTACAGCAGGAGCTTCGGTGTCATGGGCCTCTCAGCTGGACGGTGTTTAAACACAACGGCTCCTGCAGTGACGTCTGGTTCGGATCTGTGGGAAAAATCCCTAAATTGGGCCAGGAACTTTGGTTAACGGTGCACGTTTGATGACCCTGATGTTTGTGTACTTTTACAATATGGAAGAAGAAAAAAAAGACGGGGATCTTTATCTGGGGAGTGACACTGAGAACAGGACACTGATAATAACATGTGCGCAGGTTTTATGGTTGGAGTGCAGCACATCTACTTATTTTTTAACGTGTGCTTTATCAGTCCAAACCAGTGTTGGTTGTTGGGTTGGTTTGGGACTCTGCAAATCTATTAAAAAAACATGCTCTAAGCAATCACCTTGATGGAGGTTTTTCATCAAAATGAGCTGTTCTTCAGAATGAAAACACCTGGAGTTTGTGGAGCTGGTTGTGAGGTGAGCACAAAAGAGAAAAACTTTTCTGCTGTTCAAAGGTCTTGGAAAGACACCAGAACAACAGTACGCCTGATTTTTCAGTATGATTACTCTTAAGATTTTAAATTATTTCAGTGAATTTTCAGAAACTCATATACAAACAAGTTGTTGTGTTGGTTCGTGAACGCTTCAATAAAATGGGGCGTTGGCGTTTATTTAAATTTTTTTTTATTCATTGTTCAAACTCTAATTTTCCTATTTGAAGCTCTTCCACACGTGTTTCCATTCAGGTTGCTTCTTCATATCTTATTTTAAACATAATTCAGAGCATTCTGCTCAGTCAGTTATCGTGTTTATGGATTTACTATGTCTAACTTTGATTCTTTTTGAATCATTAAACTTCGTCCATCCATCCATTACTTTTTACCCGCTTCTTCCATTTTGGGTCACGGGGATCGCTGGGGCCCATGTCCAGCAATCAGTGTGCGAGTGGCGGGGTACACCCTGGACGGGTCACAAGTCCATCACAGGGTGAATCATTAAACTTTATTTCCAAAAACTTTCCCTATAGAAATACATTGGGGTCTCCTCAGTTCCTTCAAGAACATTTTCAGCAGACCCGCTCTGTGCTCATCCTTAGCCTTTAGCTACTTTAGCTGATTTTAGCATTTATCCACAGTTTTGCCATTTAGCTTTTAGATACAGTTTTGCTACACTTAACTTTTAGCTACTTTTTTATTAATCGTTAATTTTATTTACAACGTTGGTCATTTTAGCATTGAGCTACAGGTTAGCTACATTTAGCTTTAAGTTACAGTTTTACTACACAATGTTTAGCTACTTTTTTGTTATTTTTAGTTGTTTTGCTCATTTAGGCTTTTAGCGACATTTGTGCTATTTAGCGTTTAAAAACTGTTACGCCAGTTTTATCTTTCCACTACAGTTTTGCTATTTTAAGCTTTTATCTACTCTTTTGCTGATTTTAGCTTCTATTTTGCTTGTTGCAATTCATTCGTCTACAAATGAAGCAACATCTTTCAGCACTCTCTGAATTTGTGCAGAAAATGGAGTTTCTGTATTTATTTATTTTTTTCTTGTAGTTTGATTGCGCTTCCAAACGTTCAGCTGAACAAACAGCCGATGACCTTCTTTGTCCTTGGAGAACAGCTGTGCACAGGAAACCTCACGTGCACGCTGTCCTGAAAACTGGAGACGTTCACTTTGACTTAGATTCATGAGGCGTTTGTCTTCTTGTTTTAGCTTTTGCACCCCCCCCCCAAAAAAAAAGGATAACATGTTGCTTTTTTCACACCATAAGTCAAAGACTAAAAAATACTTATGCTTTAAGACACAAAAATGTGAAAGCTTGTCGTTGTGTCTTTGCTTTTTTGTTTTTATTGATTAAAACAAAACATGCAAATGAAGAGTTTAACATGAAGACGTCTGCAGACGAACGAACACAATGATTCAAACTAGCAGTGTTCAGGTAATAATCACAGCTTAGTGTTCTGATGAACAAACAGAAGTGTGAGCCGGACAACACAAAGGGAACAAAAAGACAAAATGAAATGAGTTACAATGTACGGAGATGGAAAATTAAAGTTGTATTTGTTTACCTTCAGTTCATTTGCTTCGATGTAGCCGCTGCGATCTGTATCGTATCGCCGCCACGCCTGAGTGAAACCAAGAAAAACAACGCAGATACAGTATTCAGATTATTTTTAATTTCCTCCACTCTCGCTCACACAGTTAACAGAAAACTCTTCTCCTGGGTGATTTCTTCCCCCGAATACATTCTCTCTGTTCGGCCTCACAGAGGGTTTAACTTTCCTTCGGTGCAGAGCGGAAATCGTTCAGAGACGTGAAAAGCTTTGGTGTAATCACACCGTTTCTGATGCAATCCTATACAGAGGCCGATGAAAGGAGGGGGGGAAGAAAGAAAGTCATTTTTTAATGAATGTTTTAATCTAGCAGCTGTCCCTGTCCAAAGAAGGGCCTCTTATCAAAGATGGATGGCCTCTCCTCCTGCTTCTCCCCGCTCCTCCTCTGAGCTCTGCACAGAGCAGCTACAGCGGTCTTATCCATTAAATATGACTCTGCAAATAGAAGTTTCTGCTTCCCCCATCCTAACCCTTTAACACCCTCCCTTTGTCTCAAACTCTGACCCTCAACTCCTCATCGACATTTCATTTACGGCCTCTTCGTTCCCCCTTTCTCCGTCCCCCCACCTCCCCTCTCGTGTAATTTCCTCCCCATTCTGTGGGAGCAGACAAGGAGCCGCACCTGTAATTGATTTCTAATTGCCACCATTCCTTCAAAGCTGTAGACGTAACAAGAAAATTGACATTTTCTCTTCCAGTGTTCTCTCGAGATCCTTAAAAGTTTTTTTTTTTTCCCTGCTGCTCTTTTTGTGATTTAACATTTAAAGCTTTATCAGCACTAAACCTTCCAAAAAGGATGGCTTATTTAATAATCGTCTTGGCTGCTGTGGAGCGACAGCACCAAGAAACATTTCTCCTGTCAGCTCGGTATCACCTGCTGCTGAAAGGTGAGGCTGGATGATTACACCCATCTTTGTTTGTGAGTGGGTTTGTGTGGCTGTTAGCAAAATATCTAATAAAGCAATGAACAAATTTGAATGAAACTTGCAGAAAGTGACAATTGGATGTACATCTACACCGAAACAACTTCTGCAGTCGATCTGATTTTAAAATGGCCTCATTTAAAAACAAACGTGACTACAACTTGGTCAGCTTTACAGATTTTGAGTTAAGATTTGATGTGGTAGTAGCTGAGAGTCATCCACAACACATACTTTGAGCTTGGCATTGTGCAAAATGCATAATTTTTCAAAATAAAGCGAAGTGCAGCCGGCAATACGTCTTCCTTCAAGGACTTAAAGCTTTTTTATTCTTGTTCTCTTTAAAATTATTTGTCTTTGGCAGCAATACATCATAAACCAACCTGCTAAAAATACATTTAATTTTATTTGTGCACATTAAAGGCTCATAATTGTTTGCAATAAGGACCGTATTTGCCATTTTAACAGAAACGTCATTTATTTGCATCTGTTGCTGAGCTAATCAACCACTAGTGACAGATCTAACCTGTTTTGAACAGCTTACTTAATTATGAACTTTTTTTTTTTTTTTTACCTTCAAGTGTCTGCAGCAGACGTGCAGACGTGTGCAGCTGAGGGCAGCAGTCTGCGTCTTTTTTATTTCAGACTACACCACTTTATGTCACTAATTGGTCCACCTTCAGCCACCCATAGGGAATCATTTTGCCAAATTAGCTGGTAGGTAAGAGCTAGAATATGCAGGCTGTCCACAGTTGACTGATTCTGCTCCACGGCGTGCGATTAACTGACGTTCGCTTGTTCTGATTAACGACAATTTACAGCGAACAAGAAGAAAAAGGTTCCAAAGTGCTTAAAAGAAATGACAAAATGGCCATCAGGAGCAGCTGTTTTATTTAAAATAATCCATCAGGCTATCTCAGAAACTCTCACTTACCGCCATGAACTCGGCGCTGGAGCTGACAAACTGTCTGAAGCAGAGCAGGAAGTTCTCTTCAGTTGGGAGAATCTGGGCCAGCTGGAGACAAACGACAAGGAAATGGACGGGGTGAGAACAAGATGGTGGAGTCCATGTGCCGAGAGAGAACAGGGAGCTTCTTTTTGTCTGCAAGGCCTCCAATGGGCAACCGAGACATAAATAATAAAGAACCGCGACCTCAAAAGCTGGGTCGTGCCTTTCGTTGGGAATATTTATGAAAAGACCAACGTTCAGAGGAACACGTTGTAGCAGATAGTTATCCAGGCTGTTAAACCTGGAGTTCATTTTCCAGGCGAGCGACTGATTATTGATTCTTCGTGAACTCTTCTTCGCATCTCTTTCAAACCCGTCTCTGAAAAGTGGGAAACGGAAATTTCCCACTGATGCTCCAGGAGACCATGCCGAAGATCGATCCCATCTGCTGCAGTTTTGGATCTGCAGATTATCTTTCTTTTTTATAAAGGCAGTTTTCTCACAACAAACAGGGCTGAGAAACGTTTTCTCTGCACCTCGATCCAGCAGGATGTTTGTTTTTGGAGCATTTAGTGAACTTACTAAACTTTTGTTGTTACCAAAATGCCTCATTGACTTTTAAAGTGTTGTATAATTGTGTGAATGCTGAGTCAGCATTAACGCAGCGGTCTAACAACTTCTGCAGGCGTTCTATTTTTGCTACTTTTTGCTTTTTATCTAGCTTCTTGCTACTTTTAGTGACCTTTCTGCTACATCTAGCTTCAAGCTACCATTCTGTTACCTTTAGCTTTTTGCTACCTTTTAGCTTTTAAAAAGCATTTTGCTGTTATGGCTATTCTGTTTTCGGCTATTATTTTGCCTTTTTTTTTGTTGCTTATAATGTTGGAAAATATGCAGGTGCTTTTTTCCCCTCACTCGTAAGAAAATTAACAGATGTGGTTTTATGCAGAAAATAAGAAACTAAAGGTAATAAATGTTTAAAATTTAGGTAGAAGCTCACTGCTACTCTCTTAGCAAACATCTCACAGAATGTCAAACCGCAGCATAAAACCCAGACAATCTTCGTGGACCGACCTCTGACATCTCAATGCGTCCATCTTTGTTCTTGTCAAACTTCTGCATGAACTCCTTCATCTTTTCTCTGAATGTTGGGTTTGAGGGGTCCTGTAGAAAACGTTTGATTTGATGAATGAGTAAAAACCTGTGGGGTTGATCTGGGATTAATCGCTCATCTGTAAACTCACCACTCCTGCTCCTCTCCGGGCCACCTCCAGCTCCCTGAAGAAGTTCTCCAGCTCCTTCCCTTCAATGTAGCCGTTACCTGAGAGACGGGCAGAAAATATACTTCTAGACCATGCTGAATGGACGTTTTCAAGTATTTATGACGCTGACAAAACATGGATGTGCAGATATGACCACACAAACACAGATTGCCTTTATATTGATTCAAACTTGAGATATTTATCATTAACGTTCCTTGTTTCCCTCTAATGTCTCATGCTATTCAATGACACAATGGAAAAAAAACCCAGCGTTATTAAAAAAAGGTTATATTGCACCAATGGGGAACCTTGAGAGCCTTCTAAGCCTTCAGAGAAGGCCCTAAGAATTCAGAACACATGGAACTGTTACATTTACATTATTTAATATAAGTTAGATCTTTTTGTGTTTTCTTGTTTTTTTCTCATATTCTGTAAAGTATTTAGCAGGTGTGCAAGAAACCTTTTTAATACATGAAAATACTGTTGTCCAATCACATTTTTTTTTTTGTATTTGTCTCCAGGCAGAAACATGTTTTGAAGGCTGTTTCTGATTGGTCAGGACTTCACTGTCAGGACAGAAGGCTGAGCTCAGTCTCTGCAGGAGGAGCTTGTTTAATATATGACAGGAACATTAACCAATCATAATGTTGATGTAGAGTAGGTGTGGACAAAGAATGGCACTCTGAGCCTTCAGGAAGGCCTTGCAGGCATTTATTTATTCGACCACATGAAGATTTGTGATGCATTTAATTTCCACATGGGATTTAGTAACAATTTCAATGTTAGCATTTATCAGATTGCTACCACATTATTTCCTAATTGAAGACCTATCTCTTATTGTCATAATCTCCACCCCCCCCCCCCACAAAAAAAAAATCTGTTTTAAAAGTTGACTCCTGTTGAGTTCAAAATATGATGATATACAACAAAAGGCAGGTACACTGAAAGTAAACAAAGCACTCATGTAGACCTCAGAGCTGCAGAATTTAATGTTTGTCCCATTTTTCAGGCACTTCAGCTGTTTCTGTCTGGAAACAGGGTAGTTTTCATCTGATCATTAGGCACTGATACGAGCAAAGTCATTGTGTAGATTTTGTTTCTTACATTAGGACTTTTTATTCTGCATGTCTTTGCAAACACAAGATTTTATATCAGAAGAAGCTCATTATAGAACATGGCTTTTCTTTTAAACCGAAAAGCATCCCATGCGCATTTAATGGAGAGTTTGCTCACTTAAGATACAGTATAGTTACAAATAAAAGGCTAATTTGTACCAACCTAAATTTAAGGTTTCTGTCAGTGAGTTTTAGAAAATACCTTTCCATCACCCTGAGCTGAATTTATTTAGATTTCCTGGATTGTAGTGAAACGTTGTCTTGTTCTGCCATAAATTGGATTTTCTTTCCTCCCCTTATTGTTTTATTCTCATTCTTGCTGTTCTGCTGTCCTGACTGCATCCGTCCAGGAGACAAATCAGTCTGCTCGCTGCACTCAGGTATTATGCAAACCTGTGCCAATCCTCTGTAAAGGACGGAGCTGAATGGCTGTACAGATGGCTCCAAACGATGTGACGAGCTGCTTCCATAAAACCCTGGAAGGCAGCGCTGCCTCATTAAACCCCGACCAAAAATTATTGTAGCTCCCTTTTCCTGTAACTCTGCTTTCTTTACTTTTTTTTTTTTGGTTTAACTGTTTTTATCCAAACACATCTTTGGGTTTCTGCTCCGTGCACTGAAATATCTGTTTGTGATGTCCAAACTCATTAATAAAATCTCTGCTGTTTGTTTGTGGAGCGTTGTAATCAAATTTCTGTCCTGAGGGGCGAAATGACATTTAGCATTCTGGAGGGAAACGCTTGATAATTAAACAGAAGGATGGGATACACGGTTAATGAAAATAAAACAAAATAAAATAAAAAGCCAGACAATTTGATATTTTGGTGGATAATTCAGTGTCACTCAAGGCTTGATGCCAAATTTGTTTTTATAAAAGTTTGTTTTGTGCTTCAGATGAATTCATTATAAACATTTCTGTATTTCTGGTTAATTATTTTGCTTTAAAAACAAAATACTTTTGTATGTTTAAATGTGATAATAGCATAAAACTCAAAAGGAAATATCATGAGTTAATTTCAGTTTTGTAAATTGAGTAACTTTTGGGAACCAGTCCGCAGGTGTCCTGGTCCAACAGTCCGCAGGTGTCCTGGTCCAACAGACCGCAGGTGTCCTGGTCCAACAGTCCGCAGGTGTCCTGGTCCAACAGTCCACAGGTGTCCTGGTCCAACAGTCCGCAGGTGTCCTGGTCCAACAGTCCGCAGGTGTCCTGGTCCAACAGTCCGCAGGTGTCCTGGTCCAACAGTCGTCCTGGTCCAACAGTCCGCAGGTGTCCTGGTCCAACAGTCCACAGGTGTGCTGGTCCAACAGTCCGCAGGTGTGCTGGTCCAACAGTCCGCAAGTGTCTTGGCCCAGCTGTCCACAGGTGTCCTGGCCCAATTGTCCACAGGTGTCCTGGTCCATCCATCTACATGTGTTCTGGTCCATCTGTTAGCAGATGTTCTGGTCCACTCCTCATGGTCACATGGCTCCAACTGTATCAGGTCTGAAGTGTTCTTCATCCAGATCTTTCAGCGCCTTCCACAGATGTTCAGCAGGATTTAAATCAGTGCTCAGAAGGACACTTCAGAACGGCCCGTTGTTTGGTTCTGATCCATTCTTTGGTGTTTTAGCTGTGTTTTGGGTCAGCGTCCTGTCGGAGGAGCCATGATCTGAAACTGAACAGCACATTTCACCCCAGAATCCACTGATAATCTTGAGATTTCATTGGATCCTGCACAGATTTGGCAGCACAACGGCTCAGGGGTCAGCACTGTTTCCTCACAGCAAGAAGGTCCTGGGTTTAATTCCCGGTTGGGCCTGGGGTCTCTCTGTGTGGAGTTTGCATGTTCTTCCCGTGCTTGCGTGGGTTTTCTCCGGGTACTCCGGTTTCCTCCCACAGAACAATAACATGCATGTGAAGCTACCTTCAGGCCCAGGCCTCCCTTGCAAAAGCGATCTGTGATCTCAATGGGATTTGCCTGGTTAAATAAATGTTAATAAAAATAAATAGATTTGGGACACTCTCGGTCAGATGCAGAACAGAACCGGGCCTCTTCCATGGTCTACTGTAGCTGCAGGGTTCTGTTCTGTACTTCATTTTTGGGTCTGTGAACAATGAGCTGATGAGACTTTTTATTTTTATTTTATTTTTTTCAAAAATCTCCAGTTTTGTCTCATCTGCCCAAAGAACATTCTCCCAGAAGCTTTGTGTCTTCTCAACATGCATTTGGACAAACCCCAGTCTAATTATTTTGTGTCTCGTGTCCTCTGTCTTCCATTAAGTCCACTTTGTCTCAGACAGGCTGATGGTGTGATTTGACACTAATCTTTTGGACTCTTTGGTTACCGTTCATATGTTCCCTCCTTTCAGTTTGTCATCAGTTGTCCTCTTGTGGGCATGTCCAGGGAGGTTTCTCCAGTCCTATGGACTTTAACCTTCTGAATAATCTGAGCAGCTGAGTCAGAGGAACATGAAGCTGCTTGGAGATGATCTAATAGTATTTAATCATTGTCTTTCTCAGCTGCTGAGACACTCTGTCCTCAGCTTCCTGTGTTCCATACTCAGTGTGCTGCACACAATTATACCAAAAAGCCCTGTGGCTACATGTCACACTTTAAACAGGTAAGATGATTACAGGACACACCTGAGTCTAACATGTCCCTGCGGACAAATCGGTTTGTCTTTTTTCATTTGTCAGTTTGAGTTTGATCTTTTTATTTTTTTTCTTTCTTTAACAAATGGTATACCAACAATCTATTTGTAATGCTTAGTTTAGGTTTTATTTTGTTTAAAATCAATAATTGGCAATTGTTTAATTACTTTTTTTGGGGGGAGTGAGTTGTTAAATAGAAACTTAAGTTGTTTTTCAAAGAAACTATATATTTGTTGAGGTTTATTGATTTGTTTGAGCTTAATTTGATGATTTTTTTTAATAACCAAAAACAGTGTGCAACTTTGTATTAGTATTTAAATAGATGATAGATGTCACTATGCAAATTTTGTTCCAAAAATCTACAAAAACTTAAACAATGCTCGAAACAATTGAGTTAATTCTTCAAAACTTATGGTTGGAGTACAACTAAATGTGGAACTAAGTTACTGTAACTTTTTTTCTGAATGTTTGAGTCATGCTAACCTAATCCTTTGATGAAGCTGTGCCGTTGGCGTTAACAGTGTATGTGTTGTGGTCCTTCTGCAGCCACTTCAAGCATGCACCAAAGATAAAAGGTTCGCTAAACTCCTTCTGGTCCAAACCCTCGCTCTTTGGGCTCCTGCGTCAATGCAGTCTCAGGAGACGCCTGTAAAGAGGCTTTATTTCTGGTTTTGATGTTAAAATTCACCCCAACACAGTTAAAGTTGGTAGTTGTGTGCACTAAGTGCATATTTAAAGCATATAAAAAGCACCATTGACTTTCAAAGAAGATGGCAGCCCTGCCCATTGAAATATTCTGTTCATGAGAGCTCAGCTGGGGAAAGTACAGTAGGTAGATTTTGCTCCAAATTTACATTTATATGCCGGAGGGGAAAAAAAAAGACTGTAAATGATCTAAATATAGTAAAGTGAGCTGTAGTAGATTTTTATTTCGACTGTGAAGGAGCCGAATTGAAAAGGCTTGATGGAGACGGCAGAGGAAGATGAGAGGAGGGGGTGGCTGGAGCACAGAGGAGCAGCAAAACGATGCAATCCAACTGGGATTTGATCCAGGGCCAACCAGGGAATACAATATGTACCTCCATCGTCTCTAGGTGCATCGCCTCCTATGTGTTTTTATCTGCAACTCAAAGATGTTTGCTCAGTCTGAACAAACAAATTAATCCCCCTTTCTATCCGCTGAGCCAGTAATGAGAGCAGAAATCAAACACCGCAGCCCAATCAGTGGACGCTCACTCACATGATTTGTTTTGCAAAGCAAAATAGGGAAAGCAGCTCAGTAATGAGAAGTGAAGCACGCGATAGGTGAGACTGATGCCTTCATCCACCCGCTCCAGGGAGGGAAAGCAGCCACTTTCTCTGCATACAGCCTCAGGAGCACCTCTGCCCCACCTCAACGTGATTTCCCTGAGGACGAACCCCTCAGCTCATGTGCAACAGAAGAGATCCCGCTGGTGAAGAACTCCCAGAAGAATCTGTGAGGAGCACATGGGTGCAGTGAGCTGTGTCTACAAGGACTTTCGTTTGAAACGTGTCACAAACTGAGACTGGCTGGCTCACTCACGCTGAAGGAAACAATCTGGAATATAATCCACAATCAATATAAAATAATAACACACTGTTTCACCTCCTCCCCCCTTTTTTTAGAGGAAGATTTCCAACAGCTGTTTTGAAGATAGATGAATTTGCATATTGTTAGAGGGGGAAAAAACAATCTGATGAATTTGAAGAAAGAAAATACATCAGTCGCACATTCACACCGAGACAACTGCAGAGTGAGATCCAACCCTAAACACCTGCAAGGATCTTCTTCTTCTTCTTTTGGCTGCTCGCTTCATCAGGGGTCGCCACAGCAAACTAACTCACATGAAGACTTGGCAAATGTTTTTACACTGGATGCCCCTGACGTAACCACAGACCACCGAGCTACCACAGCCCTCTGCGTGGAGCAGAGAGCTGCCATCTAGGATGACCGGGGAGCAGATGTTGGGGGTTAAGGGCCTTGGTCAAGGGCCCAGAGTGGGGCCAATGAGGATGGAGGCAGGTGTGGGTGTTTCACCTTTCCCGCCCACATTTTGATGGTGTCTGTCCGGGGAGGTGGGGGATGGGTGGTCAAACGACCTTCT
>JARVGQ010000002.1:10515876-10528376 GCA_031762355.1 Hypsolebias martinsi | reverse complement strand
TTAAATTTTGGGATCCTAAAACAAACTATATCATCATTTGACACAAAGTACAGAAAATCCTAAATTTTGCTGCAACCTGAGAACTCCAGTTTTCTCCTGTTTAGTGGTTTGTTTGCTTCCAGAAAGCTCCACTTTCATTGCATCGCCTTATCAGCATTGCCTGATACCTACTAGGAGTAAACGTATGACTGAACCCATTGCTCAATAGTTTTGAAGTTGGTGCAGACACAGCTATGCCTCCACACAGATGAAAGCTCGAAGAGGCAAACCCTGGTGTTTCTGCAGTTATGTGTCGCTGCCCTCTCCTCTAAGGCAGTGTCTGAGGTGGAATTTCTCATCTGCATTCACAGGCATCAGTCAATGTTGATTCTTCTCTAATTACATCTGGTTCAATAGGCTGACAAACAGTCACACCAATAGAACTATTGACAGAAGATTGCACAGATATTTCCTAACTTATCAAACTGGGTTGTTGTTCAAGTGCCCATTTATAAGAGTGTTGAGACATGATAATTTCTGCATGCTGCAGAAGGCAAAAGTGTAATGTTTTTGCCTGCATCTGTAGTGTTAGCAAAATATCTTATGAACCTGTGGGCAAATTTTAATTAAACTTTCAGAATGCAAACACTGGATGATCATTTAACATTTGGAGTCAACCCCATTCAATATGGCCACCACAGCTAAGCAATTTTAGCAAACACAATACAGGTAGTCCTCGACTTAAGGCGCCCTCGACTTACAGCAACTCGGACTTAAGAACGGGTGTGTGGCGCAGCGTTAGCGTACATTTTACATGTATTTCCTCAACTTACGGCAAAAATCCGGACTTATGAACAGGTTTGCGGCGCAGTAAAATGAGTTTCAACTTACGTTAAAATTGGGTTACGAATGGTTTGTAGGTACGGAACCCGTTCGTAAGTCGAGGACTACCTGTACATGCTGCAACTTAGCCAGTTTTACAGATGTTAAGTTAAAACTTGAGTGTGGTGATACCTGAAACTGAGCTTTAAGCTCTTACTGATTGTATGAGGTCTGTTTAAAAAAATTCTCATTAACTATTGGAGCCTGTCTTTTAGCAAAATATTGTGTGAAGTGCTGAACAACCCCAACAAAAATGGAGAGTCACTATCATCCCCATGTATTTTCCTGTGTCCTGGACTGCACAACACTGTACGCGCATAGATGTCCCTGATCAAGGTCATTACATCCTATACATCAGGGTCAGCCTTTATGGCTGTGTCCTCATACTGCTCAGCTTGTTATGCAGAGAGTATAGAGGAAGCATTGAGTGAGCAACAATAACGGCTGCGGCTCTGTACGCCCTTTCAGTAAAAGTGGACTGAAGTGGTTGGCCTTTGATGGCATCATGGGGTTCTGGAAGATGTCGGCAGCCATGAGTGCATGTTGGCTGCAACCAGCGACTCTATTGGGCGCATATGGTGAAGGCCAAGCTTCTCCAAGCCCTCAAAGTCCAGAGAGGATGCTCCATGTATCGAGTCTTCCCACTGGAGGGGTGGTCTTTCCAGGAGACTGTGATATTGTCTGACATCTATGGGAAAATAAGGAGCTTTTGTTTTTCCATCGTAGTGGCCTGGGGCAATTTATTCCCTTTGTAGTGAGCTGGTGGTCTCTGATACTACTTCAGGCAAGGGGATGTTTAGCCTGGAGGCAGCCTGTTTGCACATGGTCTGCATGTCCATCCACACATTATGAGAAGTTCTCACTTTTGCCACCTCATCTCAGGTGACTGCCAAAGTGCCAGGCTTTGTAGCCAGTTCACTTGGGATGAAGATTTCCTCATCATTGACATTGTCCTTGGACACAAAGAGTTCCGAGGTGACCTTTTTGTTCTCCTCATAGTCCAGCTCCAGGACGTTCTCAGCAGGTGTGTTTATCTGGTTAAATCCAGCTGGAAGCCCCAGCTGGCTGCCGCGCCTGGTTCAGCATCCTCACTTTTCTCTCACTCATCATTGTTGCCAGGTGGCAGCCTGTTTGTTGACAAGTATGGATTGCTGCAGGAGAGGCTAGCTTAGCATGTTAAACATCTTCAGATGCTCTTGGTGGTGAAACGAGGCACGAGACAAGAACTTCAATTACCAGGTGGGCATGTTCCACCTCAATGCAAGTCGAGCACACCTAGTGTGGATCTTTGATCAAGATTTTGTTCCTGCAGCTGCAGAGAGGAAGCTACAAGTTGCTACCTATTCTGTTGTGAGGGGGAGTGAAATCCATTTTGATCACTGGTTTGCTAATCAAAATTGGCCCTAGCCAATAGGTGTGTAAGCCAGAAAAAAGCTGTATTATCTGGTGTGCAAAAACAGAAAATTACTCACAAAGGCATTAGACTCCAGACTATGGTGAAGACTGAAGCCACAGCAGCTAGCACCCGTCAACAGAGTGTTATCTAAAAAAATTGCACTGGTCTATGGACAGCAAGCTAGCCTGCTAAAGTGAAATGCCTCAAATCAAGAAGATATTTTTGAATGATGTTGCATTGTAGCACAGGCTAATTAAAGGGTAGGTCACCCAGGCATCACAATCACCAGCCAATCAGTATTGGCGTAATGAGAGAAGTACTTCTGAGAAATATGCAGGGGAGGCATATCCCATAGTGGGACACTGAAACAAATGCTATGAATGAGAACTGTGTGAATAAAAATGTATCTTTGAAAGCTTTTCCCCACAAAGAATTCATATAATCCATATAATTAAAAATATATATACAATATATATAATTGACACAACAGTGCAGAGCATTTCTCTGATAACTGTAAAGGATATGGCAGAAATAGAAATTCTAAAGTGTTTTGACTTGTGCCGCATTCAATCAATGCTAATTAAGCTGTGGGACACAGCAAGTTTGATGTGATTATTGCGATTCCACTCATCTTCCTCTTCACTCCAGGGAGCCAACCCTTTGCTCTTTCTCCCCCTTCTGACCCCACCCACCCCTTTACCCTGATCACCCGCGTATCGATCCACTCCTCGTCTGCTTTCTCAAGCTCCTTCGCTCGATTCTGCAAACACTGAGAAAGTGATCTATGACTCCCAGTGCCACTCACTTGTTATGTGCAGTGTGCTGTGTGAGGATTTTTGACTTCAGATGTGTAAAGCAGCTTGAGACACAAGCATAAAACATATTTTTATGTTTAATTTGCCCAATATATTTGTGTCTCGGTATGGCCTGAACGATGTCAGCAGCAGTGTTTGAGTGTTTCTTCAATGATCGATAATCTGCTCTGCTGTCCAACAGGCACAGAGAGACCAAGCTTCACTGCATCTATTGGAAGCAAATTTTCCAAATTTCAATTAAAAGTTTACGTTCCAGCCATCCATCAGCACAAATCTTGTATAGAGCATTGATTGTAATCTCAGCCATTGCTTGGTCAGATATATATGTACAGTACTGTGAGCACAGTAAGGACCAAAATCAAGATGAACTTCAGATCTTCTGTATATGTGATGTACTTTAATCTACTCAGAAAATAAAACTGAGCATCCAAAAAGCTGCAAATTAATGAATGTTTAGATTGTTTTGCAGCTACAGAGTACACATATGGGTTGCATCAAAAATATTTGTAGTTTTCATGTATCTAAGGCATTCTGATACAGTGCACATATTACATTCATTTTGACATCATACACATTTGTACAAAATACTTGATACAAAATCCTACTCATATTAAAAATGTATTTAATCTTAGTTATGTCAGGCAGGAACCACTGCTCTTCTTTTACCTCTAGAATCTCATGCTTCACTGCGATTTGATGTGATTATACTGTTATCTGATATACACATTTATCTTCCAACATCCAGCCATGGGTTAACTCAAGACTTGTGTGGCGCAGTTAGGGGAATGTAACCTCATAGTTGGGTTATTTAAATGCATCATGTTTCAGTGATGGAGCAGCAGTGATTCCAGAAGAAGACATAATGTAACACTTTACCTCATCAAGTTCAGACGGTGTTTCTGTTTTTTTACAGGACAGCCAAAGGTCATTTTGGCGTGCCGAGCCCTGTGAAGGAGAAGTTCTTCCAGAGAGCCAGTTAGACATAAAGATAGTGGCACACCTGAAGGACACGATTCACTTCCAGGACAAGTTAGAAGTGTCCATACAGGACAATAAAACACTCATAGTCTCTGTGTCAGCTACAGGTACTGGAACAACGATCATCAGTGACAAGCCTTTGGGGCCCAGTCTTGACCTGGGCACATATTTCAGGTAGAAAACAAGATCTACTACTCATAAATGTGGCACCGGTACTGGATCCAAGCTTTCATTTGTCCTCTTGATGTGTTTTTTTAAGTCATAATTTATGCAAGTACTTCTTCAAACTGACCAATTGTGGCCAACGAAGCCACCTGATGTTCTGGAAGACTGATGGCCTCCATCCAGGGAGAAGCATTCTACCCCCCATCAGCTCTCACAAACAGAAAGAAACTCTGAGCCCTGGATCTTTACTTTCCACTAACAGAGAACATTCAGCTCTGAGCCTCAGCCCATCTCGTGTAGAGCTCTTTCCTGGCGACTCTGTTGACATGGTGCTCACAGCATCCTCGGATTCCCCTAAGGTGAAATTGTTTGCCTTTAGGCTTTAAGCTGAATAAATACATCAGAGTTTATCAATACAACTTGTTCATGTACATGACATCAGATGTTTGGACCACTTCTGTAAACTTGTAGATCGTTAAAGAACGTCTGGTGTGCCACGGCATCATTGGCCTACAGGGCAGTCGAGAGACCATCATGTCTGTGAACGTAACGTGTCGCTTTGTGGAGCCGTGGCTCAGTATTTCCTCAAAGCAGTTGAAATTCTATAGAAAGAAGGTCAGTGATTAACATAACTCATAAACATTCAACTAATCTGGAGAAAATATTGTCTGATGAAGGAGGCTTTTATAAGTTTACTCTAAAATTGTTGTTCAAAAAGTAGATATGGTAAGCAAACATTGGGGATGGTGTTTTACACAAATTCATTGTTTTTCTATTATATTTAAATATTGGGCATATTTAATAAAGTTTATGATTAAGATATGATAATAGCCTTCTAGATTCAAAAGCCTGGCCCATGCTAAGCTAAAATAACTTACAAAAAAAGGACTTATACCATGTTAATTTATTCTGCTTTAGAGGTATAGACTGCATGGGGTTAAAAGTTGTACTATTTTTATGTGACTTCTCTCTATTCTCTCAGTATATTTTTTTATGAAATATAGATGTATTTGTCTTGCAGGTGAAAGGGAAGAGCCTGCAGCCTGTGTATGAAAAGCTGGTTTTGAAGAACATGTCACCCCTGCCTCTGTCCATGGAACTCTCGCTTGTTGAGCCTTTCTTTCTGTGTGATGCTCAGTTTGAAAACAGCTCAAATACAACTAAGGCATCTTACATTATTTCAAATTCAAGGCTGTTTTTATTAGTTTTAAGTTTGATAAGTGCTTAGTTAGTTTTTTTTTTCTAGTCTTTGGTTTTAGGTGATGAAAGTGAGGTGGAATTGTGGGTTTGCTTTGATCCAACTTTTTATAAGGACCAAGTGTCACAGATGATAGATGAGGTAAGTTGGATGATATTGTTACAGAATGTTTTGGTCTCAAAGTAAAACCTGGTGACCCTCAGAAAAAAATGTTCATCTTGATAATTTTAAATAAATAACAAATAAAGTGAATGCTTTCCTCCTCTCCCTCTCTGCTATGCTTCAGCTCTACCTTCATATGTTCAATTAAAGACATCATGATTTATATTCTGGATTTTACATTATTTGTTTAAAGGGGTCTTAAACCGTAGAAAGATATGGAATTGTTGGGTTTAGTATAATTTTTATTGATACTAAAATAACTGACTAAATAATTTCGGACTTTTTCTGCAGCTTCTTAAAATATGTTTCCTTGAACACCCACACCGAGAAACAGTGGCGCTGCATGCCGAGGTCCACCATCCCAACCTTCACTTCTCCTCTATGGCCGTGGACTTTGACTGTGTGTACAACGATCTGAAGACCATTAAAACGATCACGATCATCAACTCCTCCCCACTGCATGTCTCCTACCACTGGGATTTTCTGGACAACCACAAACAGATTTACATCAGGTATTTTTACACAGAAATTGTTAGAATATAAAAACCATGAGGATATCTACACTGTGGCTTTTGGACAGTTTGGCTGTCACAGATTGCATTTGCTGCATGTATGCAGTGTAAAGTACAGCCTCTTATTACGAATCAGTCCAAATTTCAATTTGTCATGATACAAATGGCGTTGGGTCTTTCAAATTACGTTTTTCTTTCCTAATTACAAATATGTCCACCTGCCAAAATACGACTGACTTGAAGTCAAAATTAAAGGAGACATTTTATTTTTTTGTTCTCCATCTCTTCTGTGCTAGTGCATACCAGCCACAACTTAAGAAAAATTCAATCCATCTGAAAGCCAGAAACAACAGTAAAGTGAGTGCTTGGTGGTTTTTTTTAGAGTTGCAAGGTGGCATTCAAACAAATTAATTGCAATTCACGTTTTTTTAATGGGGAAAATTTGTTCAAAGTCAAGTCAAACTTTACCATCACTATTCCTTATGTGCAAGATATACAGACAATTCAAACTGCAGTACACTCACTCATCCATGCTGCTCAGAAGTTTCTACAGCACTTTGGTTGGCCTTGTTGCCGTTTTAAGTGCTCTATAAATAAAATCGTATGGTATGGAATGGTAAGAAAACAGTACTTTTTAATCATATTGTGAACAACAGAAACAAAACAAAAAAGGTTAAACAGAAACCTATGTTCTTGGCTTAAATAAGAACAGCATAGATACAAGAGTGAGCTAAAAAAATTTCAACATAAATCACCTGGTGAAACGCTTAGAGTTTCTGCTGATAACTACTAACATGATGGGATGCAGTGGCAGTGAGTCTGTTTGTAACATTCTTTGCAGCCTTTTTATGTCAATGGTAAAACTGTAATTAAAGACCTAAAATAGAGCCAAATCAAGTTCAAGTATCTTTGTCATTTACATCATGTGTGATACATGAGGTGGAACAAAATTGTGTACTCAAGGTCCCAGTTACATCCAAATATAGCAAAAATATGTACGTAAAGAATCACTATATAAGGATCTAAGATATACACTGATATATGCTAAATAGACGCTAAACAAAATACGCTAAAAGATCTAAGATATACGCTAAACACTAATAATATAAAATAATACGGTATAGCAGCCCGATGTATGTGTGTACATGTAAATGTAGTGATCACTGAGTTTATTTCTCACAAAAAAGTTGAAACGCTTGAAGGCTAGTTAGTAATTCATTCAGAACAGACAGATTAGAGGAAAACCCTAAATAAATCAATGTAATTTACACCATTAGGCTTAGTAAAGGCAAACAAAAACGTAAAACAAACAGGAATCACACATAAAATGGAAACTACAAGTAAAAGGAAACACGAGTATGCTGAGGTAAGTGAAGGCTGATGAAATGCAAGAATGGTGAGTAAAAGGTCTGCACCAAAGTACAAACAGATTGATAAACATTCCTCCATTCATTATCTTTACCCCCTTCTAGTGCTGGTGCTGGTGTATTTTTATGAACATATTTTTATTAACGTTTTTTAGTTCATATTTTAGATCGTATTACTGTTTTTCTTTTTACATTTTAATACTTTTGTTGGATGTAGCGGGGACCCTGTGTACACAATTTCGTTCCACCATATGTACCATACTGTATGTGGTGGAATGACAAATAAAGAACCTTGAATCTTTGAATCCTTCTTTCTTTTCGGGTCGCGTGGATCACTGGTGCCCATATCCAGCAGTCACTGCGAGAGACAGGGTATACTCTGGACAGGTCTCCAGTCAATCACAGGGCTGCATAGAGACAAACGAGACAAACAACCATTCACTCTCTCACTCACAAGTAGGAACAATTTAGAGTTATCAATCAGCCTAACATGCATCTTTTTGGTCTGTGGGAGGAAACCAGAGTACCCAGAGAAAACCCACACATGCACGGGGAGAACACGCAAACTCCACCCAGAAAGGTCCCTGGCCGGGATTCGATCTGGCAGCCTTCTTGTTGAGAGGCTACAAATTTACTAATTGCTCTATTACCTTTTTTCATAATAAAAGTGCAAAGTAAAAATAATAATAATAATAATAATAATTTGTATCACTCGATTTGAGCTGGACATTTGAAATAAAGTGTTCCTACTATTCATTTGTTTTTGTTTTGTTTTTTCTTATAATGAGACATTGGTCCGCAGTCACCACCGTCGAGGAAGTGTAACACTCATTCCCATTTTCTTGATTTTAAGAGGATTCAATTTTATTCTATATTTTGGAATGTGATTAGTTTTTGTTAGAAATATCAAAAGTAAAAGTGGAACAACTTTTTCTACAGAACTATACGTTTGTACAGTAATATACACAATCATTCAAAACAAGAAAATCGTGCAAACAATTTTTGCTGCATTTGATCCTCAACTCAGATGATATTTTCCCTATTTGAATATTTTTATTCACTATAAAAAGGCATGAATCCTGTTCTCTGTTGGACCTACAGGAGTTTGGAGAAAAAAAATATCAGTAGGATACTGAATAGACAAAACTCAGACAAGAAGAGAGTGGATCTCTGCTGTACATTAAAACTTCCCTCTGGGATGTTTCAGCACTGCAGCTATACATTTAACCCTCTGAACTGAACAGAGCCAGATCCATTATAAATTCTCTGGGGACGACACCTTTACTGATTGTGTATTTTATAAATTTTATAGCGCTCCTCTTTCAAGCCTTTTCTTTGGCTTCCCTGGAATAAGCTGTGAATACTGTAGTAGTCGGTCTGTGGCCTTGGCCCAAGTAACTGCAATAGCTCTGCAAGATTTATCACCCTCAATCAGCTTTTTCCACTCTGCCTCCTCCATCTATTTGTTTTCTACCTTTTTGTCTCTCTTTCTTCTCTTGGGGTTTTATCGTGCTTATTTTGTTATACCTCTCCCCACTCTGCTCCTCTATCTCTGCTTCTGTTTCAGTCTTTAACCTTATCCAACTCGTTGTCTCACTCCCTCTCTGATGGCGACCTCTCCTAACGATCTTCCTCACTGGCTGTCATGCTAATTAAATGCGGACCTCGCTACTCCAAAGTCTCTTTCTCCTTTACAAAACCTGCTCTGTCTTGCCGTGTTGTGCTAATTACATCCCTATCAGTAATTACACTACAGCCCCTGGAGATGGGATTGCCAGCAGGGCAAACTCTTTTCTATCCATTTATGGCAACAGGATACGTGTAGATACTGCAGCATGTCCATCTGGAAGACAGGAACTAGAAAGCTTGTTCAACTGTTTTGAATGTCCTTCATCTCAATAGATGTATGATATATTAAAATACTGCAAATCTGACAGGCTGATTGCTCAGAATGGAAACTAAAGAGTAACTGGTGCACAGATGAACCAGTAAAGTGGCAAAATAAATCAGCTGAGGGTCATGATCAGTAGGGCTGCTCAATACATCGAACATTTCTTGTCATCACAATATCAGTATTACAAAGGACTGCAACAAATTAGAACCAGGGCTATTCAATGCCAGTTTTTGGATGTCCAAATACTAGATTTTTTTCTGACTAATTACAAGTATTTCAGTTTGGGTACTTGCTTAATACTGAGTAGTTAATGAGTTAGAACATCAACATTACACAATAACTTTTTAGGAACACATTTTTTTCTTGTTAAGTACATGGCAGACAATCTTGTGGCTTAACATCACTTGCATCTATCTTGAAATTCTCAAAACTGAGGACTTTTTCTTGTACTTGGTTTCTTGCAAAGTAGAAGAGGAAACAATGTCACCAAGCATTAAATCAGTATCCGTCCAAAGTATTGGGGGTGTTCTTATGAGTATAAATGTGAGTAATGGAGGCTTTACCAGCTTCTTCTTTTTTGGGTCACGAGTGTCACTGGTGCCCATATCCAGCAGTCACTGTGCAAGAGGCGGAGGACACTCTGGACAGGTCTCCAGTCCATCACAAGGACACATAGAGACAAAGGAGACAAACAACCATTCACTCTCTCACTCACACCTAGGGACAATTTAGAGTTACCAGTCAGCCTAACATACATGTTTTTAGTCTGTGAGAGGAAACTGGAGTACCTGGAGAAAAACCCACACTCCACCCTGAATGGCCCTCCGGCCAGGATTCAATCCAGTGACCTTGCCACTGAGAGGCAGCATTTCCACCACCTGTGCCATTGTGCTGCCTAGTAACAAAATGTATTGATGAAAAAGGTACTGGTAATTTACATTAGAAACAACAGGCTTTCTTTGCTATTGAATGATGTACACTGTATTGACATTTTTACCTATCTAAAAGTAAAGTTAAACAAAAAAGAAAAACTGAATTAAATCAAGGATAGTATTAGTGCTGCCAGGCTAGTGGGAAAAAACAACATTCAGATAGAACAACTATATTTATTTGACAATAAAATCCTTCATAACTGTATAGTCTTGGTTTCCATTCCCACCTCTTCTCTGACAGCCCGCTACAAGTGCAGCATGGTGTGTTTGTGGTTAGAGAGGAAACAGGAAGACGGTCACATCTCACTGTGCGCGGCAGCAGGACAGGATGGAAGTGACAAAAGCAAAAAGGAGAAAGTCTTTGAAGACTTCTTGTGTTAAGCTGAGCAGTTGTTATTCTGGCTCACCATCTGTTTGTCTGTCTGCACTGGTGGATTTTAACATCCCCCTTTTTCATGCATGTGTTTCTAGGCCCATTTTTAACCCTACTCTACAATTTCACTGTTTTCTTTTTAAATTACAATGGTCTGAAAATCCTGACTAGTTTTCATCACTGGGAGAAGAACCACCAGTGCGCCCTGCTGGTTGGTTTCTTACATTTCACATTAGCTGACGCAACAATAAAGTAGTACTACAATGTTTGAGCTGTCTTACCTTCATACATACCAAAAGTTCTCACACATGCACACACCTGTGCACAAGCACTCTAACGGAAATAATAAATCCACTATTTGTTGGTTTGATATACAGTACTGTAAAACTTTTGTTGCCCAGCTTATATATGTAGCGTCACTCCCTAAACCTTTTCTTTCCCATGTTTATTCAGCACTTCACTGCAATCTATCCTGACCTGTTTTTTGCTGCCTGCCTATTAAAATTCCTCTTAATTATAGAACACTCTGTTTAATTAACTTGATGGATGCACCAAGTGTGATCCCACAGGGGAGCAGAGAGAAAAGCTGTGAAGGAAAAAGAGAGTCTGACTTCTTTGGGATGTGGGTGCAGAAAAGCCTGTTTTTCACCTCATATTACACTATGTGTGAATGATGCAGGACACACAACACAAGCTCATATTTATCATTTACTGCTCTGCTCGTCTGTTTTTAATATGTTTGGTTATATTTTTCCTACTCCTTGGGGCTGAATAAAGATTCTCCCATTCATTAAGGCATTTTCTGCCATTTTCCTTTTACAATGGATAATAATAGTAATTAACTAATGGTATGTTTTATTTCTTGTCTGCTTTCACAGGGACACAGCCAAGAAACAGATGAAGCAGAAGCATTCAGAGAGTCTGAGTGAATCATGGAGGAGTTCTTCTTCAGCGCTCTCTTCTGTTTCCTCAATTCTTTCCAGCCCTGAGCCGGGCGCAGACGAGCAGAGCAGCGTGCCACGCCCTGCACGTGTGGAAGAGGTAGACAAATGTGCATTTAGGGTTTCACTTTGATTTCAAATAATTTTCCAGCACCTAATGAGCTGGTCATCCCATGTGTTGGTACCATTGTGGAGGGAAACACGTGTATGCACTCTAAACCTGTGCACATGGTTTCAGTTTTGCATAATGTGGAGGGTTCTTTCTGCAATCGGACAGCAGACTCTCCTACATCATTACTGCTTGCTGTCACAAAAAGGGGGCTGAGATAATGGATGGATTTTAATGAAACTGTTAGGATATCATTTGATGAACATGTACAACGGACTGACTTTAGATAAAGCCAGATTCCAGATGGCCACCACAGTTAATTATCTTAAGAAAACAAACAAACAAACAAAAAAATGGCTATAACAGTTAAATCTACAGATACTGAGCTAAGTAATGTGTCTTCAATAACATGTCTTACCATTTCTATGCTGATGACATTCAACTATACTGTTTCTTCTATGACTCAGACATACACAAGTTAGCGGAATTACTGTAGTAAATTGTGTTTCCCATATTAAGGCCTGGCTAGCTAACAAGTGCCTTCAGTTAAATTCTAACAAGACTGAAACCCTGATCATTGTTCCTGAACAGAAGCAACACCTTAGTTCTCTGGGCTCTTCTCAGCCGAGCCTCAGAAACCTTGGTGTTCTGTTTGATCAGTCAATGTCTTTGGACAAACATTCAAAGCTTCTGGTAAAAAAACAAACAAACACACACACACGCACACACACACACACACACACAAAACAAAAAAAAAAAAAACACTGCTTTTATAATTTTAGAAATATTTATAAATT
>JARVGQ010000002.1:10461335-10477059 GCA_031762355.1 Hypsolebias martinsi | reverse complement strand
TGCAGTGGTGGAGCCAGGGGGTGGCCAATGGTGGCCTTGGCCACCATAGATTAATCAACGGCCATCCCAATCATTTGAGAAAACTATATTTTTATGCAATACAGTATATAAATGAGAAAACATGGTTTCCTCAATAGATTGGGGTGGCTACTTTACAAATATGTGGCGGTGGCCAACTTGGATTTTGATGTGGAGCCCTAGTTTTCAAAAGCAACCCAATTTTGAAAATTTTAGTGACCTTTCTTATACCTAGTTGCAGCCACATATCAAAATGGAAATCAGTACCTCACTTACTTTTTGTTTCATCCACAAATTAGACAGAGGGATGGGTTGGCAGAGGAAAGGTATTTACATTCCCCCCACTTTGCTCTGTGATGAGGTAGAATGAGGTTTGGAGTCAATAACTTGTAAGGCCATCACAATTAATCAACTTTAGCAAACACTAAATTGGCTCCAAAATCCACAGGTATTCAGTATTTCCTCTTGATCAGTTCCCTTGGCGGGGCACTTATCGTATTTGATTTTTGTCAACGGGCCTGCTAGCTTAGCGCTACGTCGTTGCTAGTTTTTTATCGATGGGAAGCAGGGGTGCGGAGTGGTGCATCAGTAGCATTTTTGCTAGCACATTTGTTTTGCACCCCGCGCTACATCGATACCAACAGTTGTTGATGGGGTTGTCGTATGTAGCGCGCTCGGTTCTGTTGACGGGACGAGGTGCCCAGCTTGTATAATGGTAGAGAAAACACTGGGTATTAAATAGGGATGTGCGATGTGGCATAAAATTCATATCACGATATATATTGTAAAGGGTGGCAATAACGATATATATCACAATATGTTTTTGGAATAAAACTTGCAATAAGAATGAAAAAAAAAAGCATAGCGTGTCCTTTTGCCATCATTTATTTTGAAAACTGCTATACCACAAAATAATCTCAAGAAAATTCCACTACTAGGTACAGAGTTTTAAAATAAAAAACAAATCAAGCATTAGGCTTCTTTCTTGTAGTGCAAAACAGTGCAAAATATATCAAATATAGTTTTAGCCATATGTTTTAAACAAAATAAATGTGTTGTTAACTCAACAGTTTCCAGTCTTCTCACTTAATAAATGAACAGCAACAGAGCAGTATTTTACACTAAAAACACTTGACCATCCAACCCTCTAGTGGGCGTCTCCTTCCACTTTAAGAAGAGCTGACATGGCGACCAGTTTCCTCTGTGGCTTTGACCAGAGGGTCTCGCAGTGAAATACAACGCAGCGTTCTTTTCACAGATCAGAGAGCAGATTTCTATAAAGCTGACCAACGCTTACTTTAACTTTCGCCGGAAACAAACAAACAAGCAAAACTTTCGACGGAACACAGCGTTTTGCACATGCATCCGAATACGGCAACACTACGGGAAGCTGGTCGTGGTTAGCTTGTAGCTTCGCTACTTAGCTCTCGAAGAAAGACTTTAACCCCACTTGTGCACAGTTTTCAACACAAAAAAGTAAAGATTAAATCTGACAACTCCGATTTTACACTTATACACCACTTATGCACAGTTTTAAACAAAAAAAGTAACGATTAAATCTGACAACTGATTTTACATCAGGCACATCATTACTGCAGTTAGCCGGTAGAAGACATATCTCTGTTGCAGGCTAAATGTCTATTGTTTCTACTGTGTACCATTTAAATCACGCATTCCTAGTATTTTTCATACATAAGGCGCACCGGATTATAAGGCACATTAAATGAAACAAGTTCATTTTGACATATTTTTGGAGCGCCGTGTACCACATTAAATTGGTTCGAGGTCAGTAAGCACAACCAGAATTAATACATAAGGCACACCGGATTATAAGGCTCACTGTCGATTTTTGAGAAAATTAAATGATTTTAAGTGCGCCTTACAGTCCAAAAATTATGGTAGTTTTAATTTGGTGTGGTTGTAGCTGAAAGTCACTTACAACCCATTATCTAAGCACCAGCAACACCTACATATGTCTTACGTATGGCTGTTTTCTTTTTTTTTTTTCTTTTTTTTTTTTACAATAATGTCTAACTTTATTTCTAAACGTGACATGATCTTATTTTACAACTTGAAAGGCGACTAGAATTATTAGCCAGGTCTCTCTTGTAAATGAGTCCTCGAGGCTCAATGGGACTAACCTGCCTAAATAAAGGTTGAATGAAAATTATGCACGCCTTCAAAGAGCGCGAGATCTTAAATATTAAATAAGTATTAAGAAACAGATTTGAGATATCTTGTTTTTGGAGTTTCTCCTTTAAGTGAGCACAGTTGTTTAGTGCCCAGTGTGCAGCATGACTTTTCTCTGTGCTGTACTTTGACTCGCTGGATGCTGCATTAAGGTGAAGGTGTCACCGAGGGTCGAGCAGTGCGCAGCAGTTTCAGTTGACCGGGTTTTTGCACCGTCTTCTCCTGTGTGGCCTAATCAAGCTGGGAACGCCTGAGCTTCTTTTACGTTTTCTGTGCTTCAACTTTATGGAAGCACATTTCTCTTTTTCATTCCGAGTCTTGAACCCCTCCACACGTTAAACCAGGAGTTTTGTTTCTGTATTAACTCGACTGAAGCAATAAAAATCTGCACTTTGAAATTCTTCTAGGAAGCTGTGTTGGGAGATGCTGTTCTTTAAATATATAACGGAAGCTTGCAGTGTGTTTAGCATACTTGGTGCAAGAAGTCCTTGAACAAAAGATACTTTCTTGGCATTTCAAATGAAACATTTGTGAACTGACATTAAACATTTAGAGACTGTTTTATTCCATTTCTGAAGCTCTATTTTGTCTCTCGTAACAAAAACACTGACCTTTTAAACATGACGATAAAAATACAAGGCCCATTTTAGTTTAAAAAGAGTCAAATTTCTAAGATGTTAAATTTGGACTTCACTTTCTGATGCCTAATGATTCATTAAAACAGTTTGAGTGTTGTCATAAAGGAATAGTATGAACCTTTTTTTGTGGGGGGATTGGAAAGTTACGAATGCTCAATATCTCAATTGTTCTAGATAGCTCTTTGAACAGCCTTAGTTTGGATTAATGGAGCTTGATTCTGACTGAGCCAATGACTAGCTTAACCGTGGCAAACAACAAAGGTGATTGTTGCTGTTTTAAATTTTCATTCTTCAAATTTAACAGTGATTCGTGTGAATGTTATTTTTATAAACCTTCACATTACCATCAGTTTCACATTACACTGTTATTCTGGTAGAAATATTATGTTTCTGCTGAGTGTGACCCACAATGCAATGGAAGTACTACAGTTAACTGCTGCTATTTGCTCATATAAATAAATAAAAGGACACAATTTAAAGACGTCAAAATTAAGCCCAGTTGTTTTATTCTCATAGCATTGCCATCTGAGTGACTGACAATCCACACCAGACACTAATTTTTATTTTTTGGTGACCAGTTCAGAAGAATTGTTTTAAGTTACTTAATAGACCCAACAATGTTCAGTCAGGTCATCTGGATAGTTTCTTCTTTGTTGAGAAGTTTCATCCTTCATCCAAAGGACTTCGTCAATCTGAGGAGCCCCAACAAACTCAGTCCCACAAGTAGCACACTCACATTGTTGACCAGTTAGTTTGCAGTGATAAGGTGGTTTCTGGGGCCTGCCCTCTACCCCGTTAACTCCTCTGAGGCATCCATTGCCAAAATGGCTCAAAACACCAAAGTTCACACTCATTAATCCAGGTAAAATAATCCAACAAAGCTCAGTCAGGTCATCTGGACAGTTTTTTTTTTTTTTTTTTTGTCGAGACATTTTGTCCTTCATCCAAAGGACTTCATCGGCCCAACAAAGCCCAACAAACTCAGGGGATAGGAGAGAGGGCGGGCCCCAGAGACCATCTTGTCACCAGCAAACTGGTCCACAATGTGAGTCTGTTGCTTGTGGGACTGAATTTGTTATGGCTGTTCAGACTGATGAGACACCTCAGACTTTTTTTTTACAACTCTCACATTGTGTCCTGTCTAGGACAGTGTGAGATATGATGGGTTTTTTTTTAATACCTTCCTTCCTCTCGTTTTTCCCTTTTTCTTATCTAAACAAAAAGGGCAGCACCTCCGGAGGCTGCGGCCTCAGACACCTCCATCTCCCCATGTCTGTTTATGTTTTCTTGGACGGGCTGTACTGAAATGTAATTGTGTTGTGCTTCGATGCAATGACCTTAAAGCTGATTCTGATTCTGAAGTCTTTTGGATGAAGGACGAAACGTCTCAACAAAAAAAGAAATCGTCCAGATGATCTGACTGAACTTTGTTGGATTTTTTTAAACTGGATTACTGAGCATGAACTTTGAGCTGCTTAGTCGACCCCAAAAGCAGTCATTTAATAAGTTGTACTAAAACATGGTGGTGTATAAGATTGAGTTATAGATACAATACTCTAAATTGCTTCCTGGCCAATAGAGAACGATTTTTAAATTTGAACACGTAGGGATGTCTCTGTGTCTGTGATGGAAACTTTCAACACATAAATGCCATATTTAAGGTAAATAAAGTAAAAAAAAAAAAAAAAAACCACACATCCAGGGTGTTATTTAAACCATTTTTACTTGTTTAGATGCTGCTGCATGCACATTTAACGAATTGGCTTTCAGAACACACAGACTGTGAAACAAGTCTAACTTTGATCGGATTTAGCGAGACTGCTTCTAAAGATATGAGGGTATGTCTGAAAAGAGTAAACAGGAACAAAAACACAAGGAGAAGGGATGATCCCAGAAAGGAACTTGGTGTTGGACCAATTATGGGATGCTAAGACTCCAAACTGTGTTCAGAAAAATCAGTAGGAATAGTTAATGCTGTCGTCCCGTGATATATTTATTCAGATAAAGGTTCTTCTTGAACAATTTGGACTTTAGCTTGTGGTTAAGGTAACCATCGAAGGTTTTCTAAGATCTTAAAGAATAATTTGGCTTATGTGGAGGTCTGCATCGACAGAAGAGCGAGTGAAGAATAGATTATTTCAAACGAAAATGTGAAGCTGCTATCTGAAATTCAAACATCAACTTTCTTGTACAACCCAGTAGTGATTTGTAGCATTATTTTGTAATAAGGTTATC
This sequence comes from Hypsolebias martinsi, assembly GCA_031762355.1. Lineage (NCBI taxonomy): Eukaryota > Metazoa > Chordata > Actinopteri > Cyprinodontiformes > Rivulidae > Hypsolebias > Hypsolebias martinsi. Next base: position 10,471,978 of record JARVGQ010000002.1, on the reverse strand, counting down.
AAATGTGTGCATTTTGATATAAAACCAAGATCAAACTGCTGCATTGGTTCATTAGGGTCATACTTGGAATCCTGGCAAAAACCAATGCTGACATGTTCCTGTTTTTGATTTTCTACATCTGCCTTATAAGCTGTCTGTTTTAACAACTTTTGACATCTTGCTTTAACTTAAAAAAAAAAACTGTGTTTCTCTCTTATGATTGTCTGTTGTTGATTGTCCAAGGAAAATCTACTGCTGTATTGTTGCTGTTATCATCATTCCTTAGTTTGTAATCTATTGCTGTAATGTTACTGTTGTCATCATCCTTGGTTTGTAGCCAGGTCTCTCTTGTAAATGAGTCCTCAGGGCTCAATGAGATTAACCTGCCTAAATAAAGGTTGAATGAATCTTTCACCTCATGTCTCTTGCTGCTGCCAGATGTGGTTTTCCCTCATGTCTCCAGAATGCACAGTGCACAGTCAAGTTTCAGTTAATTTTATTTTTAAATAATTCATTCAGAACTGGAAGTGAAGCTTCTCTTTAAATGATCATGTCTTGTATGTAAAAATCCATGTGTGACCATCAGAGGTGTTTGCTGCTCGTAATTTAAATACTTCATAGATTTTGGTTTCATTCATAGCTTTTACACGACTGTTTGAGCTCACTGTTCAGTCTGCGATTTTGTCTGCAGCTCATTAACGTGGCAGTCAGGGAGCGAGAGACACCCATATGAGCCACCGGCAACAGCTTTAACATTTCTTTTGATCTTGGTTGTCTTTACACTTACACAGTTCATACAGCTCAGGTTATTACAACACCGATGCTTGAATTTTGGGCTGTGGCTGCAGCCTTCCACATTCCTTCTGAATTTTCTAGTACAGTTTCACTCTCACCCAAAAATTCAAAGTGAACTCTTGGGTCATAATTTAAAATAGCAAAGGGGTGCAGGGTAAAATAAACACCTACATAACAGGACACACTTACAATGTGCTAATACATCACCAGCTATTTAATCTTGATTTTATGTAAACAATCCCAACAGGTTTTTTTCCCTGAAGTTCTAATAAACCACTTTTAGCATTTTTGTGTTTCACTGAGACTTACAGTATCAGGAAGGCTGTATTTCTTGTTCCAACAGCTCTTTACCCAACTTTAAACTGCAGATATGGCAGTAATAGTGAATAAACAGTAGTAAAGGAGACACAACAGTGTTTATTAATAACAATAGCATCATACATTTAACATTTACCATAGCAGCAAGGTGTCAGTGTTAGAGAGAGTTCACCTGCCTTGGTTTTCAATATATCTCATGTAATCAGCTGAGTTGCAGCCAAACACATACTTTTATGCTTGTTTTTATATTTCACCCATTCTTTAGTCTCTTTACTTTATGTCCAACTTCCAAACATGTTGTCAGCAGTTTTATTTATCACATTTATTTTACTGCAACAATACAGATTACTTGCGTCAGCCATTTACAATTAGTAACCCAACTGAATTAAATGTACCCATTGCAAACTATGAAATCAAATGTAATTTCTCATTTTGGTGATTGTCTTTGGCAAAACAAGTTTCCTTGTTCTGCAGGGAGTCAGCTGGAGCACAGCTCCCATCTGAAACTAAAACCAAATGAACAGATGAGGTTTGAGCTCAGCTTCTGCTCAGACAAACCTGTGGCTGTGGAGGCAAAACTAACAGTGAAGGTGGAGGACAATCAGTATAACCCTGGGATACAAGTGACAGGAGAGGCTTACTGGAAAATCTTTTCGCTCAACAACATTACAACATCAACAACATCTTTGCTGGATGGTAGTCAGAAAGATAAAGGTATGAAAATTAGGATGAGCATCCAACTGATAAGAGAAAGTGTGGTATTATGAAAAAAAGTTGTTTTAAAATGTGTAAATCCTTGTTTCTTGCTCTAAGTTGACCTTAAAGGCCCGTTTCTTTGTCCAAGGTGACTACAAGGTGCTACATTTTGGTGACTGCCATGTAGGCTGCACATACCAGCAGAGCTTCACTATGACAAACCACAGCAGCAGCAAGGTGCTGACGTTTGAGTGGCCTCCTGGTGGACCCCACATCATTTTCTCACCACAGGTAAACAAGGAACAAACATTACAAAAACTTAAATTATAAGACCTGTATTAAAAACTTGACATGTTATCCTGTTACTTTTACTGGTCTGCTCTGCTTCATTTAAATTATTCATTTGTTTCTTGTTTGGTTTTCTCAATTGTTATACTTACATGGTGTTGTTTTGTTGCTTCTTTATAGCAGTTTTGCATTTAGATTTTTAAGAATTTACATCTCTGTGATTCAGTTCCTAGCATACACTAGATATAGAAAATTTTTTGTATTCATTGATGATTTCAACTGCCACAAAGTGGATGATGTTTGTGGTGTACCTCAAGTTCAGTTCTTGGTTCAGTTTTATTTTTTTATACATATGAGACTTTCATAGTTATTTAGATGATTTACTGCTGTACATCACCTTATTTTCTGATTATTTAGATCTTCTGACCTCCCTTACACAAGATATAAATGATTAATGTAAAGATGTCACAAAACATGTTGCGAACAAAAATACTTGTTGCAGTACAACTGCTCAGAGACAGAATGTGAAAACTTTTCTCAGTTCTTTGTCTCTGGAAGGCTTTTTTAATGCCTCTAATATCTAATTACAAAACTATGTATGGGGAAAATATAAATAAACATAAAGCAGCAAGATAAGAACTACCTGAAGTAAAAAAAAAAAAAAATCTAAAGAAGTATCCAAAGTTTGATTTGATTAAAAAAATTGCATAAACTGATGTCCCATAAGAGGCAGGACTTCAAATTTGTACTGCAGCCATCCAGTCCAGGTCTCTCTTGTAAATGAGTCCTTGAGGCTCAATGAGATTGACCTGCCTAAATAAAGGTTGAATGAATGAAAATTACAGTGGTCTAGTTTTTGTGGTTTTAACTTTTGGCTTCTGGTCCTCTCTAATGATTGTATATCTTGATGAACGCAATTTATAGTTAAAGTTTAACATAAGTCATTTTTATTTTTTATTATAAAAACATTCCACATTAGCTTCTCCTATTTGGATGTCAATCTGCGACTTGGCCTTGTAGAATGTGATCAAGATAACTTTTCTGGTTGTTTGTTACAGGTTGGACATCTTCATGCTAACTGTTCTAAGGAAGTGACCGTCACCTTCAGGTCGGATCGGCCAGTGACTCTGACCAACAAACCAGTGGGATGTAAGGTTTGTCAGCTGGAGTCCCAGGATCTAGTAGAGCAGGTGGCTGACTGGAATGACCTGCAGAGGACGATGCAGCGGCAGAGTACCGCAACATCTGCAGCTTCAGAAGCATCTCCACAGCCTGAGATTAAGAAGGTACGCATGGCCTCTCAGGTTTAGGTTCAAGACATGATTCATTGATAAGTGTCATTTGTTCATATGTTTGCATGCAGGTGTCACCGACAGAGCCTGAATCTGTGTGTTCCGTGATTGAGGGCTCTCAGTTGGTGTTTGATTTGCACATCAGTGCAGTTTGTGACTATGTGAAGATTAGCTACTGCGCCAACACCATCCTCTTCAAAGACACCATGATTCTTCAAACCAGGATCCACCAGTAAGTCAGGCTCTGGGTACAAATATTCTGTCAACCATTTCTTCTCATTTGAGAATATTGTACACCTGACATGACAGATGCTTGTTTTTAATTATTTTTCAGGAACATGTCTTAACCTGTTCCCATCATAAATAAAATAATCAGCCTTAACATTTCTCTCTTTTTTTTTTTTTCATTATTCTATCTTCATCAAGGTTGAAACATTTTTTTGAGTGCAAGATTTTAGATTTTACAACAAAAAAAGCTCTGGTTCTATACAACTTGTTTTACATAAAGCTTTGAAAAAAATCTTATAAATCTGAGTTTAGGTGCTCAAGTTGTTTATCATACACTATATTTATGCATTAAATGAAAAGCAACTGTGAATCCTAACTTCTATTACTTTAAATATTTTTAATCTCCTGTTTGTGTGTCTATTTACACATACAGACTGCAGATAGTGAATGTGGGCAGGGTGATAGTGGACTTCACCTGGCAAGTTCTCATCGACTCAAGCAGCTACAATATGAACCATGACCCTGAAGGTAGAGGTTAGAAATTACATCATCAGTTCATTTTGTGCTAAATTTGATTTAAAATGTACACATTACCTCTTCTTAATGGGTTTGAATACTATTAGATAACAAATATTCCATCAGGTTAATTTAAAGAAGAAAATTACTTTAATTTTGAGTAAAAGTGAGCCACATTGTTAATGACAGGTGAGACCTCTACCCCTCGACCGGGCAGCAGGACAGCAGGAGTACTACCTGTAGGTCGTCCTTCCAGCGCCCTCAGCAGCGTATCTTCAATCCTGAATAGAAACCCTGAATTACCTCCATTCAGAGTGGAGCCGAGCGCAGGAACCATCCTCCCTGGTGCCACGCAGAACTTCAGTGTTTGCTTTTCACCTGTGGAGGTGGCGCTGTTTCAGGGCAGGCTGCTCTGTTGGTAAGACATTGTAAAAGTGTAAGTGCTGATTTCCTGGTTAAAAGAAGATGCAATTAAAAATAAGGAAATTAATAATTAAAACATGTTAAAAGACATTGTAAGCCAGAAAGAATAAAAATAGGATTCCTGAAAGAAAGATGTTTCTTACCACAATATATGCTAAAGTTTTAAACAAAAATATTGTGCAATATTTTAGCTCTTTAAGTATGTTATGGGAATAACTCTCAGATACTACCACGCCAAATATGAGCTCACTTATAGTAGTTATTATGTTAGCTAAACCTAGTTAGCCCTTTTGGCCTTCTTTAATCTGGTTTACTTGAAAATGTTTAAAATCAGTTGTAAATGGATATCCTGTGAGCATCATTGAATTTTGTTTGGTGATTCACACAATATTTTGCTGACAAACAGATAAATGTGTACACAGACTATTACATGAGTAGTACATGAGATGCCTTTCATGGCATCTGGGGATAATTAATGTAACTGTACATCTTGCTTAAAATCACATCCAGTATGAACTAAATTGCTATTTTTTAATATTTATTTGCTTCAAAAATAAATATGCATTGATTGTATGTACTCATCTTGAGTCCATCATGTTGACTGGGCTAAAAAAATGTATCCCTCATGACTTTTACATTTGGTCAGAATCCTAATTTAGCAAAATTCTTATAACAAAAAGCTATATGAAGTGAATATTGAGAAATGTTCCTGGTGTAACATTTAAAAAAAAAAGTTCCAGATTCAAAACAACTTGGAAAGTTAGATTTTACTAAAATGAGAATGCTTTGCCAAATGACCGCAGTAAGTTGAGAAGGAAGTTTTACAGTGAACTAATTAATAGACTGAACTGACTGCTATTCAAACGTTTTACAGTATGTTACACTTTTGATCAAAGTAATTTTATTAAACAAGAAGGGAGAAGCTGTGCTGTTGTCCTGGTTAGCACTTAAACTCCTTCACACAAAAACAGTTGTAAATGCCATTGTTCAAGATTTTTGATGCTTTTTTCTTTCTTTCTGATCACATTTCTTCCAGTATTCCTAACCTGCAGGGTGGTGCTCAGGCTCCATGTATCCAGGTTCTGGGCCGCAGTTTGCTGACACATTGCCACTTTGACCTGGAGGATTCAGACTCCATCAGAGCCAATCACAGTCACCTTCTGGATCCAAATGCCAGAGTTCTGGAGTTCAAAGCTGTCGGCTTCTTTACACCAACTACCAGGTAATACATGAAGAGACTGAAGGTTTCATCACTATCTAAAGGCTAACATTTTATGTTCCTGCTCGGCTCCACAGGTGTTTCAATGTGATGAACCTGACCAGTAAAGCTTTCTCATTCAAATGGACACGTGAACAAACAGCTGACGGTCCTTTTCATTGTCTCACATCCTCTGGCACTGTCCTACCTGGAAAGAAAGAGGAAGTATGAATCAAAGGAAACAGAAAATCCCTTTGTTTTAGTGTATTCCGGAGTCTCACCATTAATTCTCTCATTTTGTTCCTGAGTTATTATTCATATGTAAGAAATTTCATGCTCAGTAATATTCATATGTAATTCTCCTCTCTTCGTTTTCCTGTAGATACGTTTCGAATACGTTGCTGAACATCAGGACATGGTGGAGTCATTGTGGAACTTTGTGATTGAGACTCTGTCGCTGTCTGTTCCCTTCCTGTGTGTGGGCACAGCTAGAGAACCAGTCATTTATCTCAACAGACCTCATCTTAGTTTTGGAGAACTAGTTGTGGGTATGCATCGCATCACTGCCACGCACACACACACACACGTAGCTGAGTGTGGACCCACATTTCAGAATGGAAAATTACCCCAGTCTTTTTCAAACTCTTTCAGACGCCATAATTTGATAATAGTTCAGGATAACCTTTGTCATGTTTGATTTCATGCTTTGGAGCAAGTACAAAGTATCTTTAAGGGTTAACAGCATGGTTAAAAAGGTTTGTTTATATAACCAACCAAGGGTTGTTGTAACACTGGCTGTTATTCTGAATATGATATGATCATCTATGTGTGTGTGTGTGTGTGCTGGCAGGTCATAGTTATGAGCAGAGAGTTGATTTTGTGAATGCAGAGGAGGAAGAGGTCCACTTCTCAGTCCTGCAGATGTCTCTGCTCTCTGAAGACCAACAATCAAGCCTCGTTGTGCAGCCCATGAATGGCAGAGTGGCTCCCAAAAACAGGTTAATAACTTGTATTTGGTACAAAAAATATATATTTTTTGTTAAAGCTATTCTGTGTAATACACCTGTTTTAACAAAGTCAGTGCGTGAGAGCTGTTGTGAACTGTTTGACATAGGTTAACTTTGTTAGTGCGCTTCACGCCCTGCTCAGAGGGACACGTGGACTTCAGATTACACCTGAAGGTGAGGGGAAAGCCAGAGCCACTAACACTGACTGTTAAAGCTCAGTCACTTGTCCCGAACGCTTCACTTCAACTTGTGAAACCAAATGGGGACTTAAGAGCAATCGTCCCAAACCTCCAGGACACACTAGACTTTGGAAAGGTCTGTATACTTTAAAATCAGACACAAACAACCAAATATCAAATCATTTATCTTCTCCAGTGTGTGTTTAAGCTGATTGCCATCTCTTTGCTTGTGTTTTCATATTTACTGCTCACAGGTGGGAGTTTCAGAACAATCCTCCTTTACTTTCCTGATGTCCAATCCTGTAACATTCAGCCTGGAAGTAAACTTTGAGCTGACAGGTCCCAAAGAGCAGCTTCAGCATTTAAAGACAACGCCTCAAACTGCTGCTATTGAGGTTGGGAAGTCACTGCAGGCATCGCTTCTCTTCTGTCCTCGGAGCATCTGCAACCTTCAGGACGTCACACTGAATCTCAGGGTGAGATGCTAATGAAGCTTTTAAAGAGCAGGCAGCATTTTGAATGACCTGCAGGATTTAGAGTCTGAAACAGGAGTTAGTCAGAGATATGACATTGGCTTTAAAGTAACCCATGCTGCTGTTTAAACATTCTCAAGGGTGGAGTGGAAAACCTCAGTGGATAAAACTCATCTTAGTTCAGTTTCCTTTGTATGTCATCAGTTTACAACGCAAGTAATTTCAAGGTGCTTCACTCAATAGGCAAATAAAAATTGAGTTAACTTAAATTCAATTCACTACAATAATTTAATTCTGTCCAGCTAAGTAAAGACCAAATCAGTTCCAGCTGTGATTTTAGCCTCTTTTTGGGGGTTGCTCAAGCACTCCTAAATTTTAACTCAGTACCCCTGAAATTTTGAGAAACCATCATTACAGTTTTGTAAGGAAATTTAGTTCTCAAACCTAAGATTCACCAAAATATTGAATAAATATGGAATAAATAATAACACTCAAATGGGTCAGTAAAATCTAAGACTTTTTTTTTTTGCCCAAGTCGGATCCTCAACACCATCTGTCAATCAGTGCAGTAGGCATGTCAGCAACTGACCAATCGACGACCTCAAATATCCTCTGTGAGAGAAGCGGAGCGTGCTCTATTCACACAAGGAGAGCTGTTGGTCAGGCTACTTCTTGTTACTCTCTAAAATAATTATTGAATCAAGTGTTTACTTATGTAGGTAAACAAAAATGTTTAACAACCCATTAAAATACAACACAATGCAGGAAATCACATGTACTTTATTCAAAATTTTTGGGAGGAGGACCTCCAGACCCCCCCCCCCCACACACACACACACCACCACCAGTGTGTCCCCCCGCATTACAAATGCTGTTGACACCAATGTGCACTGCGTCGTTCAAGTCAAGAGCCACTGTCAGCACTGCTGGGGGAAAACACCCCTAAAGGGCAGATTCTAGAATCACCCCTTGTTCACTCATAATCAAAGATTAGGATCTGGATATAGAAACCTGTAATCATCGCATAACAATATGTAGTTTATCTTTTAACATCTATTTTACCCCAAAAAAGCACCTAATCTTTTTTTTTCAAACAAATCTTATTTTTCAGTTTGATCTTGTTTTTTTTATTTCCTTTACACTAACATTTTTTTCTTCCTTAATCCTTTCAGGTGACACTTGGGCCAACATTCACTTTTGCCGTTAAAGGCAGAGCAGAAGCACCGAACCTTGAATTTTCCTCCACTGAGATCAACTTTGGCAGGTGCTTCCTGTACCGACCCGGCATGGTGCCGGCAACCCAAACTCTAATGATCAGCAACAGAGGCAGCAAGGATGTCAGGTTTGTTTCAACCTGCTTTGTTTTCCAAGTGTCAGCGAAGCATTTAAGTAAAGCTAATAAATGAAACCTTCAAAATTGGGTGAAATATTTGGAACTTGTTTGTACATGTATTTAAAAGGTTTGAAAGTGTAAACCCATGTTTAAAACCAACACTGTAGTCTGCTTCTCTCTTCTCAGGGTTGAGTGCCAGCTCAAAAACACAGCTTTCCTCATCGTGGACTTCCAACCAGATATTCTGCGACCCGGTGCTGTGATGAAGGTACCAGTCACCTTCCATCCTCATGAGGCACGTCAGTACCACAAAAAGCTCTCCTTCATCTTAAACAGCTGCATCACACAACATGTGGACATACAGGGACGAGGCGTTGAAATCAAGGTAAGGATAACTGCAGTTGTGTGTGTTTTTACGCACTCATTCACTTCCATTGGTAACCAGTGAAACATTTTCTGTAAAAATGCACTGTGAATGGTAAAAGCTGAAAATAACAGAAAAAATTAAATTCAGACCAAGTTACAAAGAAAACAGAGGCTGAACTGAAAATACACTAAGTTAGATGAGTGTTGCCAGTAGAAGTAGGGCAATTTTTTTGTTGTTGTCAAACAAAGAAGATAGTGGAGCACATTATTTAATATTCAAAGGTAAAACCTAACTAAAGGCACATCCCTCTGTCTTAGCTGGATGTGAAAAATCCACAACAGAAGAAGCTGAAACTGGGCTCGCTGACGTTGGGTCAGAAGGTGAAGAAACAAGCAGTTCTGGTTAATCACAGCAGCTCAGAACTTTCTTTCACTCTGACTCTGAGCACAAACACACCACTGGATCCAAAGGTAATCAGCACATACACTCAGGTACAAGTAAACAACAGAGGACTTAATGCAGTTTTCTCTCCCACCAGGTCCTGTCTGTAAGCCCAGCAGGAGAGCTGAAACTGAAATCAGGCGGTGGCTCATGTAAGGTGGAGATCCAGTTCTCCCCGCGTCATCGTGTTCCTCCTTTCATCTCTGAGCTACAGGCGGACTTTTCAGACTTCTTACACCCTCTGCTGACCGTGGAAGGTTGCTGCCAGGTAGGTGTTAACTGTCAGTTTAGAAGGAAGCAGAGGTTTTTCTGACCAGATGAACTAAACATTATTGTAATCAAATTATATTAAACATTTAAACTGTCAGGGTGTGGAGGTGGAGCTGGACCAGAACTACCTGTCTTTTGGAGCTGTAGTTCAGCGCTGCCAGAGCAGGAAGAGGATCATCATGATGAACACTGGTGACGCTGATGTCAAGTAAGGTTTAAAAACAACGTTCTGTTCTGCCTCTGAGATTAAATACAAAACATTCAAATTCAGTTATGACATGTTCAGGATCCCTGGCATATCCAGGTTCAAATTTGTTTTCTGCTCATTACATTTTTATTTCCAGGTTCCGGTGGAGAACAGAACAGTTCCCTGAAGAGCTGTCCATTGCACCGGTGAAGGGCTCCATCAGCCCAGGGATGGAGGTTCCCCTTGAGGTGACTTTTGCCCCAGTCAAACTCAGCTCTGACATCAGATTTGAGGGCCTGTCCTGCTCTGTTGAGGGCTCCTCTTCATCCGTCACACTGACTGTGACGGGCTCCTGCATCGCAGCAACCACCAACAAAGAGGTTTGACTGAAGAACTTTATTTTATTTTGACTAATTCAGCTTTTTCTTACTTAAAAAAAAAAAAAGAATAATAATATGGGAAAAAACTAACCGCAGAAATTTTAATATGGACATTTAATTCGTTTGTTTTGGTTTTATTGCCAGTGACTCCGTTTAAAGAGCAGAAGGGAAAATTTGTGTTTACTGAATTTTAAGTCAAATCGGTTTTATTAACGAGCAGAACAAGTTTATCAATGTGTTGCACAGATAAAAGAACAAGTGTAGAACCATGCA
>JARVGQ010000002.1:10443417-10456974 GCA_031762355.1 Hypsolebias martinsi | reverse complement strand
GTAAGAGAATTTACTATAAGTTAGTAGAAACAGGCTGTCAATACATTTGCATCTATCATGAAGACGTGTGACTTAGATAAATAAAGACGACTTGACTTGACTTAGATCATTTTATTAAATTTTAGGGTAATTTTTCTAACTAATACAGCAGTTAGTTATTGTATCGTGTTTGCTGGAGGATCAGAACCCAAACTCAAACCCTCAAAGCTAACATAAACTAATTTATTTACAATAAAAAAGGGGGACTGACAAGGCCGCTCACTCAGTGAAATGCTCACACATGAAAAACTGTTGAGACTCAAAAAGGAAACCGACATGAACCACAAATGTCAAACTGTTTAGCTTGAGTTGGCTATGAACTGTTTTTTTGCAACTTTTGTTCTTTTCATGTTTACCTTTATTTACAAATATGGAAAAACATCTTTATTTCTTCAGAACGTTTTCACGATTTCACCTTTTTGCTGCCGTTTTGTTAATTTTACTTTTAGCTACTGTTTGCTTGTTTTAGCTTTTAGCCACTGTTATGCTAACTATCTTTTATGTATTGTTCTAATCATTTTATCTTTTAGTCACCGTTTAGTTGGTTTCAGCTATGTTAGCAACTGTTTGCACATTTTATATTTTAGCTTCTATTCTATTCATTTGAGTTTTTGGCTACTATTATGTTCATTTTAGTTTGTGTTCAGCCTGTTTTAATGTCCGTTCTGTTGTGCTTGAGTTTACATCAACCTTTATGCTGCATTTTGGTAGACAACATTTATTTTTCTACTTTTTATTTGTGTCTCAGATCAACAATAATTCTTTTTTTACATTTATCAGCCGATCTGTGTGTTTGCAGCTTGTTTTTTACAGAAATGAGCTGCTGAGCTCAGGGCGTCGGCCATTTATGACACTTCCAGTGTTGCCTTTGTGGTGGACTGTGTTGTGGTGGCCTTTTCAGAATCTTCAGATTATGTGTTGACATATTTGGTATGGTTGAGAGGAGGTTTCTAAAAAATGTGGAGCCAGTTAGGAGCATATACTGAAATCAAGATCATGGCAGCGGGTACAGCTTCCCCACCACCACAACATAACGTCCAGCATTATCAGCATACACACGTGGCTGTAAATTGCACCTGTTTGCCGACTATAATTGCCACCTGTCTCAGTTTAGGAAACTAATAACTTGTGAAATAAAACATATTTAAGTGTTCTACCTCCACTGTAATGTCAAAACTTAAGTTCTGCTTATTTAACAGATGTACAGATTTGTGAATGTTTCTGTGATTTCTCAGGTTCAGTGTGCTTCTCGAGATCATAAAGCCCGACAAAACGGATCCTACCATGTCCCTGAAGGGACAAAAGTACATTGAAGTCCCTGCTTTGGCCAAGCAGGATTACACTGTGTCTTTCTTTGCACACAGAGAGGGATCTTATAACACCAAGGTTTGAACAAACACATTTCTGTCAGCAGGTTCGAGTGCATGTAGTCTTGCTCTCACACCACCTTTCGCTGTTTCTCATTAGGTGACATTTTGTAACGAGCTGACAGGAGAGTACCAGTTCTACCTCATCAACTTTAAAGTCAAGTCTCCAGGCGTCTTGTCCATAATCAATCTGGAGTCAACCGTCCGTCGGGTAGCCTCAGCTACTATTCACATGGAGAACCCTCTGACCACGACTGTCTGCTTCACCTCTGAATGTAAATGTGGGGAAGTCAGCGCTCCGACTCAGCTTACAGTCCCAGGACAGTCTGAGGTTGATACTGACGGCAGAGTCACTAAAATAAAACGTTGAGGACATGGCTTCAAGCTGACACTGTTTGTGTTTGTCTATCTTCAGGGTTCTTTGAGCTTTGAGTACCTGCCTCTTCAACCAGGCGAGATTTCGACTCCGCTGACCCTGTTCAGTAATGAGTTGGGTTATTTTCACTACGATCTGCATCTCAGAGCTCTGCCCCCGCTGCCAGAAAAGACCGTCCACTTCGAGACATCACTGGGCAGCAGCCACTTGGTCCTTGTTAAATTCATCAACTACTCCCGCTACAAAACTGAGTACTCCTGCCAGGTACGAAAACACCAAACCTGATCCTTGCTTTATACACAGCAGGCATTTTAAAGTTTAACTGTAGCGTAGAAAGAAGGATCTTTGTCAAAGTAGTGCAGCTTTTTATTGTCATCACATGATGTTGGTTTGTTCTGTCTCCCCTAAAGACTGATTGTCCGGATTTTGTTGTGGACAAAAGCCTGGCCGTTTCCCCGGGTTTCCAGCAGGGGTCCGAGGTGAGCGTGGAGGTTTGTTTCGAGCCTCATCAGCAGGGGGCGATAAAGGGCCAGCTCACCTTGTCCTCAGAAATTGGAGGTGAATACATCTTTCCCCTGCATGGGGTCTGCCGCCCCCCTAAACCTCAAGGCCCATTTAGCATCAAGTCTGGCCGCAGCATCACCATCCCCTTTAAGAACGTGTTTCTGCAAACCACCGCCTTCAACTTTTGGGTAAAGAACCTAAACAAGACCTGCTCTGTTGTTTTTCTGCATTTTTACTTTATTCATTCATTCATTCATTCATTCAAACTTTATTCAGGCAGGTATCACATGACTTATGCAACTACTTCTGCAGACTTAGTGCTATTTTACCCACTCATATCAAAACCATTCAGCACAATCAGGAGATGGATGCAAGGATGTTTGATGTTTTAATTTGTTTTTAAATTATATTTATTATAACTTGTTTTTTTTACTATTAACCCCTTAGAAACTCATTGAGCTCTCTTCAAATCCTTCAAAACACATTTCTGTTTGAATTCTGCTTCACAGAATTTGCTCTATTTTTATCCTCTTATAGTATTTATAGTTTCTTTGCTACCATTCTGCTACATTTACCTTTTACCATTTGTTACTTTCAGCATGTAGCTACTACTATGCTACTTTTAAAGTTTCATGAGCCTTTAGCTACTTTTGGTTTGGGTTGACTTTTGCTATTTTAGCTGAGCTTTTACCATTTTTGTCTTTAGCTAATCTTTTACTGCTTTTAGCATCTAGTCAGCATTTTGATTAACAAAGCTCTTAATTAGCTTTTATCCTACTTTAGCCTTTAGCTACTTTTCTGCTCTTTTTATCTTGACCAAACTCAGTCACCACTTCTTCAGGATCAACAAAGTTGTTCAGCACTTACTTTACATTTTCTCATTAAATGACATTTCTATAGGATTTTTTCTTTCAGTTAAGGTTAATTTAGGATTCGGGTATTTTTAGAATGCTCGAGTATATATGTTAATTTGGTTTATGTTAAATTAAATTTAGGCATTTTTATAATTTATAAACAAATCTTCCTGATTCCTGATCCATGTCTGTATTTGCTCTTAGGTTGACAACTCCTGTTTTACAATCAAAGGAGAGAGCAGCATCCCCTCCAAAGCGATACAAAACATCTCGGTGGCGTTCAACGCTCCTCCGGGGGAGTTTTCAGGACCGTGGTTCAGCAGACTGACCGTCTCCAGTCGGCATTCTGAGGGCCAGAACTGCTCCTGGGTCTTCTACTTGAAAGGACAACAACCTTCATCACCCTAAAGAGGATGAAGTTATTCAGTGAAGGACATGAGTAAACCCCAAAATGAGATACATGCGTAAAACTTACAGCAGTTGAATATATTTTACTCACTTTAATAAAATGTTTCATGGCTTGCAATGATTGTTTCTGTGTTTTCTGATGCAGTTTGGAGCTTGTTTTACGTTGTTTAGTCATTATCTGTCAGGGATGTACTGATTAATGGCCACAGTGATAAAATGTGATTGGATTAGTGGAACATCCTGTCTGGTGATAGACATTTAGATTTAAATATAGACGTGTTGGTTTACTGGTTAGTTGTATCGATAAAATTGGATTTATTTAATTATTTGATTAAAAACAATTTTTAAGCAGGTCTGTTTCTACATCTTCTTAAAAAAATTGTACAAAGTTTCATGGTTTGTGAAGTACCGCCTTCCTCTGTGCAATATTCTGAAGAAACTGGGAGTTATTTATAATCTTCCACAGTCCACTTTAACTTTTGTACTGGGTTTCAAGTGCTTTTGACCACTCAACACAAGTCACATTCACAGAAATGTACTGATTAGCAGACCCACGAGGGATTCAGTTTTTAGTGTAAAAAAAACGTTGATGGGAGAAACTTGAACTGATAACTTTTTTTGTGGACAAATGATCCAAAGCCCCATAAATAATATTTACAATATGTTGAATAAAATGACACGAAATTTAGTCATTTTGAACATGATTTTAAAAGGAAAAGCTGTAAAAAATTAAAAAAAAAACTAATGAACATAAAATCTCTTAGAATATGTATCAAACTTCATAGATTCTAATAAAATAGCTAAAACAAAAAACACCTTTTTTAAAAAAGGAGGAAGAGATTCAAATGCTTTTTTAGTCAAATCTTTTTAACTCTTTGTATGATGATGTACAACTGTTTAACCCTACAGTGAGCCACTCAAATATTCACTCATAGTTGAAATATTAACACCATTGTTTTTAATATTTCAACACAGCAACCACCTTCCTGCAGCGAAACTCCTCCAGTCCTCCACAAGAGGGCAGCCACGTCACGTGATTAATTTAAGTAATATTCCTTAATAGAGAGGAGTTTTTTTTTTTTTTAATGTGTTTTAAACTTTACTCTTTGTTTGGGTCATTTTTGTCAACAGGACAGAGTTGCTGTTTGTTTGACGCGCATGCGCAGTTCTGCGGAAAGACTCTTCCGGGCAGAAAGGGCAGAGCTGAGGGAGTCTCATTATTATTAAAGGTTAGATCTGTCACATCACTCGTGCACGCGCACACAATAAAGCTAATAGGCAGTTGAGGAGACACACCTTGATAGTGGGTCAGAAAACGCCCTCTCTGTTCGGACGATAAACCAAAACTTGAACCCGTCCCTGTTGTGATTTAACCTTTTTGGTTGTTTTAGTTTGCTCAACAGCCTGTGTGCGTGCGCGCGCGCAGGCTGGGTGTGTTTTTGGGGTGGGTGCTGTGATGTAAC
Source organism: Hypsolebias martinsi (assembly GCA_031762355.1). NCBI lineage: Eukaryota > Metazoa > Chordata > Actinopteri > Cyprinodontiformes > Rivulidae > Hypsolebias > Hypsolebias martinsi. Next base: position 10,451,963 of record JARVGQ010000002.1, on the reverse strand, counting down.
GGGGAGAAAAGTGTGCGGGGTGAGGGTGGGGGCTTCTCTCTCTCTCTCTCCCCCCGCAGAGCGCAGCATGAGCGCTCCGCAGCAAAAGGATGTGTGAGCAGGCGGCGCGCTACTGTCGGGACGGAGTCCACAAACTGCTGAACAAAGAACAAGCCAAACTCCGCGCCCAGGAGAGCCGCGAGCAGCCCCAGCCCGTAGCCGGTCAGGACAGCGAGTCCGCGACGGCAGCGCAGTCCGGAAACAGCGGCGCCCAGCCCGGTGGAATCGACGGGCTCGTCCGCTGGATCGTCACCAAAATGAGCGACAACAAGAACGTCCCCAGCCGGGAGTGCGCCTCCAGCAAGGAGGAGGTGGCCGTGGCCCAGGAGCAGTTCTTCGCCCCGGAACCTCGGAGAGGCATCTCGGTCATCTTGGATGTGAGTATGAGGCTGTGAGGAGTGGAAGGGGGGCGGCGAACCATCCAGCGGAACGGTGCGCACTTACGCACAGTGAACTTGAACGCATCTCTGCTCTCCATCCTCCATATATTCACCTCTTATGACCAGCAGCTTTAGATGGTTTCATTAAATCCTCTTTTCTGACAAGTCAGCGTCACCTCCCTCGAGGAAAACTAAAATAAAGCTCGCTGACAGCTGAGCGCAGAGGTTGGGTCGGTTCAGAGGCGGTTCTAGATGCATAGGAGGGGCACGGTGTGCTAGTAGATGGGGAAAGGGTTTAATATGACAGGGAAAAGTTAGTTAAGACTTAATTTGATGCATTCAGCTTATTTGTTCATGCACATGGTGTTCTTTACTTTTTCTCTAAGACAAAAAAAAAAAAAAGTTCAGGCAATGTGGGGGAGTGCAGTCATTGTTGCATATTGGGAACATTCTTCCACAGGAGGATTTTTTTGTGGGGTTGGGGTGTCACACTTGACAAGTCTTGAGGTATATATGTCACTAATGACCTAGACATCAATAATGTCCATGCTACATTCAATCTTGAAAGGAACAAATCCACAATATCTGGCTTCCTCCAAAGACCTGTAAATCCCATCTGGGAGGTCCAGGCTTCTCAGACTTTGCCATTCTGGCTGACCCACCAACTGTTCAAATCCCTCAGTGTTGGGGGGCATGAGTGTCCCTCTTGTTCAGTTTTATAGATATTGCACTAAAATCTATGTAGAAGGAGCTGACAGTCATACACAGTACATACTAAGCATGCATCAGGGAGTTTTTGAGCTTATTGAATCCTTTCTAACACGTGAGCTGCTTTGGTGTGAACACATTCACACTTTGAAACATGGGACCAAAAAAAAAAAGATGCAGCCCATTTTACAGCTTGAAAAACGCTTTCGTTTTTCTCACCTACACAAAAAATGTTGTCTGAGTTTGTGGTGTAGCTTGCTCCACCCACTGTGTTGAACTGGTGTCTATTCAAACACAAAGTACAGTTTCATTTTTAACATATTTCAACAGACCAAGTGTTAAACTCATTCACAAGAGGCCTAAAATAAAATTCTGATACAGTTCAAGCCATCTTTGGTCCATCATTTTCTAAATACTAAATAGGAATAAAGAAATAAGATTTCTTATCTCTTATGTGAGAAACCTTTAACTTTAATTTCTTATTTTCAATCCACCCTTGAAGTTAAAGGCGGCATGATAATGTTTTTGCCTGTGCCTCTGTGTACTGTTAGCAAAATATCTTGTAAAACACTGAATGGATTTTATTGAAACTCTCAAAAAAAATCATCACTGGATGTACAACTGAATAACTTTTAGAGTCAGCCATTTCCAAGATGGCCACCACAGCCAAGTTATGCGTGAGATCATTTTACAGATTCTGAGCACAGATTTGGCGTAGAAGTAGCTGAGAGTCGTGCAAAACGCTTACTTCAAACACTAACAGATCAATTTCATGAAATTACGCAAAGCAAAGGCTACAGCTCCATCATTTCTCACATGATGCTCTACAACTCTGGTTTGACATGTTCTGCCTTTATTTCATTTTTTTTTTTTTAAATCAAAGTTTTTGTTTGTTTTCAACTCTGAGGCTGACAGTTCTGTCTGCTTTACACCCAAATGGGAAAACTCTGGCATCAACATGTTTTATTTGATTTATATTTTTTTTTCTGCGTGACTTTGACTTTTGAAATATTAAATGTTTCACCATTTTCCACTTTTATTGACCCCCAACCTTATTATGTGGCTGAAGTACACCAAACGCTTCCCTGGCCCAGAACTGCAGCTCCTCCTTTATTAGAGCGTCCTTTTTTCTTCTTTTCTGTTCTCGTCTCCGTCACCTGAAGCCTCAGCACCTTTCGTCAGTGTATTTTAAACTCCTGTCATCTCTCCGCCTCCTCCTCTTCATCATTACTCTGTTTCCTCAGAAGCCTTCATCCTTAATACGGTTGTTTGCAGCCCTCCTCCTCCTGCCTCTGTCGTCTGTTTTGTGGAATCTTTTCTGCGTTTCTGTTGTAACTCTTCACAGATACTCACCTCCTCCTCACCGCATCACTTTCTCTCCAAGCCTCTCTGACTCTGGCAGCCTTTCCGTGGAGCTGAGTACACCCCAGGGTGCAGATGGAAAGCCGAACAATGCAGAGCAGCTTGTCACTTGGTGCGCTGCGCAGCTCGGCTCTAATGATTTTTCACTCCGGTCAGTTCTGATGGATCCAGTCGCTGCAAGGCGGCTCCTCATTTTATGTTACAAACGAAAAACTAGTATGACTTCAGAATATTTTAATCTTTAAGTGTAATTATTGCACCAAACACTCAATAAATAGTACCACCTTTCATGCCAGAGTTTGAGTAAAATTATATTTTATTATTATAAATTTGAATCTGACCTGGAAAATTTGTGCTTAAAGTATGTATTGTGTATGACTGTCAGCTACTACCAAACTAGATTTTAGTGCAATATCTATAAAACTGAACAAGCGGGACACCCATGCTCCCGACACTGAGGGATCTGAACAGTAAATGTTTGTAGTTTTGGAGGTAAGTGTTTTTCTGAACTTGAATTGAACAGAGAATGACGTAAACCTTAATGTTTATGGTGCAAGATAATCAAGTGTTTAGAAGTTACACTGTAGAAGAACATAGGAAGTTGTTTTTTTTTCCCTTGTCTGAGGCAGCACAGAGTGACAGATACTGGAGAGTGGAGGGAGCAGTTTTATCCAACACCAGGAGCAATGATGGAGTCAGGGGGTGGCCAATGGTGGCCTTGTCCTCCATAGAATAATCTTGGGCCACCTCTACCATTTGAGAAAACTACACTGTACTTTTAAGCAGTATAAAAACTAGAAAGCATAATTTCCTTAAATAATTAGGGTGATAAGCACACACACACACACACACACACACACACACATTCACATATTTGTCTTATCTATCTTTAGAGGGACTTTGCATTGACTTCCACTCATTTCTACTTCCATTCGTTTTTCATTCATTTCTATAGCATGACCCTGACCTTTACCCTAAACCTAACCCTTAACCCACCAACGGCACTTCTTCTTATGGGGCCCGGGCTTTGGGCCGCATAAGGAGCAGTTGGTCCTCACAGTGTAGTATAAGTTGGAACAATGGGCCTTACAAAGTAACATAAGCAAAGACACACACACATGCACATGCATTTTTGTTTCAGGTTACCTTGTAGGGACCAATTTTACAAAAAAAAAACAAAAAAAAAAAACATGCATTGTGGGAACCAACTGCTCCTTATGGGGACCAAAGCCAGGTCCCCATAATGATAAGTCTCGTTAGGGGTTAGGTTTAGGGATGTGGTAATGGTTAGATTTAGGGTAAGGGTCAGGGTTAGGCTATAGAAAATGAATGGAAGTCAATGCAAAGTCCCCAAAAAGTTTGTTTACAAGAACGCATGTATACACACACACGTACATACGTACGTACATACGTACGTACATACATACATACATACATACATACATACATACATACGTACATACGTACATACGTACATATGTACGTATGTATGTATGTATGTATGTACGTACGTACGTACGTATGTATGTATGTATGTATGTATGTATGTATGGTGGCGGCCATCTTGGATTTTTACCTGACAACCCAATTTTCAATACTGACTTTTATGCCTAGATGCAGCCACACATTAAAATGGAAGTCAGTACGTCACTTATTTTTCAAGTTATCCAGCTCACAACACAGACGACTGACTGAACACTTCTGTGAGTCATGGTGAAGAAAGAGCTGAGTTGAAAGACAACGCGCTGTATTTACTGATCTATCTATGTTCCAACTGATCTATCTATGTTCCAACCCTCTCCTGTGGTCATGAGGTTTGGATCATGACCTAAAGAACCAAATCCCAGATACAAGCAGCCAAATGATCTTCCTCCATAGGGTGTCTGGGCTCAGCCTTAGAGACAGAGTGAGGAACTCCGTCATTGGGAGGGAACTCGACATATTTCTAGTTCCTCCTCTTCGGACAGTCATAGCCATTGTTGTTTTTAACATGAATAGGCTGTTGCGGCCATCTTGAATCTGACTAACTTCTGAAGTTAACATGTGTAGATGCTGTTATTATTATGTTACGTTTCTTGATTATTTTCCACGAGTTTCATTAAAATTTACCCTCTGGTTCATAAGATACTTTGGTAACAGAGACCTTTTAGTAAAAAGTGTTGTTATTCACTTTTAGAGTTAACCAAACTGATTTTAATTCTTTATAAAGGTGATAAATGTCGGGAAACACACAACATGAAAACACTGCTGCCGTCTAATAGAAAATCTGTTGTTTAAAATTCCTGTCCTGTTTTGCAGTCAATAAACACTAGTGTACACTGATCGATGCAATTAGGTTTTTGCAGAGAACAAATGCAAATTATTGTAATTAACTCCTTGGAGTCGATCATTTCTATATGCATTCATCCTGTTTTACTGTATGTAAATACTAATTTGTGGCTTTCCCGAACCCCAAGTTTTAATGAGATGATTTATGTTCCAGTTTAAGCCTCGTTCTGCAGAAATCTCCACACTAACTTCCTCTCCTTCTTTCTTTCTGTTCGCAGATATTCAGAAGAGCCGACAAAGATGGTGAGTGAAGATCTTCGCTCTTTAATTTAGGCTTTCTGAGGCACAAAGACAAAACGCGTCTGTGTCGGGTTGTTGTGACTTTCAGCAGTTAGTTTTCATCTCACTGCGTTCAGGACGCTCCAGTTTTACTCATGATGTGTTCAAGAACTCAGAACCATGTTTTTTATTAAAGGATAAAGCTTTGATCCTGTATATCACAGACCCATTTTAAACACAGCAGAACCATATTGTACCGTAAATGCCTTTAAAATTATAAATCTGTTGTTTGTTTGCTCATAATAAAACATCAATGCCTATTTTTGTTGATGTCAAGAAAAAAAAATCACTTTAATCAAAAGTTATTCCATGTAAATAAAAAAACGGTTTATGTATTCCCTAATTCCTAAACTTGATCAGATGTGGTGGCCGTCTTGATTTGGTTCGTTCTGAACGTTTCATAACTGGCATAGTACATTCAGGTGTCTTCAGTGACTCTACTTCCTGATTATATACGTTTTATTTTGGTGATACTTGAATAAAGGTTAAGATATCCTTAATTAATAGTTTAGTTTAATAACTTGTTATTTTTTTTTAAAGATTGAATAATTTATTTAATCTGCAAACAACAACCTGCTGCAGCTTTTCTTCATCCTCGTTAGTTTTCAAACATCTTTGGGACTGTGTGTGTGTGTGTGTGTGTGTGTGTTTGCTGTCACTGCTGCGGCCCTGTATAGATTTTTTATGTTTTACTTGTTGGGACTTCAAGTGTTTTCATGAAGAGTTTCTGCAGAACGTTTGTTCGCGAGCAGTTTGTTTATGTTCTCTGGCATCTGCTGTTCTCTCTTTTCTTCCTGCCCAGCCTGGCTCTTTTCATCCACCACCTCTTCTCATTTTGTCCTTTCACTGAGAAGAATTTAACTAATGAGGAAATGGCAGAAAAAGCTTTGCTTTTCATGACAGCCAGATGGTCATTGGTGTGTTCTTCTATCTAGGCTGATTACTCCTTTTCTTTCTCCCAGCACAGCCAGAGCTGCAACATTTATCTCTGAAAATAATAAAATCTGTGCATAATTGGTCGTTCCTTAGACATGAGTGGAAACACACTGCTTGAGTTCAGCAAACAGGATGATTTTAACCTGTTATCGTCACTACAACCAAGCCTTCTTAGCAAATACCACTATGGCTATAACTCATTTGGCTTTACAGAAACTGAGCTAAAAGCTGGTGTGGTAGTAGTTGAGAGTCATGAACAGCCCACATCCAGAGCTAACAGAGCGGGTGATTTAAGATTTGACCAATACAGCAACAAATCCATCATTTCTCTTTAAAAGATTATCTCCATCTTCTACCATTTATCTGTAGTTGGGTCACGGAGGCAACAGATCCAGGAGGGAAACTTAGACCTCCTTCTTGCCAGCGACACTTTACAGCTCCTCTTGGTGGACCCCAAGATGTTCCCAGGCCAGAGAAGATACAAAATCCCTCCAGCGAGTTCTGGGTTTTCCCAGTCTCTGGTCCCCTGGGTCTCTTCCCAGTGGGTCATGCCTGAAACACCTTCAAAGGGAGGTGTCCATAAGACCTCCTAGTCAAATGAACCTCCTGAGCTGACTCCTTTTGATGCAGAGGTGCAGCAGTTCTACTCCGAGCTCCCCACTGATGACGAAGCTCCTCACCCCATCTCTAAGGCTGAGCCTGGGCATGAAGGAAGCTCATTTCAGGTGCTTGTATCTGGGATCTTCTGTTTTCTTCCATGATCCAAACCTGATGACCGCAGGTGAGGGTTGGAACAAAGACAGACCAGTAAATCCAAAACTTTGCTTTTTGACTCAACTCTTTCATCACCATGATCGACCAAAGCAACGCCCTCATTACTTAGGGTAAGGTCCCAATTTGATGATCCATCTCTCGCTCCATTCTACCATTACTCAGGAACAAGACTCCCAGATACTTAAACTCCTCCACCTGAGGCAAAAGCTCCCCCACCACCCATGGGAATTTTTCCACCCATTTATGGTTAAGAACCATGACCTCAGACTTGAAAGTTAATATTTGTCTACAACAGGCAGTGGATGATATGGTTTTCTTCAAACAATGCCTTAAATTTACATCTTTACACCATCCAATTACCAACTGCTCTCATGTGGAACATCACTTAGGACCATTTTTAATTTCTGCCACTTCCAGAAGCAGCTTTCTCGCCAACAAGCTGTCGGACTGCGTGAAACTTCCTGACAACCGTCTCTTGGGGCAGTTTTGCACCAGGTGCAGCCTGTCTTTCAAGATGAAGAGGGAAGTTTGTGTTTGCTTGCACTACTGCAGCACCGGAGCGAAGGAGAGCTGCTGGAGCAATATGGTTATTACAGAGAAACACTGTTATTTGATGTATAGAACACAGGCTGGAGGAAAATAAAAAATCAGTGAGCATGAGCTGAGAAAGAGCTATTTTTATCCCTGTGCTCCTCTCTCCTGGGAGAGGACCGGGGAACTGTTTTAATGAGTGAGACTGAGAGAAGGGAGATGCCAAAGGGGAAAGGAGAGAATTGTTATAAAGTAAAGCAGGTTGCAGGGGTGGGGGTTTGAGAGGGAGGAGAGCGGACGAGGGGCGAGGGAATAGGAGTATCATATTTCGGGCAGTAATTGAGGTGTTGCTGGCTTTACATTCAGAGACCGTATCTCAGAGCTGCTGAAGCCGCAGACTGGGAGGATGTGTGATGTGCAGCAGATACAGACAGGGAAGAATCTGTTGGTAGTCAAATAATGGTCAACAATAGTCAAATAAATCAACCGAGCTGACTGAAACCAAAGTGCTCCAGTTTTATCTCATCAGTCCCAAAAACTTCAGTTTTTGTCAACAAGTACACTGGTGGCTGTTGGACGTAATGGTCAAGTGCCAAAGACCTCGTCATTCAGCCAGGGTTACAGCATAAACCCATTCGAGCGTAAAAGAGCTCCAAAGCTTTAACAATTCCTGAGGGATATTTTATTTTGGAAACCAACCGGACTGCCGCTACTTCCGGTCGACCGAGGCGAACCTCAGGAGACACCATAAAGTTAACGTCGAAGGCTGAACGCCCCTCTCGTTACCGGACTAAGACCGACCATCTTTCAAGGTAAAGAGTCGATGACGTTTACGAGTGTACCTGGAGTTTAGCCGGAGTCGCTATAGAGAGCGTGTCATTCTGGTTGACATAACCCAAGATAATTCCCTCCTTCTTCCTTCCTCCTTTGTCTTACAACCTCTTCTCACCAGTAATATAAGTTACAAGTGCCTTCAGATGTTATTTACCATCTCATAACTTAATCTGTTGTTCCTTAAATGCTCGTCAGTTTGTGAAATTACGGACGCGTCATTTTCATCTGTTGATGTTCAATTATAGGAAATTGAATCAGAGCCAATCAATGTTTATATATTATGATGTTAATTTGATGATCTGTTAAATAAATGACCTCATTTGCTTGATGGGTCAAATATAATTAACATCTCATGTCACTATATATTCTCATTGG
>JARVGQ010000002.1:10295661-10315746 GCA_031762355.1 Hypsolebias martinsi | reverse complement strand
CCCCCCCCCCCCCCGCGGGGGGGGGGGAGCAGTAAGTTGGTGCCCCACACACTGACTTTTAAGTCGTGCAATTATAGATTTAGCACAAAGAAACCCCTCCACCTGGAGGCCGTGGGCACACAGACACATAGGGACACTGTCAACCCGCATGAGAAACGCATTCCCCGCCAAAAAAAAAAAAAAAAAAATTAAAAAAAAAAAAAAAAACACAAGCCCCTCGTGTCTCGTGAGGCGGGAACCCACTTACGGGAGAGTCGAAGGAAAAGGCGCACTCGCTCTTGAAAACCCTGTCTCCTGTCTTCGGGACTCGGACGGTGGGCATGTAGGGGACCAGCAGCTCTCCCAGGTCTGCAGCCATCTTCCTGCCTCTCCCAGCAGAGTGCCGCCGAGCCTCCGGAGCAGCGCTGACAGAGGAGAGGATGCTATTTTTAAAGCCTCCACATTCCTCCGGGCCAGGGGCGGTGTGACGCAGAGCAGCGTCCAAATGAAATGACAGGCAGAGCAGTGGAAGAGCAGAGCGCGCGCAGGTTCCGTCTTTTGTTGATTTTATTTCTTCTTCTTCTTCTTCTTGGGGAAAATGGGAAAACGTAGACCTGCGCAGAAATTTCACGGCTTCTATTGGCTCTCCTGCTCTGCCCCCCGTGTTTTACCGACAGGGCCACTCCCATTTCTGATGGTAAATAAAGACACCCATGTTTTTCCTGTCCTGCATTCAGGAAAAAAAAAAAAAAAAAAACAGGTTTTAAAGAAGCAGACTGAAGACTGCACGGGCTCAGTGTTCAAAAAGAGCAAAACCGTGCGTTTTAGTAAATAGTGGCTCCGATTTAGAATAATTCTGCATCAATGTGCATGGTAGACATTGTCAATGAGTGCTATACGTTTTGTTTGGGTGCAAGAACAAGTGCAAAAACATTCTGGGGGAGGAAATTACAGTATTTGAGTTTTTCAACTTTGACCACCTGGAAAATTTCACAGAGGACACAAGACTTGTCTCCATAATCTGTTTTTTTTTTTTTTTTTTTTTCCAAAGTGTTGTGTCCATAAGTGTAAGACCACAATGTTCACTGATGATCACTGAAGAAAACTGAAACCTACATAAAAGGAATTAAAATAAATAAATACTAGAAATCTATGATGCATGCTCAATAATCCAAGTAGAAAAGTCTAACAAATTTACGTTGGATCCTGATGCAAAAAGTAAAAGAAAAAAGAAAAAGAAATAGATGAAACGTTTCATCCAAAAGACTTCATCAGTCTGAGGAGCTGTGATAAACTCAGTCTTATAAATAGTAATGTCAGATTTATTTATTTAGCACATTTGAAACAGAAACTGTTACAAATGCTTAAAAAGATCACAGCATTAAATAAAATCAAGATATAACCATCCATCCATTATCTTTTACCTGCTGCTTCCATTTTGGGTCACGGGGGTCGCCGATGCCCATGTCCAGCAATCATATATTTAAGCACAAATCTAAAAACACAAAACATAATTAGAAACTATGAAATAGTAAATCAAATCACCTTGTGTCAAATGTTAAGGAATAACAACAAAAAAGCATAAACACAGAAAGATCAATCAGATGATTGTGTGTTTAATAAGAATAAAACAAAAAGCATAAACACAATCAGAATCAATGAAAAACTAAATCTAAATCTGATCACCCTGTGTTAAACCCTTCCATGAAACTCATCAGTCATGTAAACATGATTTAAATCCTGTTTTTTTCCAGCTGAGGCGACTGTCTAAGCTGAAGAACATATTTTCCAAAAATAACCTAGAGACAGTAATACACGCATTTATTACATCTAGGCTTGATTACTGCAATTCACTCCTGTTTGGTATCAGTCAGACCTCCATTGGTCCAGAATGCAGCAGCCCGATTTTTAACCAGTACAGGCAAAAGAGAGCACATTACACCAGTCTTGGCCTCCCTGCACTGGCTACCGGTTCACCTTCAAATCCAGTTCAAAATACTCTTTTGTGTCTACAAATCACTGAACAGTCTTGCCTCTGGAATCTTGTCAAGCTGATAGTGGTATAAAAAGCAAGCGGACAATGCAGCACGTTGCAGATCATTGTGCTTCAGGTGTATACATTTAATGCATATTGATGTGAACTGTTACAATATCTGTCTTTGCAAGTAAAAATTGTGCCGGAGATAAATCTTTACTTGCCGTGTGTGAGTGGTTCATTGGACTAAACATCAGTGTTTTCCCTCTAACAATAAGAGTACCGGGTATGTGCTGCACATCACTCTCAACTACGTCAAATCTTAGCTCAATAAGTATCAAATCAATTGAGTTACAGCCATTTACGTGCTGATGACGGTTGATTAGCAGTGGCAGCCATTTTTAATTGGGTTAGATTACACTGCACGTACACACTATATTTCAGCAAACAACAAGCTGTCAGCCCACTCACGTACCTCTTGGCCTTGGCCTGCTCCTTCTCCCACTCTTTGAGGAGTTGTGGCACCATCACCTTGGAGCTGTCGCGCTGGTTCAGGGACCACAGGTCTTTGGCTTCCAGGGGCATTTTGTAACCTTTCATGGCCAGACTGAGAGAGAAACAACATTTGACTCAGTCTGTCACAACATCAAGTGTTTTCACCGTACATGAAATAAACCACCGATATGTAGTTGTAGTTTTTTTCAGTACATTGTGTTCATTCATCCAAAAGATGTCTCTATAACTAAAGGCTGAATTTTCCAGATTCATTCATTTTTTTAAGTGCCTCCAGATTAAATTTAATCAGAAACTTGTTTGAAGCATTTTCCAAACAAAGATGGACTTTAAAAAGATGAAGTTCATCAAACTAATGAAACAATGAAATGAACAGTGATATGAGTAAGGATGTGGCAATCTCCTTTAAGAGTTGCTGTAAACTGAGACCTCGACCATCTTTAGTGTGGAGTGAAACTTCAACCCAATCAGAGACCTGCATGTGTGGGTGCAGGTCTATACAGATGCTGCTGTTTGTTTCAGGAGTTCATCAGCACGGCCACCACATCGAAACAGGAAACAAACACTTCTTACTGGTAATACGCACGTGTTTAGAGTACACAATGGTTGAATCATACGTTTACAGAGCTGAGGTCACTGCACAGACAAAATGACATCCATCTGAACGTCTTTTCAGCTCTGTGGTTTTTGTATTGTAGCACAGGATGCTCACAGTAATGTTTGATAACTAATATTCCTCCCTGTTCTCATTTCAACCAGCTGACCCAAACCTTGCTGCACAGTCACATCTTACAGGCCCATAGGTTATACAGCACCAGTGCTTCTCTTTCTGTTATACAGAGGGGGCTCCCCTTCCTGCCCTGTCAACAGAACAGAGCGCCCTGTCGATAAGATCCCGAACCCCCACCATCAGTTCTCCAACTTCTGAATGGGAAGCAGAGATTTTAGTAACAGGATATGCAGTTCAGATTTAGCATTAGGTCTGAACTACTTCAGACTTAATGCTGAAGAGCAGGAAGGTCATTAGGGCTCTATTCCTGTTCTTGGTGAAAGTGGACGCTTTTCCCCTCTCGCTCCTTCCCCTATCTGCCCTGCTTCTGCTCTTTGTCCTGTGCCATTTGTTAACCTTTTTTTGGAGCCTCTCTTTGTTTAACTTCCAAACTGTAAATTATGGATCTGGTCAGCTGGTCTCGCAATGCAAATGATCAAATTTTCTCGACGAGAAGACGTGAAGGAGAGCCCTCTTGCCCCGATGAGACACTTGCAACCGGATGCACGATGGATTCCTGGGGGCAGCGGAAGATTGTGTGTCTGTTCATATTGTTGGTCGAGGATGTTGAAGATACATACATAATTGGATTTATGATAACAGGATTTCAGCTTTTTGGAGTTGGTGGTTACCTGGCATATCGACAAATTAAAAAAAACGTCAGCAAATGTTCTGGCCATTGTGACGCTGCCTGGCCTGTGTGAGGGGATGTACTGTGCTGTCAACACTCAGACTCAAATGCTGTGTAAGCTGAGCCATAAGCTGGACGCAGTTCTTGCTGAGAATCACAGACTACTTGTGGCTCCTGAATCTCACAGGAGGGAAGGAACTGACCTTGGAGAAGCTGCAAGCTCAGCTCGGCAGAATCAACCACAAATTTGGCTGTTTGGATACGCCACTAAGATGTACCAGCGAGACTGTAAGACAGACGTAAATTAACGGAGTTGGCCTGACCCAAAACAACTGTTATCTGAATCTGGATCCCACATATTGGCCTTGGAATGCTGACTATCTCAAATTCTCCTGGAGGTTATGTGAACAAGATGCTCTGCTCCCCCTACCCGTTCCCTTCTCCAAGAACATCTGTGGACCTGTGTCAGAGCTCCAGCGAGGCCGGCTGATCAACGCACCATCATTTATCATGGACTATGACTGGAGGGCTATCTAGGACAGTGTTCACAGACTTACTTACAAACGCACACATGTATACACTCCCTTCAAACCCACCACCTTCGCTGTCCTCCCTCTTTTGCCCCCTGGTGCAGTAACCTAGGTTAGATGCGAGGCGCCAGGTGGCTGTGACGGTCCCTTCTGGGTGGCCTGTGCTGGGAGCCCCCAAATGTTTTATTATGTCATCTGTATGTTGCTTTTTTGTGCTGAGGTTTTTTTGCATTTGAGATATGACTTTTTATTTTTTAAACTTCCTCTTCCCTCGTGGTTCTCTTTTCCTTGTGGTTCTCTTTTCCTTATCTAACGAACAGGGCAGCGCCTCCCATGATGGCTGCACCCTCAGGCACCTGTCTACCCATGTCTTATGTTGTCTGGTTGTCTTTGTTTCTTTGGACGGCTGTACTGAAATTAAATTATGTTGTGCTTCTCGTGCAATGATAATAAAAGCATTCTGATTAGTACCGAGCTGAGTAATCCTCTGCCAATTACGCTCTGCACACACACACAAAAAAAAAAAAAAACAGAAGTTTTTGTTTCCCCTTCTCATATTTGCAGATGATGGAACTTCATCCTGGCCACGTCCAAAATGACAGAAATTTGTTGTGGCGAGGGAGAACTTTGATGCCTGTAAATATATGCCCAATTGAAACTAAAACAGCTTTTAAGGTAGTGCAGATGATTTGCAGTTTGTTTATGCAGTGCATGAAAAAATATCAAACATGCAGATTTATGCCAGTTACTTGAGAAAAGTTTGGCCTTTCTTGTCATAAATTGGCCAATGTAGGAATGGGTTGTGTAATCATGTAGCAAAACAACCTGGAAGGTGAAGGATTACGGTAAGTGAACTGAATTGAAAAATGATTTAATAGTCTCAGGAGGGAAATTACTTTGCTCAAATATGAATGAATGCGAAAAAAATAGCAATACAAAAGAAGAGTTGGATGTAGTGGCAGCCCACCTTGTGAACCACCAAAACGTCAAGCTGGAAAGAAACCCCGCTGTGGTTTCAGGGCAGGGATTCTGAGAAGACATAAAAAAAAAAAAAATGGGGAAAAGCAGATTATGGTATTTAAATGTTAGTAAAGATGCGAGCAGCCAGCAGCTACTGAACTCTGTACACTCAGCTGCTCGCACAATGAAACAACGTCATGAACATGAACTTTGATGAAAACGTCAGTGTGTTTGTTTATGACGTTTACGACACACAAACATGCTTTATGGACAGCGAGAAAACAGTGTGAGGAGCTCACAGGGTCAGTGACAGCGTCGGAGAAAAGAGGAGGTTTCTCATTGAAGCAGCAGAGGATCAGCTCACACACCACCAGCCCGAAGTAGAAGTAGAAGGTGGTGAATCGCAGCTTGTCCGGGACGTTGCTCTAAAAGACAAAGAGTTTAGTTTGTCCATCTGCAAGTAATACCATTAAACACCACGTTTACACAAACTGACAAGAACATGTATCAAAGCTTTGTATAGATTACAAGGAGGGGTTAAAAATTTGGGGGAAATAATTTAAAATGTGGTCACCATAGTAAGGCCTGTCAGTATAACAAATTTTGCTGGGCAATTAATTATCTCAGAAATTATTGCGATAAATGATAATATTGTTTGAAATTTGACAATAATTAGTAATTATTGTCAAATTTAAGAAGAAATATTTGTTAAATTGTTTTGCATGTAGTACCTTTTTTGACCACCGGATGACAGTATAATACAGTTTGAACCGAAGGATGGATAGTGAGGGATCGAGCAGCATGTCTCTTTAAGAAAAAAGGGAGGGAGGCCCCTTGACGTGACATGGGCTGTCTCTTGTTCCTGTTTTCCGATTCTCGAAATGGCAGACGCTCAATGTGGTTTGAACTCTTTAGCATAGCATTTGTCACACAAAGCTTTTAATAAAAATTTTAAAAAATCAGAAAAATTTTCAGCTTCTTTTCGCAAAGAAAAACAACGTTTTAGACAAAGGCACAGGTTTCAACTGTGAATTTTGGAACTCTGACAAGACAGAGTTTCTTTCCCCGAGCTCGGCCAGTTAGCTTAGCTTCTCAGTTTAGCTGCTTTAAAAAATCCAAAAACACAATTTTGGACGGTTAAAACAAATTTTAAAGAGAATGGGAGAGGTCAGTGAAAAGCACCGGAGTTGAGGCCGGTGCTCTTCAGCAGAAAGAGACAAAGAAATGATAAACCCGAAAAATGAAAATGAGGTTGATAATTTTGATTTTATCATGTGATTAATTGATTTATTGTTTATCGTGACAGGCCTAATTACCGGTAAATTATCTTGAGTGGCTCAGAAGTTATGGGCGAGACAAAACAATGTTCACTGACGTTCATCCGGACTATAATTCGTCTGTTTTGTCGACAAGCGTATATAAAAAAAAAACGATTCAGGGCCTGGGTTGATTCAGTTTTAAGTTACGTTTAGCAGCTCAAGTTTCACACGTTCATCAGAGCGTTCTGTGGGATCAACCGGCAACACGTTCAGTTCTTGTTCCTGAGGAGCCAAGCTGGCGACGTGGAGGACATGTGAGCAGGTGGGACAGGACTCTTTGAGGAACAACCTGAAATATTTGGCTCAGAGCCGCCGTCATCGTGTTCCTTCCAAGTGACCTGACTGGCCAAACAGGAAGTGGCTCCATCTGGGAACCTTGGAGGGAGACGGTACATGTGACCTCTCACCACCGGCTTTCCCAAATCTTGTTAACGCAGCTAGCCGGCTCCGAGGTCATTTCTCAGTTTCCCAAGGTTCCAAGGGAGATTAGCCCCGGAGCGGGGGCCATCATCCACAAGGACAGGTGACAGATTCACAGACTGGTCTGGCCGATTAGGCTCAAACCCCGACTCACATCACCTCTGATGTAATCAACCTGCATCACTGAATTCAGCCCAGAATCAGTCCCAAAACCAGAAGTCCGATGGGTCCTTTCATCAGGTCCGCAATTACTCCTATGAAAGGAATGTAACGGTAAGCCCAAAAGAAAGACGAAATAGGTTTCAGAACGAGGAGCAAAAAAAAGTGTTTCCTCGTCTTTTCATTCAGTCTTTCACTCCAGGTTAAAAAAATGACTCTGACACCAGCAGAACAGCCTCAAACTTCTTACTCACGCCGGGACTCAACAGGTCTTTGATGGATCCTAATTTGGATCCTAGTTCATATTGAAACAATTTATGCGGCATAACTGTTTTAATCCTAATCCTTTAGACGTCGACACAAACATGGCAGATTTACAAAGTGTTAGTGACGTCCTCAGGTGTAGCAAGTCCAAACTTTAGCCGCAAACCAGAATAAGAGTATTGCATACGTCACGATAAACTATTATACATTAATCTATAACGATGGTACAGACAAGGCCTTAACCTTTGACTTTGAAGCTGGGGATAACTGTACGCACCACTTCTTCTAGCGATGATGCAAATAAGTTTGAAGTTTTGTCAAAAGTATCTAGCGGATTAGAATTTTAGAGCGGGACAAAGTTTACGGATGGATGAAGACTATTGCACAATATGTCCACCTTTTAACAGGCGTTTAAAAACTGAATTCACAAATGACAAGCATCTGTCAGTATTGGAATGCATTTTAGAGTGAAACTATTTGGGGAAAAAAAAAAACAGAATACATATTCATCATCTTGTAATCATTGTGTAGGGTTTAGGGCCATCCGTGGCTGAGACGCAGATGTTCGGACAAATCAGCTCTTGAGGACAAAAGTCTGACCCAAAAGGAAGAAGCAGGTAAAGATAATGGATGAATGGGTGGAAAATATATTTCCATGATTTAAAAATAAAAAATAAAAAAAAATCCCAAAAAGATGAAAAGATTTTAATTCTGTCTCAAGCTCCACCCTCTTTTCCTAATATGGTCATTTGTTGTTCCTAAAAGAAGCATTACAGAAACAGCCGAATAAAGACGTGAAGCCATTAAAAAACAGCTTCAAACAAGCAGATCAGATCACATTTAAGATAAAAACTAAGAACCTGGAGAGTTTGGTTATGCTTTTTATTGATGAGATATATCTGAACATGTCCGTTGACGCTGCTGATCCTGAAGGAGGAGTTGGACAGAAAACCTGGTCAGAGTTCTTTCATTATATAAAGTATAAAAACAAAACAAACAAAAAAAAGATTTCAGACTCATGTGGGCCAGACGTAGAAAACCAGGCACGGTTAATTTTATCGTCCTCATGCTGTAAGTTTCTGCATGATTCTGAAAGTAAAGAGTGTCTTCAGGTAGGGCGGGAACAAAAATGTAATAAATATAAAAAGATAATTCATGACGAAACCTTTTGGTCAAAGAGCAGAAAGGAAATGTCCACACCAAGTCTACTCGGACCGAATGTGACCCGTTTTCAGGTCCGGTGCGTGTTTGACGTCATGGGTTTGTCTAATACTGTCCACTGGTCCACACAAACACAAACAAGAGGCACAAAAAATGTCTCCAGGACATGTCCAGCGGGGTTAAAAAAGCTGTCCCATGTCAGATCCAACAGTCCAGCTCCACCTGATGTGTCCCCGTTACCGTCTCAGTTCTGAGGTTGGGTCCAGTGTTGGTGCCTTCACACCGTGGGGTTTTTCCCAGCTGTGGCGGTCTGCTGCTGCAGGTAGGTGGGCCGTTTGATGCGAGGCTTCCTGCGCTTCGGTTTGCTCTTGGCTTTAGTGAGCTGGACCACAAAGAAGGACAGGACGACCATGGCTCCCAGGAAGGCAAAGACTGGAATGGTCTGACCCACTTCCTGGTTGTAACGACCTGGCATGATCCCTGAGGAAGAGAGGGGTCAAAGGTCACACAGGGCCAGGTCAACTTTAACCATTTTAGTTTTAATCGTCAACATTTTCACTCATTTTCCCTGGTTATGTTATTGTACTCGGTCTGTTGTGAATAAATGGACAGAAAATGAGTCCAAAACTAAACAAGAAATCAAATTTCAAATTAAGAAACGGGAAAAAAAAAATCTTTAGAAATAAAATTAACAACAGAAACCTCATACTCTGAATATGTAGCGAAAATTCAGAAAACTGCTGACGTTAAAATGGTAAAAACAGAAGCTAAAATCAGCAAAACAAATCTTAAAAGTTAAACTTGATAAAGCAGGAGCTAAACGCTACAATTAGCAGATCAGTAGCTGAAAGCTAAAATGATCAGATCAGTAGCCAAAAGCTAAAACCAGCAAAACAGGAGCTAAAGATAAAAATAAAGCAGGCTGAAATACATTTCTCAGTCCATGTTCATAGATTTATTATCCTTTTGTTTCAACAGGATAAACATTATTTTTAATCAATTTAAAACTTACAAACTAGAGTCATAGCTGCAACGTCTTGAACTAGCTGAACATTTTGATATTGTTAAAACAGCTGAAGGCTCGATGAAGTAGCTAGTTCAAAAAACGTAACAAAAAAACAGGAAAACTATAAGGCTAGTCACACATTTAAAAACCAGCTCTTATATTCGTGTCGATGCAGAACCTCCTTCAACGTCCTGCAGAAACAGCAGAACCGATCAGAACTTGGGGTTCTGCATCAGCCAAAAGATTTCTTTAGTTTGGTACACAGTTGAATCTCGTGGTCCTCTGTTACCTCCAGGGATGTCCCAGGCCCCGCTCTCCCCGGGAGACAGAGGTCGGACCTGGGGACGGTAGGACTTCATGTTGGGCAGAGCCACTTTTTCCAGATCCACCGACAGAAGCTTCTGGTGCTTCCACAGGTTACTGCGAGAGAACACAACATGTTAGCCAAATGAGGGACAAGTGATTGCTGGGAAATGTAGTTTAAACCACATTTGGTGTCATATGCAAAGCTCAGGACTTTACCTGGGGGCCGTCTCATTGAGGGGCTGTGGTTTTGCCCAAGACAGGTGGGGGCATGCTGGCAGGGGGCGTGGCTTTGGGTCTCCCAGGTGAGCCTCCAGAACCTTAGAGTAGCGGTACAGATGGTTTCCTGAGGAATGGACATTAAAAAAAAAGTCATGTTTTGTCATACTACTCCACATTACTTATCGTTTTCAAAGCTATGACAGTCAGTGTGTCCATCGATCTGATAAACATCTGTAGGCTCCTTACCGGAGTGATTAACCAGCCAACATCATCATGTCAGGTTCCAGATGTTGCAAAGAGGGGAGCAGCAGCGGTTCACATGAGATTGTGCTTATTATTTACAAGGTGTTAAAGGAAGACCGATTAATCTGTAGATGTTCACCATTTGAAAAAATCAGCATTCGACACGTCTGTAAAGTGAACTTGTTACCAAGTAGGAAGTCGTTTAAGGTCAAGCTTTTCTGAAGTTATTCTGACCTGGAAAAGGCCTTTAAATCGTTTCATCAGCTTGAGGCTCGACTACCATTATGTTTTTAATGTTGGACCCTCCCAGTCTTCCCTCGGCTGTCTTTAGCTTGTCCAAAACTCTGCAGCCTGTTTTTAACCAACCAAATGTGAGCACGTTATTCTCTCTTCGTTGACTTCCAGTCCATTTTAGAGTTGATTTTAAAGCTCTTTTTATTTACCTTTAAAGCTCCATCTTATTTAGCTGATCTAGTAGCTTTCTGTGACCACGAGAGGACATTAAGGTCAACTAAAACTTCTTTACGACACATTCCAAGCTCCAACTACAAATGTAGGGGTCTTTTCGATGTATGCAACCAGACTGGAACAGGACTTTTTCCTCCATCACTCACCTGGGCTTTATTAAAACTCATCTTAAAATGTTTTCGTTGCGTATCTTCCTCTCTCACCTTCCAGTCTCTGTGGCAGTGGGCTCTCTGCACCTGTAGGGGGCGCTACTCTGCTGTGGGAGTGGCTGAGGCTGGGAGGGGTCATACTGTAGGAAGTGTACTGCAGCAGAGCGTCCAGAAGCCAGAAACAGTCTGTGGAAAAGAACAAAATTCAAGCCAGGAGAGATAAAACAGAAGTGATGAGCTTTAAACCGAGCCGTTACCTTTCTGCCTGTGGCTGTCATCTATACAGTTAGAGTCTCCGTACAGAGCGATCCGACCCCCACCATCTGACCGCGTTTGGTACAGTCCCAGGATGGGAACTCCCTCCACCACGGCGGTCTCCTGCTTTAGCACTTCCAGGCCTGCACACACACACAGACACACACAGCAGGGTTTTATCTGTCACAGAGATTAAAGCGTTACCGGTTACCCTGCATGGCAGCCGGCCAGCACTCTGCTGGCTTTATTACTTTAAAAGGGATGCTGGTACCTTGATCCTTCAGGTTCTTGGCAATCACAATCCCATCTTCTGGGAAACGAGCGATGCTGCAGCCAGAGGCGTAGTACACTGAGAGAAAACGGACACACAGAACCTTTCAGTTTTCTGTAAAACGCTTCAGTGTGAACAGAGGAATCTGTACAAGTGTCTTACTGTCGTGATCAGCCAGGGTGAAGTCTCCCTCGTACAGACCGTCGCTGAAAGCCATTCCCCACACCGAGATCAGGTCGTTCAGAGCTGGCACGTTAGCGCCCCCTGTGTCCGGCATCCACCACTGCCTGCAGGAGCAGCAGGAAAATCATCGGAAACCATTTAAATTCGGCCGGCAGGAACAAAATGATCACCAAATACTGTCAGAAGTTCATTCAAATTCCAGCGTACATGTCAGTAAAGTACAAACTGGCGTGAAAAAATAATTTTGGAGCAGCTAATCAAAGATAAAATCCCATACAATAATAATTTCATGTTCTCAGCAGGTTTTATTTGAATGAACCCTCCACACAGAGGTGATAAAATGTAAAGGTGCTAAGAGACGTACATTTACATTCAACTGTTATTTATACCGGTTAGTCTCATTGAGCCTCGAGGGCTCATTTTAAAGAGAGACCTTTTTTAAACAAAGGGCACAGACGAGGTACGGACAACAATAGACAGTCATGTAACCACATACTCTGAAATTGTAGTGAAATGCTGAAAAGTGCGGAAGTTAAAATGATTAAAACAAACGCTAAAATCAGCTAAACAAAACCTTAAAG
Organism: Hypsolebias martinsi; assembly: GCA_031762355.1. Taxonomy (NCBI): domain Eukaryota; kingdom Metazoa; phylum Chordata; class Actinopteri; order Cyprinodontiformes; family Rivulidae; genus Hypsolebias; species Hypsolebias martinsi. Next base: position 10,303,385 of record JARVGQ010000002.1, on the reverse strand, counting down.
TTAAATTTAACAAAGCGGGAGTTAAAAGCTTCAATTAGCAGATCAGTCGCTAAAACCTAAAATGATCAGATCCAAAACCAGTAAATCAGAAGCTAAAAGCTAATGATCAGATCATTAGCTGAAAGCTAAAATTAGAAGACCGGTAGCTGAAAGCTAAAACCACATAAACGGGAGCTAAAAGATAAAATCATTAGACCAGTAGTTGAAAGCTAAAACAAGCAAAAAAGGAGCTAAAAGCTAAAATAATCAAATCAGTAGTTGAAAGCTCAAATTCAGAGACCAGTAGCTGAACACTTAAAACAGAAAAATAGGAGCCAGAAGCTAAAATTAGAAGACCAGTAGCTAAAATATAACATTTGCACATCAGAAGCTGAAAGCTTAAACACAGAAGCTAAAGCTTCTCAGCCTAAAGAAGAACAAAAATGCCGCATTACAAGCCCATCATCAATCTGATACAGCAAGACGGCAATCTATGGCAAGCACGGACCTTGTTTTAATTTTGACTTGATCTGTGACCTTGTCCAAAGAGCTGGGGTGAGGAAAAGAATGTGTGACATGCTGTCTAAGTGGTGTTACAAATTCATATCAAGTTTAGTTGAATCATCTTCAGCAGATCAGAAGTTACTGTAGGACAAGAGAAAGTTTACAGAGAAACTAAAACACAAAATGTGTTTAACAGATGGCAGTAAAATAAAACTGTTAGTCAATGCAGCATTCTAGTCATGATTTCTGTAGTTGGCTGTGTTTATGATTTGAAATCTGTGTAAACAACAAATTGTGCAGGAAATGAACAGGGCAGCAGGTGTGGTGAGTAACAGCCCTCCCTGAACCAGAAGATCATGATGTATGAGATCTATTACAGCGCGAGGACACATAAATAACGCTGGAGTCAGGGAGAACCTGAGGTCCGGCGAGCAACGGAGCTCAGTTTATCTTCCAATCATTATAACACGATAAAGCTGCTGGTAAAAGCTTTAACCAGGTAACAGAACATTAATCATTCAGGTGCTGCATAATGAAGCTGCAGCAAACACAGTTTGTTTTACAGAGTCAGAGTGTTCACAAATGAGTGTTTGTTTTTTTTTAAGGTTCCAATATCTTATCCAATAAAGAGCGCAATTTGTCAGAAACACTGGAGGACTTCTTCCTGTTCTGAGTGCAAAGCTGCTTGAATAAAAATTTATTTTCAAGGCCTCAGACATAAAACATTTGTGCCTTTTACGTTAAGTTATCAAACTTTTATTCCAAAGGTAGATAAAGCTTAAGGCTGTACTGGCTTGAACGTGTAAAAAGGTTTCAGAAAAATGTTGGTGGTTTTCTTCCACCTCCTCTGAACAGATCATGTGACTGCTGCTGCTGCAGTAAGTAAAGGCAGCCCAGATAAATGCACTCAGACAAGAATCGTCACTTAACGTCTGATTTCAAAGACGTGACAGGTGAGGGATGGGTGTTTTTTTAGTGTCTGCAACATGCATGTCCTCCAAACACAAAAAATGGAAGGTCTAAACATTTAAGAAATTTTCAATAAAACACGATTTTTCTCATTTTGTCATATAACTGGCATATTTTATTTTGAACGTGGAGCAGCCAAAGTGAAACAGGAAGTGACATCAAAGGGGAGCTCTTTAAAGAGGGGAACTTCCTGGTCGTTGTTTGAGGAAACATTAATTGATCTCTGACTCTTCATCTCTCTGATAGTGACTCAAAATATCTAAAGAAACATCAGGTTCTTTTCTCCTGTACGTCAGCCATTGTAGCGATGTTGTTTACATGCAGGCGTTCCCCTTCAACATCATTTCCTGTTACTGCACATGCAAATATCTCAACAAATGTTGATCTCAGTGACATGAAATTTTCATTGCAATATGTTATTAATGTATTCTTTCCAAAAATGCATTCATGTCTATTGCAAAAATTTTATGTCAGGCATTTTAATTTTGTCAATTATTTGGTTCTTTTTTTAAATCTTATTTACTTCCTCCACCTCCGTCCTGCTCTGTCTACACCAGTTAATGAGCTCTAATCTCAGCTGCTGCTTTAAAAGTTACTCCATTAAGTCACAAGTCATTACCTGTTCCATATTTCTGCTTAAAAATAACTCCGTCCACATGGTGAAACCCCTCTCATGAAAGGGCTTCAGGTGCACAGATGTGTGCTGCTGCTAACTGTGCTAGCTCAGTCTTCAGTCTCTTCATGTAGTGGACAACAGGTGTTGTGTTGAGAAAAAAAAAACTCAAATGGAAAAGAAACATTAGCAAACAACTTAGCATGACACAAACAGATGTAGGCGGTCAAATAAAAGATGGTCCTGATGGTCCTTTAGTGTTTGCCCAGCCCGCTGTGATGTCATCACTCAGCAGCAGTTTCCTGTCAAACACCTGCCTACCTGGTGTTTTCGTCGTAGAACTTGACCTTCCTCATCACGGAGGTGTTGTACCAGTCGCTGAAGACGATGAGCGACAGGCCGTTGTCGATGTCTCTCCTCAGCTTGGTGATCTCTTCAGGGAAATATTCCTCCTCACTGTCCACCATCAGCAGCGTGCCTGCGGGGACACGAAGCCACACGACCCTCAAACACACACGGTCATAAAACAAGAAGCACCCTAAAGTCAAAATATACAATTTACCTACTTTCTGACGTGTTTTTCTTTCTGCCAGTTCCCATTTATTACACTTCTTTCATTTAAGAGCTAGACTGTTTTTATATCTACAACCTAAAACGACAAAATGAACATCCTCTCAGAAAAGTCACATGTTCGTACCATACTGGCTGGCATCAAAGCATGTGATCGGTGCTCCCAGCACTTCAACAAAGTAACCCATGCTCCTCAGGTGCTGGTACATGTCCCTGAAGTTGGTGTGGATGTGGTCCCCATTCCTATAAACGAAGAAAAGTATCCACCTTGAACCCAGAAGATTCACAGGAAAATTAAACTCATTGATACACACATACACACCAGTCAAGGGGATCGTTCTTCATCCTGAGGTTGTCCCGGGGAAAGTAGCCCGGTGGATAGCGTAGGTTGTGATACTGGTCCCACAGCACCCTTTTACTGCGAGGAGGCGTGGGAACAATTTTTACCTTAATGGGCAGTTTGACGGTGGATGTCAGCTCCTGTCCCACCTCCGACTACAAAATAAACCAGAAAAAAGGGAAGAGATCAGATGATTATGGAGCATTTATAAAAATGGATTCTTCTAAATCAGAGGTGTCAAAACTTTTTATACGTGGCCAAAAACTGCAGAGATGAAAAGACGTGTGGGCCACAAATGTTTGAATTTAGCTTAAAACAAACAACCAAACATATTTTTGTTATGTTTTTTTTTTCTAACTCTCAACAACAACGTGAACAATATTTTGGAGGAGGAACAAAACTTTACTTATTTTGGGGGTGGAGTTACCAAAACATTAAGCTTCTTGAACATTAAAAACATATAGTTTTAGAAAAATAATTTTATACCATTTGATTTGTTGGGTCTGTTGTTTTTGGTTTTCTTGTGCTTGTAAAGTTTAGTCTATTCTCAGAAACAAAAGCATAATATAACTGTTCTTTAAAAACATCATTCTTTTTGGACCATGGAAGGCCCGAAGGCTGACTGAAGTTCTGGAAACTTGTACAGCTAAAAGTCGCTAAAACGATTCATAGAAGGTTTGAACAGACACTAAAAAGGTTGATCAACTTGTATGTAGACAATACCACTTTATATTCTTTTTAAAATTTCCAAATTCCCTCTACTGATTATTAAATCAACACGTTATATTTAGACAAGTTCAAAAGTCTACTGTTTGGCAGAAGTCAGTAAAAGTTTGTGGTTCATTGTACCAAGAAACGAAAACAGAACAGGGTTAAATACAGCATAGGTTTGTACTGAGCTTAATCTTTCTCATTTTGAGATGGTTTTTAATCTGTTCTGCTGTTAAACATAAAAATTAAATAAAAATGTATCATCATTAAATTTGCAGAAGGTCTCCATCTGCATCAACCTCTTAAGCAGGACAAAATTATACCATTCTTAAATTATGGTCATGGGCCGCACTAAATCACTCCAAAGGCCACAAATGGCCCTCGGGTCGCACTTTGGACACCCCTCATGTAAATCAAACAAACGCACAAAGAGCTTTGTCCTCAAGTAAGAATGAAACCACATAAGCAAAAATAAAATAAAGTTGTTGTGTCATTTTATTAAACAAGCCCATTTGGAGCTGTACTGAAGCTCGACTGATGGAAGAGAAGTTCTGCTCGAGCGTTTCTACAGACTCACATCGTTCTCAGCAGGCGATGCCACCGTGACCATGATGTGACCCTGAGCGATTCCTTCCCATGATGCAGCTTTCTTGGCCACAGAGATGGACACAGCCAGGTAACCGGCCCATGGCCACAGCACAGGTGAGTATGAGACGGCCACGTCGATGTGGTCGCCATTCTGCGGGAGGTACGGCTGCCAGACGGGCTGAACAGAAAGAAGCAGCGATTAGCAGAAACGCTTTAACTTCAGCTGAGGAATTAGGAAAATCTGCCCAAAATTGAGGTTTCTGGCATGTTTCTGAAAACCCTGAAGGTATTAAAAATCCTGGATGTTTTGAGTATCCCAGCCAAATAAATAAATAAATAAAAAGTTGTAAAAGAGCCTTCAGGTTTTAACCTGCCAACTTTCTGTGCACGGCTGAAATTATAATAATCCACTGTGAATAAAATGGAAACAAAACGAGGAAAGTGTTCAGTTGCAGACTTTAAAAGACAAATCACTACCAGCACAAGTGACAGTATTAATCGAATATTGATATTAATCTCTCATTTCTTAACAGAAATTTCACAGTAACATAAACTGGAGTTGATAAATCTCTTATCTAGTCAAAACTAAAATAAAACATTGTTTGCCTTACATATAAACATTAAATATTTACTGTGAATCCACATTTCTGATCATGGACAGCAATTTTCATTTAGCAATTCATTGGATTATTTTCCCCTTTATTATGCAAACAAACATTAAAGCATAAACTCATGGCTTAATCTGTGTCAACGGTCAAATGCATGTCGGGTCGGCTTCTATTGATGGATATGTTGAGTTTTCAACCCTTTCACAGTTTGCAGCCATTACAATCTGAATCCTATAGTTCTGCAAGTGCGACAGACAAAAACGTACACAAACCTTCAACTGGAGTCACTAAAACTGTACCCACATGTTTGTGCACCTACATAAAGTTGGTATCTTACGGGCTGTGGTCAGCTGAGTAAAGCTCAAGTTGTATCACTTCAGTTTTTTGTTAGAAAAGAATTGTGCAGCAAATTTTCTGTGCAAATAGTCACAAAGGAACTGCTTCTCCTTTAAGTACGGCTCTAATTATTTTGTTTCTATTCAGTTCTTCTCAGGTGTAGGTGTGTCTCTGTTGTAACTGGGTCCCCCACTCTGTGGGCAGAACCTTCATAGCTCATATTCTGCGTGATGAATTGGGCTAATCCACGGCTGCAGTCTGCTGACGTCAAAACTGTTTGCTTAAAGCGCTTGGAGCCATGGATGAGGTGGAACCCTAAACTGAGCAGGAACTGGAAATGGAGACACTCTGAACTGGTGTGGTGTCCAACTGAACTGAAGAGCGTTGAGACCATGGAGAAGGGGTCCCAACTCTCCAAAGCTTAGGGCAAAATTGTGGTGTATGTGCTTGACAGCTACATTGTTCAAATGTTAACACAGTGCTAAGCTAGCCACGTGCAGTACAGACATGCTAGCTAAGATGCTACAGATGTAGTGCTCCACTTCCCTCTCACATCCTAACACCCCCACTAATCGACAACTGTTGGCACTTATGAAGCACTAAGCCAGAGCTATGCAAGTTCAGTAAATGGGAAATTATGCCATCTACCATGCACCACACCCTGCACCCATTCAAAAACCCACCCCTCAAAAAAACTCTTTGGATCTAAAGGATTCATGTAAATGACATATTTTGTTTGAAATCTGCGATTTTCACCAAAAATTTGACAAGTTTGAGGAAAGATTATTAAAAAAAAAAAAAAAACTGGTTAAAATCTGCTCATCTTCATTTCAAAATGTACTCCAGTAAATTAAATAAATGGCGAGAGTGGCTGCCATGGAGAGAACAAAAAATATGTGCAGGGTCAAGAATACCGTTTTGCAATTAGTGTTTTTTTTTTTTTTTTTTTTTTTTTCAAAAAACAGGCTGCAAAGTGCTACAACCGGCCGGTCACAAAGTGTCTTGATTTCACTTCCTGATGTGCAGAAACGAAGTTGAGAAGACTTGCAGGTGGATTCAGGACCTTTGCAACAACTCAGACTCTATTTCCAGACATAACTTATCCTGAATGAACTTGTTTAGGAGCGAGGCATTGCAACTTGAAAACATCTCAAGATAATTTGGAGGCTTAAGACTCGCTCAGTGGGTGTAAATAAAGGCATACATTGAGACTTAGTTTATTCCATTTAACATTTATTTTAGCCATTTATATTATTTTACCCACATTTAGTAGCATGCTGCTAACACAGAGACCTGAGTAACTGTTTTTCATCTAAATGAAGTGGTCTGAGTGAAGTTTATAAGTGACAACAGAAAGGTGGTTTCCCTCCATCACATTTGCTCACCTTGTCAACAATCCTGCCGGTGACCCCCATGCCGTTGAGAATGGTCACATTGACGATTGTGGGCATTCCTCCATAGTAGATGGGCTGAGAGCAGTAAGGCCACATGTACGGACACTCCGTCAGGTCGATGTAGCTCGGAGAAAGGCTGCAAAAGCCCAACACACATTTACCTACATGCAGCTATAACTGTTTGGCTGAAACAAAGACAAGATCTAACTAGAAACACACAAGATTTCAGCAGTAACATCACACAGATCAGGGCACAATACGGGACTTTCCTTTGGACGTACAAAGAGTCTTCCATGATTTATTTGGGAGATTAAAAAAAAAAGAACTCTACTGTGCAACTTGCTGCAAGATTTGTAAAAAATAAAAATAAATAAAGGATGGTTACACAAGTCTGGGTGATAAATGGTTGCGAAGAAACAGTCTTACATAAATTCTTCACATTCACCAATAAATTTGTTTGGAGCAAGTTGTTCCTCTGAGAAACTTGTGGTAAGTTTGTTATGAATCACACTGAGGGGTCACAAACAAAAGTAATGTCCGTCCATCTTCTACCACTTATCTGTGGTCGGGTCACGGAGACAACAGGTCCAGGAGGGAAACCCAGACCTCCCTCTCCTCAGAGACCTCTCTAGCTCCTCCTGGGGGGACCTCAAGGTCAGAGAGGATATATAACCCTCCTACATGTGATGGGTCTCTTCCCAGTGGGATGTGCATGGAAAAACCTCCAAAGGGGGGCGTCCAGGAGGCGTCTTAATCAGGAGAACCGCCTCAGCTGACTCCTTTCGATGAGGAGGAGCAGAAGCTCTACTCCGAGCTCCTCTCCATATCTCTAAAGCTGCCACTCTAAGAAGGGAGCCAAAGAAAACTAACACCCACTGTGTAAATAAAATACAGGTAGTCCTCGACTTACGACATAGATCCATTCTCACGCGGCGTCGTAAACCGAATTTGACGTAAGTCGGAACGTACTTAAATACATTTGACGTACCTGTTTTACCAAGCGCGTAAACCGATTTTCGACGTAATTCCATGGTTATGGCCTTCCTTTTCCTCGATGCGCTGCCATCAGAAGAGTCCTCCTTGCGTTTTGGGAGCCATAATGAAGGGCTAAT
>JARVGQ010000002.1:10264383-10282066 GCA_031762355.1 Hypsolebias martinsi | reverse complement strand
TATTATTTTTATATATGAATGTTTCTGTTCAGTGCCCTGAGACGACTTCTGTTGTGACTTGGCGCTAAATAAATAAAACAAACTGAAATGAAAACCAAACAAAATGGGTTTCTTGTTTGTTTTTGATAACGAGGCTCTGGAAAAGTTCTCTGGCGAGCCCTGAAGTCACTGCAGTGAGAAAAGCTGAACACCTTACAAATAACTCAATGCGAGTTATGGACGTATTAAAACTGCTGTCGAGACTTTGAGTAAAATTCTGTTTCCTACAACTTTTAGAACAGAACCAGAACTGTTCATGGGTTTCTTACCATGTTCCACCACCTCAGAGGAAAACTCCAGTTTGAGGGTTAACTGGGAGCAGTTGGAACCTGATGCCGAGAGTGGAGAGTCTACCAGTGGGGTTTGATCAGAACCGGGTTTGGTCCCTTGCTCCGGCACCATCCCCACCGCGGGCAGGAAGCCAGCCAGCAGCCCCAGAAGCAAGAACACAGAAAAAAGGAGCATTTCGATCCGCAAAGTCAGCGGGTCAGAGGTCGGGTCGGAACGTTTTCAGGTCCTCAGCTCCAAAACAACCAGTTCATACTGCGAACGGCCCGAGCAGCTAGATTAATTTCTTTCTGCGCTTCCTCTCCATGGCGGCGGCCCAGAGCGGCGGCTCAGCGACACGGCCGGAGGAGGAACAGTGTCGCCATGGTGACGGCTGGAGGAGTCGGGATGAAGGCGGGAACTGGGACGGGTACTGGTGCTGGAGTGGGGCTCTGCTGCAGCCCGTTTGGGTTTTACCTGCAAGAGATTAAAAATGAATCAATGACTCGTTTGACCGGAGCCTCTTGCCTCTTACCTGACCTGCGATCAGACTTAACTGAAGATCATCAGAACTACTCCTTTGAATCAGGCATTGGTTAGTCGCATTGTTTAGAACGAGCGAACAGTGGCAGACTTTGGCTGTTAAAACCATTCATGGGTCAAACAGGCTCAATCAGAAACTGTCCGTTTTGGCTTTTATACATTTTAAAATATTTAGCTTTATTTAAAATAAATTTACCTTTAAAGGACTCATTTCCTAAATTCTTTTAGAAACATGGTTCTCTGAAATCTGCTTCCTGTCTCCATGTACTACCTTTAGCATTTAGCTACTTTTAGCTACTATTTTCAGTTCAGTTCATTTAGCCACTGCTTTGTTGCTGGTAGCTACTATTCTCCTAAATATACATTTTTAGCTACCATTTTGCTTATTGTACGTTTTAGCTGCTAATTTGGTCAATTTAGTTTTAAGCTACTTTTCTATTGGTTTTAGTTTTAAGTTACTGTTCTACTAGTTTTAGTATTTAGCTAGTTATTTCAGCTTTTAGATACAATTCTGCTGGTTTTAGCTTTTAACTACTGTTCTACTCCTTTTAGCTACTGTTTTGAGTGTTTTAGCTTTTATCAATTCAGTTTGTGTCATTTTAGCTTGTCTTTTAATTTGAGCTCATTTGCAATTTTAGCTTGTTTCTAACTAGCTCATTTTCTACTTTCAGCTCATCTTCTCTTTGGCTTAATCAGCTGACTTTTAGCTTCTTCAGCTGGTTTCAGCTGTCCGTTGCATTTTCTCAGTAATTTTTCAGCTGTAAACACTAAAACTTCACACGCTGCTATTTTCATTCAACCTTTATTTAGGCAGGTTAATCCCATTGAGCCTCAAGGACTCATTTACAAGAGAGACCTGCTTTCAACAAAGAACGATGACAACAGCGACAATAGACAGTCATAGGAGAGGCATACAGATTTTTTTAACAAGTTAAAATACGATGTCAAAGTAGCAAAACAGATAAGATTATAAGGCAAATGTAGAAAACTAAAAACAGGAACATGTCTGCATTTTATAATTTATCAGTTAAAACAGCTAAAATAATCAGCTGCAATGCCTCACCTGCCCTGGTCAGAGGGAACAGCTCCACATACTGATCTCTGAACCCGTCATGTCGGGTCCAGAACCTGTTTCCTTGGCTGAGCCGGGGGGGGTCGGTTCTGAACAGATGTACGAGCTGCTTGTGTTTCCCTCTGTTTCACAAGATCTACAAAATAAAACCTAATCTGACCCGATGACCCAGCTTGCTGAGTTCGACAGAACCAGCACTCACAGACCCGGTATTTGAGACACATAAGCTGCTTTAAAATGACAAGAATTCATCAGAACCACCATCAGAACCTCCTGTTTAAAAAAAAAAAAGCTTCCACTGTTCTTTAAAATCACAGGACTGACCCCGAAACACACAAACCTGATTCAACCAGAACCTCCGGGTCAGACCCAGAGGAAGAAAAAAACAGCACTGGATGGATTTCAATGAACTTTTCAGGAAATGATCCTTAGATGAACGTCTAAAACGGATTAACCTTTGAAATGAACCAGAGTCAAGATGGCCGCCACAGACAACTGGCCTTGAAAGAACAAGAATAGAAATATTGTTATCAGTTTCACTGATAAAAGAAAAATTGTGGTGGTAGTAGCTGAGAGTGATCTCAATATATTTTGAATTCAGCCAATAACTATTTAGTCAACTCTGTCCGTTAGCAAAATATCTCATGAAGCACTGGATGGATTAATGAACCTTTCAGTCCAGGAAATGACCACTGAGCATATGTTTAGAAGCCAGCCCAAGTCAAGATGGCCACCACAGCCAAGTGGTCTAAGAGAACACAAACATGCCTCAGTTCAGTTTTACCAATATGAAACTCAGCTTCGGCGTGGTGGTAGCTGAGAGTTATCCTCAATAAAAACTTTGATTACTAACTCGTCTGGCAATATCTCGCATGAGGGCTCAATATTTTAGGATTTAACTCAGACTGCTGGAACGCCGTCTCTTCTCATTGGCATTCTTCCACGGGCCCAACTCGGCCCGACTCGATGCGGCTTCGGGTTCTTCCATCAGGTGATCCAAACCGCTTCCAGTTCGGTTCTTAGGACCTACTCGACCAAGTGGAGCTGAAGATTTATGATTGGCCAGAGAGCGTTGTCAATCAGATTTGATTTCAACAATCAAACCAGCCATTTAAAAAAAAAAAAAAATCATTAATTTTTTTGATGTGCAATATAATAAACAAAATGGCTCTGAGGAGGTGCGCACGTGTCCATGCTTGATGGCTGATGACACAACTCAGATGGCAATGGCCCCCACTTGGAAACCGTGTTATGTGTTTTTATTTAACGCGTTTGCCTCAGACAGAAATTAATATCACCAACGTTTGTGGGCCGCCTTGACAAAACGAGCATCGCTGACGGATTTAAATAGTGAACGATTGTGGTTTTGGTGATGAGTGTTTTTCTGGACAGAAACTGAACAGGGAATACAAGTAAACCTAAACCTCTGGAGAAAATCAGTTTATCCACCACCAGGAGAAGTGTTGGCCTTAGACAACATAGATTAATCTTCGGCCACCCCAGGAAACTATACTTTTAAGCAATTATATAAGTATGGTGGCAGCCATCTTGGATTATTAATGTGGCAACTCTACATGCAGGCACACACCAGAATGGAAGATTGAACGTCACTTGCCAGTACTTTTCAAGGGTATTTCCAAATCCCCCCTCTTTGCTCTGGTTAATCACACCCAGTAGTTGAAAGGTGACTTAACAGTTTCTCCTTCTGAAAACACTGTATGATTTCAACATCATGCTCATTTCTTTTTTTACACTCCATGTTTACACAAAACAGCACGTACATTAAAGCCGGAATATAGATTTAATGTGAGAAGTTCATTCCAGAGGTTTGTTCCTAGAAAAAGTTACGATTTCGTTCTAATTAGGCGTGCAGTTGTGTTGATTTTTGTCAACTAGGTAAAGTTTTGCATCAAATTATGAGCAACTACTGATGTAAACACAAATGCATGAGCATTTTGAAGACTTGGCGCCGGATGCCCTTCCTGACGCAACCGCAGACCACTGAGCTACCACAGTGTGTGGAGCAGGGAGCAGCAGATGATGGGGGTTGAGGGCCCAGAGTGGGCAAATGAGATGGGAGGCAGATATGGGTGCTTCGCCTTTCCCAACCACATTTTGATGTTGTCAAGATAGAAGGTCGAACTGGCACCTTCTGATCACAGGCTCACTTTCTCCAACCTCTGCTCCACCACTATCCCCATTTTTGAAGTAGAAATATTAGACTTTTATTAGATGTTCCTTTGTGCATTCTGCTGATTCCTAACAACACAGCAGGTAATTCCTGCATAAATACCCTCCAGGAAGAATGTGCAGGTGTGGATATATCATTAAACCACCTCCTGGTTAATAGGAGGAGGATCAGTTGCTGGATCCGGCTCAAAGCCGGATCTCCTGGCAGGCAGACACAGCAGCAGACCTCTGGGGACGACCTGGGCTGTAAAAGTCGTCCATCTGGTCTGGGCTGTAAGGGACAGGTCAGGTCCACTTGTGTCAACATGACACGAGCCAGGCAGGACCTCCCAGTCCCACCAGAGCAGAGAACTGAGGTTCATCCGGGAAATCAGGAGCATCTCAGAGAACATCAGAAAGAAGCTGAAAGATGCACAACACAGCCAGAACTTCACTGTTTACCAAATAAAACGGAGCAATATCTACAAAAACACTCGTTTCATCCCTTTAATTTACATTCATAAAGCTTAAAACTGTGTCTTACACACAGCTATCTTTTACTGCATCAAAAGCATGCGTCCAAAGGACGAAAACATTGAAGTAAATCTGTTTTTTAGATAGTTATCAACCCAAAATACTATTTTTTTCAGCATATAAACAATACAAAATATCGTCAAAGAGAAGAATCTGTCTGCGAGAAACAGTTATATTTAGTATAAACTGTAAATGACACGAAAAGCTTAATTTTTCCTCAGTGTAAGGTGAAATAAACAAAAATGTTTTTTTTTTTAAGACCTCTTGTAGTTCATTTCATCGTTAGCTTGTTTAGCATCTCGTGCTTCGTGTTGTCGGTACTCACCCAGCTCACAGAACCAGTTCCGGTTTTTATTTTTACATTTATATTGTTATGTGCGTTTGTCCGGTTCGGGTCCAGTTGGTGCGGATCCGGTCCCCGTTAAGTGTCCGGTTGAACGTCTTCCGAACAAAAGCTAACCATCGACCGAAGCTAGCTGCGAAGTCGCTGAACGATTTGAGCCGCAGAACACTGACGTCTGGTCTGTCAGGGGCGCCAGGTTTTCCATCAACATGCCCTTTGTTTACACTTTTTAAAAATAAAAGTAAACAACTGTGCTCACATTAATTTGTGTACACACATATACTAATTCTTTATTTGCTATAATTTTATAAATTTCTTTCTTTTGTAAAGGCGTGAGTTATAAGAAGTTATGCAACTTTTTGTCAAACCTGGCAACCGAGCAGGCCACTGCGACGATGCTGCGTTTCTGCCACCAGGGGGCGATATTTAGCATCAGGAGACAAAAACAGTGTTTTGACTCAAAAACACCCAAACCGATATGATTTCCTTTACGAGATAGACAACAAATCTATTTGTTCTGGTATTTAATTTAGCTTCTTTTTTTTAGCAATAAATCCTGATGATGTCCACTGAATATCTGTGGACATCTGCAATATTTAGTACAAAAATCATGTTCAAAATATGAATGAATCTTAATGAGATTGGAAGTTACCAGTCATCATGTGGATATACTCTTGTCATGTCTGGCCCGTCTGTCCATCCATCCATCAGCACTCGGGCCAGCATCTTGAGTAGGGAGGTCCAGACATCTCTTTCCACAGCCACCTCTTCTGGGAGGACTTGTCCCAGACCAGTTGAGACAGACACTCCAACATGTCCTGGGTCTTCTCTGGTGTCTCCTCCTGATTGGACATGTCCAGAACACCTCCCTTAGGAGTTGCAGGGAGCATCCTGACCAGATGTCTGAACCACCTCAACTGGCTCCTCTGCATGGAGGAGCAGCGGCTCTAAGATTTAATTTACATTATTTAGTTGCTATTATTTTAACAGCAAAACCCACGTAATGGACTTTAAAAACAAACTGGTCAATTCAAGACAAAATAACTAATTGCCACAAAACAGAAGTTTCTTTTTTAAGTGTTCTGGGTGTCTTGAAGAATCACGGTACACGTTGGTATCCTAGGGAAACTCTGAATTATAATTATTGTCTAATTATTGTCTTTTTATTTTCTTTTTTTTTTAGCTCAGTTTGGTCTCAAACACCCCTTAATGCAGGAAAATGTCACAAAGTTTATGATTTTGTTTCTTTAAATGTCCGTTTTACTTCAACCACATTAAACTTTTGCCTGATATTAAAGTTTAAATTTGATTTAAACCAGTTTTTTCTCTGTTTGCCCATCATTTCCGAGTCCAGTTCACAGTTTTATTTTAAATTTACTTTAAAGTTTACAGCAGAAAAGAATTACAGAAGACCAGAAGAGGAGTCAGGTTCGAGTGCTTTATTTGCACACAGCTCACCGTTTCAAAACATTTCCTAAAAGTAAAAAGGACAAAAGGTTTTCTTTCATTTTGATGCACAACAGTGTTAAAAAGGCTACTTCATTAAAAAACAATGTTATATAAAAATCACAGACGTGAAATATATTGGAGAAAAGATGGCAACGTTCTGCACAACAAGCGGTTTATGTTGAATTTAAAACAAACAAGGTCCAAATGGCTTTATTCGGATCATATTTAAATATTTTAATTTTACCTTCTTGGTTTAATTAAAAGTTTTCTACCTTTGAAGGTCTCCTTCATGAAACATCTCACATTTAAGACATCCTAAAACCAGCATCTGAAAATAAAAACAAGTTCTTGTTTGGACAGAAAAACTTTTTAATAATCTGGACTTAAAAAATAATCCACAGATTAAAGTCGAGAAAAGACGTTCAAAAAAGTAAAACGGGATCGAAATGAACGCTCAAGAGTAGAACTGAGAGAAGCAACTGAAGGCCGAGAGACAAAGACAGGCCCGGTTTGAGGTCCGGTTCTTTAAAAACTGTCCGGATATGCGGAACATGGAGTGAAATCTTAAAAAATCAGCACATCAATCTGATTTCTTTTGAGTGTTCGGGGGCGAACACAGAAAACTAATAAAAACTCAACGTCTGAACGTGAAGTGTTTCACCTTAAAGAGAAAAGTTTGAACTTCAGAAAATAAATTTGTCTTCTCGTATCTTATCGTGTTTTTACATTAAAAACAGGTCCGTTTTGATTAATTACAGTATACCTTTTAAAACAAGCCAAAAAAAATCCTTGTCGGCGTGAGATGTACGGTCAGAACTGGCACCTTTACCCCCCAGGACCCAGACTGAGGCGGACTGCCGTTTTAAACGGTCTCAGCTCCTGCAGGTAAAACTTGAGGTTTTTAAAAGTGTGAGCCTCAGACTCATAAAACATCAAGTAACTCTAGTTCAGTTAGCTGAAGCAATGACCGGGACAAGACCTTGAATAACATTTGACCTTGATTTGTGACCTTGAAGTTGGGGTGATGAAAATATTACGCAGCACGCCATGTAGTGGTTGGCACACATTTTTATGAAGCGTTGTCAAACTGACTTGAGCGGGTCAGAAGTTGTGGGTGGGATGAGCAACAACTTCGATTAAACTTTGACCTTGACCTTGAAGTAGGGCTGGGCGATATCGTGATATTTTAAAAATATCGATAATTTCATAGGTGATATGAGACTATATCGTTTGTATCAATATTTCTAGGTTGAGTTATAATTAGAGTTGAAAATCTGCCTTTGTGACAGTTGGGACAAAGCTTTTTGACTCAGCAATGTATTTTTGTTATTAATTTATGGAACAAAAAATATTGATATACTTATCATATATCGCCATTCATCTTAAAAATATCAAGATATTAATTTTGGTCCATATCGCCCAGCCCTACCTTGAAGTAGATGACCTTGTACGCGACACTCCGACTACCAAGTGAAGCGTTGTAAAATTATCTTGAGCGGATCAGAAGTTCTAGGAGAGACAAGTTCACGTACGGCGGCTGTACTGCGACACCGGAAAAGTGCGGATTTGGAATCATAATTCACTATTTTTTTTCATGAAAGCAGTCTTCATGACGTTACGAGCTTCACAATCTTCATACGGTTCAAGAACCGTTAGAGAATAATCAGAGCGACAGTTGTCAAAAGTTAAAGATGAACTCAGGACTAGAGAACATGAAAGCGTCGGCCTTCAGGGGGAGATGAGGTCGCAGGATAATCTGATTATCAACTGATTATCCAAACAGAACAAAAACTAATTCACAGCACTTCTGAACCAGAAATAAGCGGGAGGAAAACGTTTCCCCTACCTTAACGAACACGTTGCTTCTGAGAAACATGGTGTCCAGAACTCTGTTCAACAGAACTTTGTGAAGGTCATTATCCAGTGACCACTTCGACTGAGACACAATAATAAATAAATATGTCGTGAAAAAGGACTTTAAAGGACAAAAGGACGTTTGACAGAGGAGTGGAGGAACGTTACGTCATGTGGCTTCAGAAACAGTTCACTGGTCGGTTCTGGTCTCAGAGGCAGCATGGGTTTATCCAAGTCTTTGTAACGCAGAACGTTCTGGTCTTCAGGACGGCCGCTGTCGAAACAGCTCAACCGCCGCTGAGTGTCAGTCGTTATACTGCTGCTCATAGCGGCGGTTCAGCTCCCGCAGCTCCTTCTCTCGGACCCGGCGGGACCAGTTGGATTTGTTGGACTTGTTGGATTTGTTGGAGCGGCTGGAGCGCGTGGACTGGGCCGACTTGGTGCTGTGGCAGCGCGAGGAGGCGCGCTTCAGGAGGTTCTGGGATATGCAGCGCTGCAGGTTCTTGTTCTGGGAGGAACCCGCCATGCTGACGATCCAGGGGTGTTTGAGGGCCTGGCCGGCCGTCAGCCGCTCGCTGGGGTCCACCATCAGGACGCGCTCCACGAAGTCTTTGGCCAGGTTGGACACGCTGGGCCACGGCTGTGGACGGGAGACAGGAGACAACCGTCAGACACAGAATGCACGTTGTGAAGCTTTAGCAGAAATCCTCCAGCAGTTCATGCAACTTTGTGTCTCTACGGAAGTTTTGCTGAAGTATTTCTTTGTTTCTGACCCACATCTCAGCGCCAAAACATGTTCAGCAACAAAAACAAGCATCACCTGAAGGACTGCACATCACCATGGTAGCAGTCTCCACACCATCCAGGACATCTACCGCATCATTAAGGACCACACCCACCCAGCACAAGGACTTTTCCATGCACTTCCCTCAGGCAAACAATACAGGAGCCTCCCATCGTGCACGAAAAGTCTCAAAGACCGCTCCTGCCCACCAGCTTACTGAACTCTTAATAACACTCATCTATTGACAATAAAATTGCACCAAGCCGCATCTGTGACTATTGAAAGACTGAAGGATTGAAAAGATTGAAGCATTTTTTATTATCATACCATCTCACGTTTGCATGTTTGTGGTACGAATTTCAAACTCAGGTTCCAGATCAAGAAGCCTAACCATTAACAAATAAATAAATACAAAAGAGTATTTTGACTGCCCACAGTCTTCTGTGCAGCCTTAACCACCCTCTGCAGACACATCCTCCATGGCTGCTGCACTATGTGGCTGCATCATGTACATCACTACCTTACCATCAGAACTCAATCTCAATCTTACTCACTACCTGCGCAATAATCTGTCACACAACCTGTGTAGTTTATGTTAATTATGTGCAATACATCATGTGCATTTAAGATAATATTACTACCTGTTATTTATACAAATTCATTCTACTTGCACTGTTCTATTCTACCATATTGTTATTATTTTTTTCTTTTGAACCTTGTAAATATTATATTTGCATTTTCACTTTTTGGTACTTTATTTTGTACCCTTGTTGCATGCTTTAGTATTACTTGTTTGTTCTTTTTGTTTTTATCAAGTCAAATCAGTTCTTCTCATCCTGAACATTTCATTGCACTGTTGACCTTGTGTTATCCTGCATATGACAAACAAACAAGATAGGCTCATGTCTTTTAATGCCCAATGCCTTCGTCTGAGGATACAAAACCTCGTCCAAGTCTCAGCGCTGGACACTGAGACCTTGGACGTCAGGCAGACAGGGCAGAGGGTCTCTGGGTCCAGACTAGGGTCTGATTTGAGCAGCTGGATGAGTTAAAGCCCAAAGGCAGCCCACCATTATGCAGGGGTGCCACAAGGAGCTCCCAGGTGAGTAACTGATGTCCCCCAGATGATTTGGGGGTTTTTTGCACATAAACATTAAGCTCTTCTACAAACTTTACTTTAAAAACTGTTTACTATGAATTAAATATTAAAAAGGCAAATTAAGCTCAGCGGAAGCGGAGGTTTGTCTACAGTTCTCGTTTCAAGCCACAAGATGGCAGCAGGAGCATAAACCTCAACACGTGCTGAACAAAGGCTAAACTAATAAAAGCTTCATCCAGGTACATTTTTCAGCTTTTTTTTTTTTGTTTTTTTTTTAAAGTCCAGTGACATCACCAGGATAGATACATGTTATTAATCTGATTTTGTTTTACTTGGACTGAGTCAGTTTGTTCCAAAACATCTTTTAGAAACAAACGGTCTCAGTAAACGCTGTCGACGCGTTCTGAGAAATGAGCTCCATTTGGTGCGAGTGACGGGTGTTGAGTCAAACTTTACCCCCCACCCAGACAAGACACACACACACACACACACACACACACACACACACACACACACACACACACACGCTCACCAGCTCTGTTTTCACTGTCTTGGTACACCGCCGACACCCCCACCCGTTCTCCCAGCAGGTAAATCATCGTTCTTGGACCAAAGCTACATGACGGGTTTAAAACACTTAAAGATTCATTTCTCCCCATGTTTGGGATATGACTAGTTCCTGGACTGAAGCTGTAAAAGCGAACATTGTTTATCATGATTTGTGTCCCTGAGAGAAGCTGCTTCACTGCAGCAAAAATCCTGTTCCTTAAAATGAATCTTTCAGTTGATTTTTTTGTGTAAAACAACATTAAATACTTATAAAAACAACCAGTTAGCATTGCAACGAAGTTGGTCATCTTTCAAAGTTAGTTTTGTTTTGATCTCTTGAGGCTCAAGACCCGGTC
Organism: Hypsolebias martinsi; assembly: GCA_031762355.1. Classification (NCBI taxonomy): domain Eukaryota; kingdom Metazoa; phylum Chordata; class Actinopteri; order Cyprinodontiformes; family Rivulidae; genus Hypsolebias; species Hypsolebias martinsi. The sequence continues at coordinate 10,271,008 of JARVGQ010000002.1, read as the reverse complement.
AGGAGAAGGTTTACGGACAGAGGCTGAACCGTAAAACATCCGCCTTCAACGGGTGAACAAAAACACAAATACTGTACAAGAAAAGCAGAGTATTGTGTAAGGACTTGACTCTGTGGTGTTTGTAAGAACTACTCTTGGTTGCTTATGAGTTTAGTTTTGGTACATGTACAACGGTCATTTCAATTAAAAACAGATTTATTGGGACTGTTCAGGCAGAAATCAGCTCAACACAACCGTTTAATATTCATGACTTTCAATCCAGGGTTGAGTCTATGGTCCTAACACATCTGGACAGCTGTCTCACCAACTAGTCCAGGTGTGCCCAGTCCTGGTCCTTGAGGGCCACCGTTCTGCACGTGTTGGAGATTTCCCTGCTTGAACACACCTGTTTGAAGTTACCTCTTCATGTTCTGCAGAAGCCTGATTCAGTCTTTGTTGGAGCTGAGGAACATCTAAACATGCAGGATGGTGGCCCTTCAGGACCAGAACTAGACACCACTGGACTGGTCCTACAAGTTCTGGATAAATAAATAAAATAAAAAAAACATTTGGCTATTCAGGACATTCCTGCTGACTTTTGGTATATGTACAATTTTTACTTTTTGAAATATTTAGCTTTGTCTGCCATGTTTTCTCATTGAAAATGAATGCAGCTCTCCTCACGTCCTTCAAACCTTTGAGCTGTTTTCACTGCTCTTTACAGCTTTTGTTCTGCTTTAGCTTCTTTCTGCTAATTTCAGCTTTTTCAGCTATTTTTCTGCTTCTTTCTGCTAAATCGGTCTATTTGTTGTAGTCTTTTCAGGTACTTTATTGCTCATTTCTGCCACATTTTGCTAATTTGAGCTTCTTTTTTAAGCTTTTTCAGCTACTTTTTTACCCCCTACATTTCAGATTTTTTTTCTACATTTTAAGTTCTTTCTGCTTTTCCTGCTTTAAGCAAAAACCAGCTGCTCAAACTGTGTGAACATCCGAACAGAAATAATCTGAGGAGTTTCAGTCAGGGTTCAGAGCACAGAATCTGCACTGGTGAAAGTTACTAATGATATTCTCATGGCCTCTGACAATGGACAGGTGTCTATACTGGTCCTATTAGACCTCAGTGCTGCATTTGATACAGATCACATTATTTTACTACAGAGGCTTGACTATTGAGAATACAAAACAGCTCTAAAATTGTTAAATATTTTCTTTTTTATAGATTCCAGTTTGTAGATGTAAATGATGTATCTTGTTCATACACCTAAGTTAGTCATGGAATTCCTCAGGGCTCCGTGCTTGGAACAATACACTTTACTTTCCGTTTGGTAAAGTTGATTTAACAGCTTGGGATATATTTTTATTGTTATGCTGATGATAGTTATATTTGGCCACGAAACCCAACAAATCCAATCAGTTACTTGGACTACAAGCATGTCTTAAAGACATAAAAACCTGAATGACCCTTAACTTTCTGCTTTTAAACTCAGACAAGAAAGAGTTTGTAGTTTTTGGATATGAGCATCTTAGGAATAAAATTTGAAGTCCTTCACTTCTGCTGGATGACATTAAGTTGGACTCCAGTTCTAATGTTAAAAATCTTGGTGTTATTTTTGATCAGGACATGTCTTTTAAACCACCATATTAAAAATGTTACCAGTTTCCTCCACTTGCTCAATATTACTAAATTTAGAAACATCCATCCATCATCTTTAGCTTTTCTTGCTTTTCTGGTCGCGGGGATCACTAGTGCCCATGTCCAGCCATCACTGTGCATGAGGCGGGGTACACCCTGGACGGGTCGCAAGTCCATCACAGGGACACAGAGAAACTAATGAGACAAACAACCATTCACTCTCTCACTCACATTTAGAGAAATTTTTAGAGCTACCCATCAGCCTAACGTGCATGTTTTTGTTCTGCCGGAGGAAACCAGAGTACAGTACTCGGAGAAAACCCATGCATGCACGGAAAGAACATGCAAACTCCACCCAGAAAGGTCCCAGGCTGGGATTTGAACTGACAACTTGCTGAGAGGCAACAGCTCTACCAGCTGAGCCACTGTGCAGCCGGTGTCCAAACATTTCTTTAAAAAGCTGATCCAAAATGTTGCTGCCAGAGTTTTAATGAGTTGGTAGGAGAGACCTTATCGCTCCAGCTTTAGCTTCTCTCCACTGGCTCCATGTCAAATTCAGAAAATAATTCCAAAATCTTACTTCTGACCTACAAAGCTCTCAACAGCCTAGCTCCATCTTATTGGGGACTGCCATGCATTTGCACAGCAGGCACCTATTATTCTACACCTCGGAAGTGTGTCTACATTTCTATCTCCGTTAATGCGGCCCAAGCCACAATGTCAACCCCCACAAAAGTTATATCAAAACGACTGGCTCGCCCCGTGATGTGTGCTATTACTTTTATTGGCATTTCGAGTTACCATTGCGACGTCATTTGCGAACAAAGATGCAATATTTCACCAACTCCAGGAACTAGTTGGTGACTGCCCACTTATTATTCTACACCTGAAATGCAAATCTTTTTCAACTTTAATGCAGCCCGAACCACAATGTGGACCCCCACAAAAGTTATATCAAAATGACCGGCCCGGCTACGGGAAGTGTGCTATTACTTTTATTGACGTTTGCAGTTACCATGGCAACATATTTTGCTAACAAAGACGCCAAATTTCCCATAGTAAATGAATAGGAGAAAACTCTTCACAGAAACCAAGTAACGTATGGAGCCATTTTGGTTCAACAAGCAAGGAAGGCACCTATTATAATAATAATAATATTATTATTAATCAGTAATAATAATAATAATAATTAACATTAATTATTAATGTTAATTATTATCAATTTTAATATTAATAATTATTAATAATTATAATTAGTATTTTATTTAGTCACAAACCGTAAAGCGGAGCTCACCCTTGGCCAGTTTCCACTTGATAATCCTTTCAAAATAAACTATGACAGAAACAAATTCTGTGCTTCTGCTGTTTTTTTTTTTTTTGCTTTTATTTAAATAAATAAATATTTTGGGGGGTGAGGAAGGAGGTAGGTGTGTTAAATAAAGGCACCCAGCCTAGATTCAGAAACAACTTTTTTTCATTTGACTTTTATTTATACAGGTTAGTCCCACTGAGCCTCGGGGACTCATTTACACGAGAAACCTGAACTTGACCGTTGTATAAGATAAATTATTTATTCAAATTTATTAATTTTAACCAGACTTTGGATATTCAAAAAGTACAGTACTCTCCACTCCTAGTAAATGTCAAATTAAACCTACCGGTATAAATGCTTCTTTTAATTTGGTAGATCCAAAAGGCTCAAAAAAGCTTTTAAAGCAGATTTAAGAAGTTTTTACTTCATGTTCATTTTGAGCAGGATTTTTTTCATGGACAAATATTGAAGTCATTTTAGAAACAAAGAAATCGTTTCCAGCAAAAAGATTTCTTTTAACCCCAAAGACCGCTCACCAAGCTTCGCCGTTTGTGAGCTCAAATATAAAAAGACCAATGCCCAGAAAACTGTGACAGTTGAACAGTTTCTTGTTAACAAATACAAAAGTGCACAACTTGTATTAGTCTGGAATGTGGAGCAAACATTAACCAGAGGCCGCAGCGTCCCACACGGTACTACAGACCGTCAGCTCATGTAAAGATTCATGTTGCTGTGAAGGAGAACACTGAGTTTTGAGAATGAGAAGAACGGTTTGGTATAAAGTGTGGCAGCTGAACTTCTCAGTAATCTGAGCAGGATGTGTTGAATCATCTCACCTCCCCAGAGAAGCTGTACTTCCCCGTCAGGATCTGCCGGTACAGCCTCATGCGGTTCTCGTCCTCGAAGGGCATGGTTCCGCTCAGCAGGATGTACGAGATCACCCCCAGCGCCCACATGTCCACAGCGTTGGTGTAGGGCTTCCTCACCAGGATCTCGGGGGCGATGTACTCCGGCGTGCCGCAGGTGGTCTTCATCAGACACTCGTCGCCTTTCTTCCTGCTGCTGGCCAAACCGAAGTCGGTGATGATGATCTTGGAGTCGGGTCCGGGGTGGTAGTACAGCAGGTTCTCCGGCTTCAGGTCTCGATGCGTGATCCCCAAGGCGTGCAGATACTTGACGCCGTCCAGGACCATGTGCAGCACCCGCGTGGCGTCCCGCTCCGTGAAGGAGCCGCGGGCGATGATGCGGTCAAAGAGCTCCCCTCCGGTGGCCAGCTCCATCACCATGTAGACGCGCTGCGCCGTCTCAAACACCTCCATCAGCTGGATTATATTGGTGTGACGGACTCGGCGCAGGACGCACAGTTCGGACTTACACACTTCCCTCCCCGCGCGGTAACGGGTCTCGATCATCTTGATGGCGTACGGCTGCCGCGTGCTCTTGTGCTCCACGCGAACAACGCGGCTGAAGCTCCCGCGACCGATCAGGGCTTTGATCTCGTACTTCGCTCGGACCCGAGGGTCGAACTTGGCTCGATACTTCGCCACCTTCCTCCGCTCAGGGTCCGAGAGTTTGGACGGGTCCTTGAGGGTCTGGGCTGAAGCGGTGGGACTCGCTGCTTGTGCCTGAGCTTGAGTCGAGGAGGTGAAGTCCGGCTGGTCTCCAGCCGCTCCTTTGGTCTTGCTCCCAGAGCCATCCCCTCGTATGAAGTGCCTGTAGATATCTGTCTGAGGAGGTGAGGGAGGGTCCACCTGAGGAGCACGAGTCATGTTCAGGTACAGCAACAAACTGTTACACAGAAATCTGTTGCAAAGACCGCGTATAGCCTGTGACCTTGATTTATGACCTTGACCTTGTAGCTAGGCTGATGAAAAGTGTACAGGACTTGAAGTAATGGCCCAAACATTAGGAAATTTACAGACATGCGGACAGTGACTAGACCATAATACGCTCGTCTTGATAAAACTGAGGGGGAAAAGCAGCTAAAATCATAAAAACTGTAAAAGAGCTCCATCAACGACAAGAACGTTTGTCTGCTTGGAAAGAAAATAAAAAGATTCAGAACATTTCGTCCAGTAAAAAGTACAAACTACTGATATCATCAAGCAGAATCGACCATATACATAATTCAAATACGGTTAGTTTGGACTGGATTCACTGGATTTGGAGGATTTTGTTGTTTGTATTAGATTATAAAAAAATAATTTATAATGAAAAGTTTGTGCACATCTGGTCTGCAGCTGATTCGACACATTGCCAACGATACAACTTATTAAAGATACATGAATTTTATCCACACTAAAACTAAATACAACAATGCATTTAGATTGAAGCTCAAAGATTCACGTCTGCAGACGCATCGTGCACGTCTGTGAATCACTACAAACTTCTTGAGCAACACGACCCAGATGAAAAGAATTTACATAAAAATTGTTCATAAAAAGGTTGACAAAAAGCTGTTTGTGTATATTACTACTCTTTCTCCAATTATCTATAATGACCGGTCTACTGCAGGTAAGATGCTGACTACAGATATTACCCCATGCAACAAAACTCCTTACTGACCTTCTTGACCAGGTCCAAATGAACGTCCCCTGGAGGCTCGGGGAGGACCTTGCTGTTCCGGCACCCCATCACATCACCTCGGGCCCCGCCCAGCCAGCCACACAGGCCTCCAGGAGCCGAGCCTCATCACCGCACTCAGGACAGCCGACATCCAGGCTCAGACTGCCGATGATGAACAAATCTCACCACACCCATTCAAGTCCAGGGAGGAGGGGGTTCTACACCCAGAAGCTCATGGATGCATTTTATATACCGGTAGAACGTATTTGGTAACTTCGTCTTGTGTTCTGAACTCGGGCCCTCCCTGCTGTACAATCGGCTGGCAGGAGGTTCTGACGCTCCTCCGAAGAAACTCTTAGAGCCCCGCACAGAAATACGGTCAATCAGGGAGGGATGATGTCCTTGGGACTCCTGGAGAACATCCACAGAAAAAAAAAAAAAGTCATCAGTTAAACTTTGATCCGATAGAACTGCAGCGTCAGCAGATTAAACCCTGGAGACTCGCAGGCTGCAGAGGAGCCAAACTGTGAAATGCAAAATGACAAATGAACCAGAGTTCAGGGAACAACGAGACATCATCAGCATCTCATTAGTTACGGCCAATTGGACCAAAAACACCAATGTTTCATACAAACCTTATTCTGAAAACGTTGTGTAAAATGTAATCAAACGCAAAACGCAACCATCTGCAGATCTCATAACTCCCTATTTTATCCCCAGTGGAACATAATAAACAGATCGAACGTTGGTGGTTGCCCCACGTATGAAGTGGCATGAACTAAAAAATACAGCTAGAGCAGTATTTCGTATTTAATTAGGTTAATTACCAACAGCGCGTTTTAGAAGTAAAGATGGACAGAGGTCCAGCAGTGTGTGAAAACTGTGGAACAATTTCAGAATAAAATTCCTCACTTAAAATGCATTAATCTCTATCATCTGCAGTTCATACTCTCCTCCTCCTCCACAATCCCTCTGACCTCTGGCGTACCACAGGGTTCCATTCTGGGGCCAGTTCTCTTTTCTCTTTACATGCTGCCATTAGGACCAATCATTGCACGCTATAATCTCTCTTTTCATCTGTATGCAGACGATCTACAAATCTATCTGCCGGTGACTGTCAGTCCCTCACTCAGCTC
>JARVGQ010000002.1:10237545-10254774 GCA_031762355.1 Hypsolebias martinsi | reverse complement strand
ATATATATATATAGATATATATATATATATATATACATCTACATTATCTGCACATTTTCTGTTATCCGCTCCACTACCAGTAGAATGAGCGGTACAACCAGGACTGCTGCAGCTTGATGTTGTGCATGTTCATATCGTAGTAAATGTATTGATTACTTTAGTGTCCAAACTCTCTGAGGGGGGCTTGTATAAATACTATCCCGACACCACAGGAGATAAAAATACCACGAAGTACAAAACACTCCCTGTTAAAGGATTATTTACCAGGAGATTAAGTTCTGTGGGATTATTATTAGAGCGTCGTGGGGATTTCTCTGTTCTACATGTCGGACTCCACTGAGGTCGGATCACTTCCATTTGACACTCATGGAACTGTAGATCGCCCGTGCAGAAGTCTTAAGTCATCTCTCATTTCTTTGTAATTTGCCTCTGAGCAGCCAGACCTTCTTCTCAGGGTTCCTGACATTTTGAAGGTCTTTTCAATGTTTTTCCTTTTGACTCGGGCTGTTTTTTCACTGTTTCAGTTCAGTACCTGGTCAACTGGATCTTTAGGCTCCTTCTGGTCTCACTTTGTTTCCAACTCTTTATTGAATCTCTAATAAATAGCAAAGTTGACACACTTTGTCACAAAATAGGATGTAAGTGTCAGGATCTGTGTTTTTCTGCAGTCAGCCTATCACGCTCCCAGTTTCATTTAACCACAGCTGCAGCCACTCTTCCCATCAGCCTCAGTCCATAAATTCCCTCATCAGTCGATCATTATGTCTCTTCCATGCCCTGTCCAGTCCCCTGTGTTCTCCATGATTTTTAAATACTGTAGATTTTTTTCTGACACAACAACGTTTTGTTTGAAATAAATTTGAGTCATTTCTTTGAGTTCTGTGTGGCAGTCTTGGACACAACCTGCTGGCATACTTAGTTTCTTCCTGGGATTATCAAAGTATCCTAATTCTGATTCTCAAAGAGCAGAATACAGTATAGGCCCTTTTCAGACCTGGCAATAAATATCTATCTTAGGTGATTGAATCGCAAGTCTTTAGTTTTGACTAACAGGATTCACACGAGGTGGGTTTTTTTTTTCACCTTTATTAAACCAGCCCACTCAAATCACAGATCTCATTCTCTTGAAGGCAGCCTAACATGCACGTTTATGAACTGTCAGAGGAAACGAGAGCATCCGAAGAAAACCCTCACTTAACACGAGGAAGACTCTCAAACTCAGAAAGACCCCAGGTCCAAAGCTGGGATTGAACCCAGCACCTTTTTTGTTGTTGTTGTTATAGAGCACTCATGCTAACCACTTATCCATCGTGCAGCTAGTCGTGGTGTCAGTTGTCTGCTCCGTACGCAGACCCCGTGCTGTCAGTGAGCAACAAACAGGACACCAGCAGGTCTGACGATGCTTCTGTAAAAATGACTGTATATTTAGCTACTTTAGCTACAAACTATAATTCTTTGGAACATTAACGTGGCTCGGAACCATATGGGTCACAGTCGGTGACCTCACAGAACTCAGAGTTAGAGCAGTGAACAGTGAAGCCTCAACACGACACACAAACCGCTGTTCTGACCCACAGAGGGTCCAACCAGCTCTAAAACAACCAGAGCACACAAATCTAAAAAAGCTAAGTCTGATCCTCTGGACATTCAAAAAACTAAACAAAACAAAGAAACAAAAATTGTAGAAACGTTTCGTCTTTCGTCTGAAAGAGCACACAAACTAAAGAAAAACTGCATCCTGCACTTGGACGATCAAAACCCTCACAAAACAGACTTTTTTTTTTTTCATCGAGAAGGGTTCAAAACAGTTCGTTTAAACTTTTAACTGGGATTAGATTTTAGATGAGAGGTCACGCAGGCGTTGCATCTCTCCTGTTCAAGACGTGAGTTTACATGTTTTTTTGTCCTGCTGAGATGAGCTGCAGCCTCCGTGGACGACTTTCAGTTGAATTCCAAATATTTTCTTGTGTTGATTTGGGTTCACACAAATAATTCAGGTCAGACTCAGAACAAGATAAGAGTTTGGACAACTTGCAGGAACTGTAGAGAGCTGCTGAAAGCACGATTCAAAGCCCCTTCATATAAAAGAAGCAGGGTTTTTTATTGTCAGGTAAACCTGTTGGTTACACTATAAGAGGCAGCTCTGATGCAAACTCCAGAGGTGATGTGTTCATTTATTAGCATCCAGTAAGGAAAATGTAAAGACGGGAAGGTGAGGATGAACAGAGCAGAAAGACGTCAGAAACATAAAAGTATAAAAGAACCGCGTTCATTCAGAAACGTTTAACAAACCACAAATGGTTCGTGCAACTGACCAACTCTTGCTGCATTTTTGAACAAAAAACAAGATTTCAGATCAGTTTTCAGCCTCTGCCATCTTTAAATCTTTGTTCTGCTGCAGCTTTGTTCCGGAGAGAATAAATACTTTACAAGTGCAAACAAAAAATGGATTAAGGGCTTTTCAAGGCTCCAAGCAAAAAAGAAAATAATCTTTAAATTCTTACAAAACATAAAAACTTTTTCAAACAAAGTGACACGAATCTGAAGACAAACTGAGAGAGGGACTGGGTTTTACTGCACCAGATGGCTCGGGTTTTACGAGGGCCCACAAGAACATAATGAAAGAACAAATCGGTCAGATGAGGGAGTCACATTTTGATGCAAACTATCATTCTTGTAAAGTGTGTCTGTCTTGGCTTTAACCTGCAGAGGACGGACAGAAGCCCCTCGCTGCTGCAAAATGTGTTTCAGGAGAGCTGAAGAAAATCACACTAGAGACTGAATTAAAATGTTTTGTCACTCAGTTAAAACGACAAGATGATAAAATACAAAACGAAATGATAAATAAAATAAAAAACGACAATGCTAACTAGAAAGTTCATGGAGAAATTTTGACGGGGACTTCCACGCTGCTGCCAATTACAAATTTTGATTTGACTGGACTATGTGTTCGCTCTCAGCTACTATACCATCAACTCAATATGGCCCAAAAATATCAATGAGTTATAGTTGTTTTTTTCTTTGATGTTATGGTGGCCATCTTGGATTTTTGATTTGGAATTGGTATGTGATTAGGAACATTTTCAGCTCTGATCTCACAAAAGCAGTTTAAATGTAGCTTTGATGGCCATTTTGGATTTTTGATGCTCTCAGTCATCACCAGACAAAATTTTAGCTCAACATCTCTAAAATTACCTGATTTATAGTATGTTTTAGCTCAGGTGGTCATCTTGGATTTTTTTATTTGCATTAGTAACATATGAAATGTGGGGAGTCAGTCTCCCCACCATCACAGACATCTACACCTCCAGATGCAAAAAGAAGGCCACCCGCATCATGAAGGACCTCACTCACCCAGCACACACACTTTTTGCACTGCTCCCCTCAGGAAGGAGGTTGAGGAGCATTAAGTGTAGAAAAACTAGACTGAGGAACAGCTTCTACCCTGAGGCTGTTAGACTCATGAATCTATAATCAGGATATAATCTGTGAAAAAACAATCACTGTGATGCCCCTTGATTATTGATACGTGCTGCTGACTATCCATGTTGCTGATCTTATGCTGCTGATTTATTTCACGCTGCTGTGTTCATTCGGGCTCATCTGCTCACACAGACTCATGCTCGTGCTGCTGTTTGGCGTATAGTTTTTGTACTAGTATTAGCATATCTTAGCTTAGCGTATTTCTTTGTTCATATCTTAGATCTTTTTACAGTTTTTCTTTTACATTTTTAACTTTTGTTGAGTGCAACTAGGACCATGTGTACACAATTTCATTCCACCACAAGCACCACATGTGGCGTGAACGACAAATAAAGAAACTTTTACTTTAAAAACCTGCTCTCAGCCACAACCAGAGCAAATTTCAGCTCAATATCTCAAAAAATGACAGTTCAAGCAGTTAGAAACAGTTGAGTTGTGTCAGGCATTTTGAATGCGAAAAATGGCATATTTGTTAGCAAATTACGTTACCATGGTAACTCGAAACGCCAATACAAATGATAGCACACATCACGGCAGTGAGCCGGTTGTCTTGATATAACATTTGTGGGAGTATGCACAGCAGTTCGGGCCACATTAAAGTTGATGGAAGAGATATATATATAAAGTTAAGAAACCCTTATTAGGTGGATAATAATAGGTGCTGCCTTACTAGGCAGTCCCCAATTAACAAGAGTGCTGTGCAGCTTACGGCACATTATACACCTGTCAACAAACTATTACCGGTACACAGCATCTATAGCAATGGCCCAAGCCTGCAAAGAACTTGTTTTAACTTTGACCTTGATTTGTGGCCTTACCCTTGAAGCTGGAGTGTTGAGAAGTATACATGCCACTCTGACTGATTCATAAGTGTTTAACATTTCGTTAAATTATCTTGAGCTGATTATGGGCGGGACAAGAACAGCTCACATACATGTATGTACCGAGACCGTACCATAATGTGTCCACCTTTCGACGGGCGTATAAAAAAAAAACAACATAAATACTCATTTAAAGTCTAACTTAACCCGATTTGATTAGGCTGATCTGGATTAGGTTTGAATCTGGATCTTGGATCATCTGGTCATTAGTGGCGCTCTGAAGGGTGTTTAGATCTGTTAAAGGACACAAAACACCAGGTCAGTGAGAGTATTCCTTCAAAGAATTCATATCACTGTCAAGTTTAAACAAAGACATACATTGCGTGACCTGTTAGAGCTCAGAGTACATGTTAAGGGCGACTCAGCTACAACCACACTAAATTGTAGCTCAAAATCTATAAAACTGACTGTTATAAACATTTTACTGTTTACTATGTCCAAATAGCCATGGCGTCCATTTTGAAGTGGGTTGGCTCCATAAGGTAAATAGTTGTAGGTGTACATCCAATGATTAAGTTTTATTAAAATCAGTCCAGCAGTTTATTAGATATTTTGCTTACAGACAGACAAAATTTACTTCATATTTTTAGAGGGGGCAATGGCCCTCCCAGTCCCCACCTTAGTGGTGCCTCTGTGTAAAGCTGCACAAATGAACTGAAGCCAGGACTGGAGGCAGCCAGGTTGATGTCTCGACTGTTTAGAGCCAGATCTTTGTAGGAGAAGGCAAACTGGGCCTAGGTGGGTTTCATAACCTCTAATCACCTGTTCGCCTGAACAACAAAGCAAATCAGGTGGTCACATGTGGAAGAAGAGGCTCTTTTGAAGTGGGTGAAGTGCTGGAGCCTTTTTTGCTGAACTGTATTGCCTTCTATAAGGGAGGAGTGGAAGATTTCCACCTCTGGGACCTGAACAGGTGATAAACTATGAGGGTAGTTAAGAAGGTATATTATGGGGGCAGAGTTTGGAGAACAATTTGTCTTGGAGGCGCCTGAACTCAGCACTTTTGACTTCTGGGCTTATTTTTAATAAATTTCCCTACGGTAAACGGTTCTGATCCCTCCTGTTCGTCTGCGGAGCTCTGACAGGAGGATCGTTTCTCACTCTCTGTGTTTTGGTGCATGCCTGCGTCCTTCTCCTGGTCTTCAGATGTTAACAGCAGCTTATGAGTTCATTACAGGCAAAATTATCTCAATATAATTATCTTCTCTGTAATTTGCACGGTGTCTAAGAGCTTGAGGCTGTGAGGACTCTGAAGGAACCGTGTGGGATACACCCCCATAACAAAGTCATTACAGATAGGCCAGATAATGTTTTATGTGATGATAAATTGTGCAAAACATTAGACTGAGGCTCACTCATTGTAAAGCAAGGACTTAGGGTCACACGGAGCAGAGCCATAAACTACTGGTCAAACATGGTCCACTGGACATTTTTCACACTGAGAGCCAACTACAGTTTAATTACTGCCATGGCACTGCAGCTAATGTCTGCTAAATGACTGCTAAAGGAGAGAAATCACTGCAGGAGCAGACGGACGCTGCAGAAATACATTTCCAGTATCTGAAAGCCACGATGGGTCTGATTTTTAACTACAAAAATATGAAGAGTATAATACTGTGGCAATAAAAACACAGCAGATATGTTAGCAATGCTCACATCAATGGGTAATAAGCAATAATAATCAGTAGTAATCAGTAATAACCAGTAGTAATTAGTCTTTTTTTTAAATTTACCCTTTATTTATCCAGGTACAGGTAGTCTCATTGAGCCACAAGAACTCATTTTCAAGCGAGACCTGTTAGGGAGCAGATGGTGGGGGTTAAGGGCCTTGCTCAGGGGCCCAGAGTGAGGCGAATGAGGGTGGAGGCAGGTGAGGATGTTTCACCTTTTTCCACCCACATGTTTTGATGTTGTCAGTACTGAGGCTTGAACCGGCGATCTTCCGATCACAGGCCCACCGTCTCTAGCCTCTGCGCCACCACTCCCCCTCCCCCCTAGTAATAATCAGTAGTAATCAGTAGTAACCATTATTAATCCATAATAATCAGTAATAATCAGTAGTAATCAGTAATAACCAGTAATAATCAGTAGTAATCAGTAATAACCAGTAATAATCAGTAGTAATCAGTAATAATCAGTAATAATCAGAAGTAATCAGTAATAACCAGTAATAACCAGTACTAATCAGTAATAATCAGTAGTAATCAGTCGTAATCTATACAGATTTAATATGTTTATATATGTGTTTATATATTTGATCTGAAAGAGCTCTAAAACATGTTTTTTGTTTGTTTTTTGTTTACATGTTAAGTGTAGGGAAAGATTAGGTTAAACAACATTCAGTTAGCATCGGTTTTAAAAATAACTACATTTGGAGGAGCTAAAAACTAAAACTAAACACAACTACTAATTCCATCCATCAATGTATCCGTAATTTTATCAATCCAGATTATATAATTCCATCCTCCATCCATCCATCCATCTATCATCCATCAATCATTTTTCAGTCAGAATTTTATTATACGGTCATCCATCCATCCATCCATCCATCCATCCATCCATCCATCCATCCATCCATCCATCCATCTATCCATCTATCCATCGTCCATGCACTCATCCACTCACCGATCCATCTATCCATCATTTCATCTGTCCATATTCTATCTATCTATTATTCCATCCATCTAATATTCTATTATTACTTGTATTGGCTGTTTAAAGGTGAATTTCTTTAAATTTGTATGTTGTAAAATCTCTTTTGCTTGTTATGTAAAATGTTGATTTTATTGTTGTTTTTCTCTGTGCCCTGAAACATCACTGCAAGACCGTTGGAGCTGTGGGTGCTGAGGGTGCTACAGAATTTATTGTGGTCCACATCTCATGGTTGATCTGTTTTTGTGTAATTTTCCACAAACTACAGCAAAATAAACGCTGAGCAGAGTTCTCCGCAGAGAGATGCTTTGTGTTGATTTTTCTCTTCACTTCTGTTCTGAGCGCTAAAAGGTTTTCAGGGTTATTTTTTTTTATTCTCGTCCCTCTGAGCTGAGAGCTTTCATCTTTACACAACTTGAAGGCATTTACTTCCAATCATTAGAATCAGACTGATCTAACTGTGAGGAGGAACAAACACGAGGGTCGCATGAACTTCTCCAACACCTTCCTTCGTTATGTTGCTTGGTTTCCTCCTCTTCCTTGAACGTTTCTTCCTGGATTCATCTAGTCCTCCTCTATCTCCCACCGTCATCCTCTTCTTCCTTTTTTTTTTTCTTTATGGATAATTCATCAGCGCTCCTTAGAGCTGCAGTCGGCCTGCTGTGATTTCCACGGGGACTCTTTCAGGGACCATTCCTATGGATTCCCACCTCAGGCGGGAATTAGAGCCACGGCTACAGAGAGAAATTAATCACAGCCACCTTTCTCCTAACCTGCACACACAAACACACTAAACCCCCACCTTTAATACTAATAACGTTCTCTTCTGCATGCACTCACTTCTCTAAACTTTCACACGTGTATGGGTTGTGTTCACACATTCACACACTTGCTGTTTTATTTTGTTTCCCCACACCAGGTCTCATTAAACACACACACGCACCCCACAGCAGCCGATCTTTGATCACCCAAGTCCCTCGTGGCCCAGCATCATACCTGGACTGCAGCAGCCTTCGTGCTAAAGCTCCTCTGTTGTAGCTTATGAATAAATGGAAACCGCTTCCATTATGTGGAAACACACAAACCAACACACGCACGAGAAACACACAGCTTTTGTAGCAGTTTCTGCTCGGAGAGGAGCTGCAGACTGTTTGATCTGGTTGTTTTTTTTTTAAAATATGATGATGAGGATGAAGCATTACAAGGACTACACATCACCCCGTTGCCTGTCATACCAGAGATTTAAAGGTAAAATTTAAATTGTTTCAAATCTGGCATTAAAATCTACAGAAAGTCATGAAAGGTGCTCGTTTTCAGAGTCTTACATTTTTGAAAGATTCACATTAATGTTTAATCAATGATGTAAAGAATTACTCAGGTGTTTTTGGTGTTTTTCTTGATCACTCTGAAATGTGATGTCATCGGTGCCAAACAAGGGAGTGTGTAGCTAAAAATGGTTCAGTGCAAATGTTGTAAAAACAGACGCGAAACGACGACAAGTGCTTCATTCTGCATCTTCCCAAAAGACAAGAAAGTTTGACGGATTTGGTTACTTTGGCTCCGGTGTGAAAATTACACACCAAAGTCAGGTGACCTGTTCTCTCTTATATTATTTGTCTATTTTCAACAACTGGCAAGACTGTCCCAAAACCAAACTGCCCAGTTGAACGTACGCTACAGAAACTCAGTAAAACAGACAGAACTGTTTCTTTCAGCTGAGGCCCTTTATTTAGAAACAGAACTCCAAATTGTTCCCCAAACACTCTAATCGACTTTACTGGTCTGGGCACCCGCTTCGAACATTATCAGTCATTAAATGGCCGTTATTAGTTATCATCCCCATGTGTAGTGATCAGACTGCCCCTCCTGTACATCCTAGTGGGTTTAAAGGTCGCTCAACATTGCCAATCCGGTCAGTGGACTCAGCCATGGTGATCTTCAGGATCAAAGTCCACATCTGCCAAAGAGTCCTCACTTTGGTTCCTGAGATCCGGCTGCAGGTTCAGGTTCTGGTATAGTTGAATATCCATAGTCTTGTGATTTTATTATCACTGATAAACAATGTGGCCGTGAACTCGCTCCGGGCGCTACATCCCAGCTGGCACAGATGATGTCTTCAGCGAGGGACGGTAACTTTTAACACATAATCACGCTATTTCTGGACTTTTACTGTATTTTAGACAATAAGCCGCACCAAATTATAAGGCGCATTAAGCGAAACAAACAGATAAGTCAAACTTTACTCAACTCATTCACAATAACTCTCAACATTGTTCAGTTGTAACACATGAAATTGATTCAAGGTCAGCACAATCAGAATTAATACATAAGGCACCCCGGATTATAAGGCTCATTACCGATTTTTGAAACAATTAAATGATTTTAAGTGCAACTTATAGTTTAAAAAATATGATACACAAAAAATGTTAAAAACAAGTCAATGGATGTTGAAAACAGAAAACAGGGTCTTGTATGGAAGAGTTTAGAAGAAAAAACCCACAACAAATTGATCTTGTGTCACCTGAGATCATCCTGTGTTCAGAAATGATGGAGCTCTGTCCATTTTGATCCACTGGTGAAAGTACCATCATGTGCAGCCTCATTCACTACCTCACATGATCAGTTAGCGCTCGGTGTGCTCAGCTTCTACCACACCAAACTTCACCTCAGTATCTGGAAAAGTGATCAACATTTTTGTAAAGGTTTGAGCCATCTTGAATCAGATTGACTCTAGTTGTAGCTTTACATCCAATGATTACTTTCTGAAAGGTCCATTAAGCTACCTTCAATGATTCATGAGGTATTTTGTTCCTTATTAAAACCATACCTGTAAATAAACAAAGTTGACCTGAAAGATAAAATATTTTTCAGCTGCAGGGTTTGATTCCTCAGCGTGAGGCCTTTGAGACATCGCCACTGATGTCTGCAGCCGGGGATGTGATTTAAACAGCTTGAGCTAAAATCTAAAATTAACAAACCAAATGTAAGCCATGCTAAAGCTGTTAGCTAAAATGAGCAAAACTACAACCAAAAGAAAAATGTTTAAACCAGCAGGACAATACTAAAACCTAAAATTAGAAAATAAGACATACAGCTTAATTTGCATCAGGAGATTGAAGTTAAAAGGTCAAAATAACTAAACAGTAAAACCCAACATGCAACTTTTTTTTTCTCATTCATAAAGCACTAAAATCAGGGACATTTCTGGGGACAGCTTCATGTCGTTGACAGGTCGTCCAAAACAGGGACTGTCCCCGGAAATCGGGGATGTCTGGTCACCCTACCAAAAACCAGTAAAGTTGTTCTTAAAGAGCTAAAAGCTGAGAGCTAAAATCAACAGAACATCAACAAGAAGCTAAAACATCAGCACCTAAAACAAAAAAAAAAAAAAAAAACTGACATTTTAGCTGTCATTTGATTTGAGCGCAAATCAGTGATTCCTAGTGAAAATTTGTCTTTTCTCACTATTTTGTCTGTAATTTGTTTAAAACAGTCGCAGCTGCAGAAGTTTGAGAAGCCAGAGTTAGAAAGGAGGTTTTTAGAGAAAAAAAGAAGTAAAGAATAAAATAAAAAATATAGTAAATGTACTATGTTTTTCAGCCTATAAGTCGCAGTTTTGTGCATAATTTACATGCCCTGCAACTTACATATTTATGGATTTTTCCCATATTTATAAAACAATTTTTGGCTGAGATATGGCCGTTTTCATTAATTCTTACTGAAAAAATAGAACATTACCATTTTCCGCTAAATGGCACTCGAGCATTATGGCATGCCACTGTGTCATGTAATTGGTAAAAGTGGCTGTTAATGATGCAATCAGCTTGCCACAGCCTGCCACCTTCGTCCAGCTCACCTGGAGCAACCATCAAATCAGCTTCATTTTGCTGCAAGACCCTGGTGAAATGCAGCTGATTTGACCATTGAAGTGCATTTATTAAGGAAAAGTTAAACTGAGACACACCTTTACTATAATTTTGAGCAAACAAATAATGTTTTTAAGTGTTAATCTTGTTAGATTCTTGTTAAAGTCTTCCCGTGCATGCTCCAACAGCTGAAGTTTGGCAGCCAATCGATTTTTGGCACAACATCGGCCCACATTTCCGGGTTGTCAGCGGTGATGCCTAACAAACGCGACGCGCCAATCGTGACACATAACAGATGTGAGGTATACGGCGGAGCGACATATTTATAGATTTTTTCACTTTATTAGAAACATTTGGACTGATCAGAATCAGAATAAGCTTTATTATGATTGCACCGAGGTACAGCGAGAACATGTACGCACAGTCGCCCGGAAGATGGACTAAGTGTACGAAGCTGCAGCTAATTTTTTTCAGCGCAGCCTTTTTATTCTTATCAGAATAATAATCTTAGATATGAAAAGGGGAAAGGACCATGAGGGTAGATAGTGGTATTACAAAAAAGATCTTTCGCATCTTGTCTATCAGGACATGATCTGAGACATCAAAAAACTCTACCAGCAAGCACAGTTAAGACAAATTACATATGCATTTGAGGTCTAAGCAGTGAGATTTGTCCATGAGCCTCATTCAGATCAGCTACAGTTCTGTGAGGTTTTTTCAGCCAGCTGCTTTCCTGATAAGCGCACACAGAAAGTTCTCCAGGGAGGGTGTGGGCTGCGATAGATGTAGTTGCGGTCCTCGTTACTTATAGCCCAGGAGAAATTTGTGCGCCTCGTTCAGATTCAGCCACAGTTCTGTGATATTTTCAGCCAGCTTTTCTGGTCAGTGCTCACATTACCAAGGATGTTTGGAGCCAGATTAGATAAGCCTTGGTTCTTGTTTTTCTTCAGGCAGACAGTTTACTTTTTCCTGCAGCCTTGAGTGTCTTTATGGGCGATCCAATCCAATTGTATTAGTGCTCCTCAAATTCCGATAGAACAGTGCTCCACAAAGCCAAACAGTAAAACTCTTCCATCGTAAATCCAATTATATAACATCCTCCACAGACAGGACTGACAGACACATGACCTTCCAATCACCTCCAGAATCCATCACGTAACCGCCAGGGTACATCTGTGACGGGCAGCTGGCTCTCCTGAACGGTGTTTCTTTGTAGAAAAAAAATTATCTTGTCAATAGAGTTGATCATCCATAATCCAGATCCATAATCACTTTGCGTTCGAGAGATGAGTGCCGAAGAACTGCAGACAAGACAAAGGGCCACGCAAGGAGAGGAAAAGAGGGAGAGGAAAGGCAAGAAGCAGCCGCATGCGACCAGTGCAAGGCAAAAAAAAGAAAAAAGAAAAATAGCATAAGAGTTTATATGAATCGTTGTTTGAGTTGATGTAGTCTTTAATTTGGTAATGTATTTTAGCTGTGTTCTTTGGTAAATTATTGTTTTGAGTATATTAGGGTAAAAAGGGGCAGAGATTATAAAATTATTCTTCATCTGCTATCTTTCATTTTATTTTGAATGTATTTTTTTTTTAGTTGTTGACTTGATTTTATTGAAATGAATAAATTTCAATAAAAATAAATAAATAAATAAATAAATAAAATAAATAAATAGAAAATAATGTCAGAGCTCCCCCTCCTTCAAGCCCCGCAGACATGACCAGTCGATCACAGACCATCAGAACTCAACAAGTCGATCACAGATAAATAACTCTAAACAGGAGAATTCTCACAAAAAGTTATTTTAAACATTTTTAACAATGAATTTATATTTTATGTCACAACTGTTTTTATCGCACCCTTTACCTAAATTGATCCAACTATTCTTTGAAATAAGTTTCAATGTATCACATACTCCTCTGCAAAATTAGATGTCGTCCCGACATCACACATTAATGAACCACAAATTACACACTAGAAAAAAACTATTATTGTTAACCAAACTAAATTCAGTGGCACTGAAAAATCAAAACATTTTACTTTGTTCTAATATCCTGATACAAACAAAGGTTGGTCTACTTGAAAAGGATATATCCCGTCACTGGTAGAAAGTCTCTGTAATATGTGGGTTGGTAGTGGTGCAATAGTTCATTTGCGTGCGTTGTGCTGTAGCATGATGGAGTTCCAAGATGGTCATAAGTGACGATCACAGGAGCTCGCTTCTCTCTTCTGGGTACGTCATAGAGATGTCTTTCTTGGCTCTCTGTATTTGAATGTTGGAATTCTGGAATGTCATTTACCATTTCCTCAGCAGGTTGTGAATCCTCAGGACTATGATCACTCTCATGCAACACATTATGTGGCGGTGTTCCAGATTCAATTATGTTTGAAACCTCTTCTTCAGAAGCTTGATCATCCAGGATCTCATTTGGTGCTCGCTGGTTGTTTCCTGTTGTGATATTTTCACTGTCCTTGTCTGGCGTGGGTTCTTGGTATTGCAATACTGGGGTGTAATAATATCCACATTCATCATCATCATCTTCTTCTTCCCAACATGTGTTGTCTGTTCTTTTTTCTGTCACGTTCTTTTTCTTTGGCATTGTTTTCTGTTGAACATCAAAGGGCAAGAAATCACATGGCAGCAATAAGTTTCTGTGGAGGATTCTTGATCTTCCTCTTCCCTGTTCTGACTTGACTTCATATACTGGAATATCTTTTTCAACTTGACGAATGACAGTATGGCCATTTTCCTCCCAGTGATTGCGGAGCTTTCCAGGACCTCCTCTTGGTGTCAGATTCCTGATAAAGACACGATCACCAGGATACAACACTGAGCTTTTCACCTTTGCATCATAAGATTTCTTATTCCTGTCAGTTGACCTTTTTTGCATTTGCTTGAACAAGTTTATAGGCTTCTTGCATTTCTGTTTTCCATATTTCCATGTATGCACGGTAGTCTGTGCTTCCCGTCTCTGAGGTGAGTCCAAACAGCAGGTCGACAGAATAATCACTGTGAAAAAAATCACATCATATTGCTGCTGATCTGTCTCATATTGCTGCTGATCTGTTTCATGTTGCTGTGTTCATTCATGCTCATCTGCTCACACAGACTCATGTTCGTGCTACTGTTCGAAGTAATGTTTTTATGCTACTAGTGCTTATTGTATTTGTAGTTGGTGTTTTTCTTAGTTCACATCTTAGATGTTATTATTCTTCTTCTTTTACTTTTATTGTTGGATGTAACTGGGACCCTGTGTACATAATCTCGTCCCATCACATGTACCACATGTGGTGCGAATGACAATTAAGAATCTCTAACTCTCTCTGAGATAGTAGGTTAAGATCCTTGCTCAAAAGCCCTGAGTTGGGCAAATGAGGGTGGAAACAGGTGTAGGTGTTTCACCTTTCCCACCCACATTTTGATGTTGTTGATCCGTGTAGTTGAAACGGTGACCGATCAGAGGCCCACCATCTCTAACCTCTGCACCGCCACTCCCCCCATTGGTGACCCTAGATGTAATAATACATTTTAACTTTGAATTTCCAAAAATAAAAATGACCATAATATAGCATTTCAGTCCACATTTTATCCTTCACCTTTGGGCACAAACTCTGGGTATTGACCGAAAAAATGAGATTGCGGATACAGGTGTTGAAATGATTTTTTTTCCACAGGGTAGCTGGACTCTCCCTTAGAGGTAGGGTGAGAAGTTCAGTTATCCGGGAGAGACTTAGAGTACAACCGCTGCTCCTCCACATCAAAACAAGCCAGCTGAGGTGGTTCTGGCATCTGGTAAGGAAGCTTCCTGAGCGCCTCCCTATAGAGGTGCTTCTAGCATGTCAGACTGGGAGGAGACCCTGGGGACAGCCCGTGACATGCTAGAGAGACTACATGTATGTCTCAATTGGCCTAGGAACACCTTGGAGTCCTCCCAGAAGAGCTGGAAGAGGTGGCTGTGGAAAGAGATGTCTGGGCTTCCTTGTTCAAGATGCTGCCCCTGTGACCCAAATTTGGAATAAGCAGAATATAATGAATGGATGGATAGATGGATCAATAATATAGCAATCTTTGAAGTCCAAGTTCTCAAAAAATATGACCAAAATTGGAAAAACATTGAACATATTTGTTTGTTTTTTTGTTTGTTTTTTTGCGCATTTTTATTTATTTATTTATTTATTTATTTATTTATTTATTTTTTTGCTTCAGAAATTCTTAGCCTGCTGCCATGCTGGAAGTAACAAAATATGTCCATGTAGCACTTACCAAGATGGCAGCACAAATTCTTGCCTCATTACCATAAACTACAATTTGGTTAGCCATGGTAATGTAATTCTAATTCAGTGGAATACACATTGTTTAGCATATTTTGGGGTGGACAATAATGATGTCAATTCAGGGCTCAAATTCTTCTTCTACCTTCCAATGCATCCAACTGTGCTCACCAGCCAGACCCTATACATTATTATAACATGAACAATTTACAATTCATCTGTGGTGTCATTTCAGCTGGAAATCTTAATTTTCACCCAATGATTGCCTTCTTCACCTTTTTCTTTTTGCTATTTTTAACATGTACCCAACTCTAGAAGAATGTAAAAAAGAAAAAAAAAAAAAAAAAAGTTTTGCTGTCAGTACAGAGGCTGATTATTATTTCCATGATATATTGAAATAAATTGTTTTGTTTCTTTTTTAAATCTGAACTAAGTGTTTTTTTTTTTCCTTTCACACACTGATGATTTCACAGCAGTATTATTGAATGAAAAGGCACAAAAGTTATTACACCTTATCAACATTGGCAGAAGTGTATCTGGAGTTAATCAAGACAAAAATAGGACTTTGATTAGACAACTTGGAAAGTGTGTTTGTTGCTCATTAGTTGAACACACTGACAGGTGAATTTAATCAACTTGATTGTCTTAGAGTTCTGCTGGGATGCTTTGAATTCTGACAATTAGGCAGTGGCTGTTCAGTTTTACTACCAGATGTGATTGGAGACTTACATTTTAGACTTAAGTGAACAATTCAGATCTGTTTGAAGTGAAATAATATTAAGTAGACAGTATACATGTCTTGCAGGCTGTAGACCTTTGTCTGAATGACCTTAGTTTGAAGTAGAAATTAGCAGAAGCCAAACTAATAGCTAGACAGAAAGAAACATGTTTAAGAGTGAATTTTTACCCTTTAGTATAACTCATACCTCATCAGTTTTGGCTCTGTTCAATCTAGTCAAAAGCAAATGTGATGCAGTGTGCAAGCTGGCGGTAGGGGCTGCATGGTGTTAAGGTTGGTTGATGCAATCGCCTCAAAGGAAAAATGTTTTGGGTTTGGATTGTGCTGGAGCCTTTCTGCTTGGAGTTCGCATGCCATCCCCATTCAAGCATAGATTTTCTACAAGTAATTCCTTGCACACATTCTACAAAAATGTGCACTAGATGATTAAAATTCATCATCAATGTGCGCCGCAGCATGGCAGCACTGATGAGAGCTCCGCTTTGACTAGCACTTTTTTTTTTGTCCATTCTTGTTTTTATTTAGACTTTTTGCACCTACACTGCACACCCATGCTATGGGTATGACCGCATCACACTTCTAGAGTTGCAATCGTCAGTAAGTGAGGACTTTGGGCTGACTTTTTGGGACTTTTATTGACTCTGCAGTGGACATTTCCATCTGGGTCCTTTGTTTTCTTGGTCACTGTAAGAGGAAAACATGGAGAGGGAAGCGAGCAGGTGTTTTGTATAGGATCTGCCAGAGTCGCAACAAACCCCCTCTCCACTCGGTCCTGCTTTTGGGTGTTCAGTCTCTGAGGAATAGACTGGATGACCCGCATGTACGGATTTATTGTGAGCGGAACACAAGGAGCTGTAGTGTCTTTGCCTTTACGGAAACATAGCTGGAGACGTCCATCCCTGGCTGTGCTGAGGCTCTGGACAACTTCTCTGTCTACCAGCTCGACAGAACTGAGTCACATCTGTAACACCTAATATGTTTATTGCTGCTGTACTATGTGGCTGTATCATGCATGTTGCTACCTTGCCATCGTGGTTCAGTTCACCTCAATGTTGCTCACTGCCTGTGCAGTGGCCTGTTGCGCAACCAGTATGGTGTAT
Organism: Hypsolebias martinsi; assembly: GCA_031762355.1. Lineage (NCBI taxonomy): Eukaryota > Metazoa > Chordata > Actinopteri > Cyprinodontiformes > Rivulidae > Hypsolebias > Hypsolebias martinsi. The sequence goes on along the minus strand of JARVGQ010000002.1, from coordinate 10,237,787 downwards.
GTTGTGTGCAATATAATGTGCATTTAAGCAGTATAACTTCCTGTGAGGTACTTGTTTGTACTGTTTATCCTACTTGCACCATTGTCTTCTACCATGTTGTTTACTATACAGGTAGTCCTCGACTTACGACTTAGATCCGTTCTCACGGCGGTGGCGTAAACCGAATTTTTTGATTTGATTTGATTTGATGTTTATTTATTCATTTTAAAAGAGCAATACAAAACAGTTTCATCAGATACAAG
>JARVGQ010000002.1:10039980-10052470 GCA_031762355.1 Hypsolebias martinsi | reverse complement strand
TTTTTTACAAAGCAAAATTAATTATTTAAAATAACTAAGCTAAATAACAGCATCAAGTCAAGAAACAATTTTTATAAATACACATTATACTTCTCCATATTTTTTTCAAAATACTAATTTTGATCCTCCTCTTGAATATATACATAGACCTGGCATTTTTATTATCAACCACCAGATCATTTCACAATCTAATCCCCTGAATTATAATAGATTGCATCTTCAAACTGGTGCAACACCACGGCTTCACAAACATCTCCATCCCCTTAAGATAATAACTATTAACTACTTTTTAAAAAATGTTCCTTGAATATTTGTAGGTAGTATGTTTTTGTGAGCCCCATACATAAATAGTAAGATGTTGTAATCAACCAAGTCATAGAGTTTCAATATATTTAGCTGAAGAAGCAATGTATTTGATGGATGGCTATAATCTATTCTAGTAATAATTCTTATAGCTCTTTTTTGTAAAATAAAAATTGGATTTGTAATTGTTTTACATGTTTTACCCCAGACTTCAATACAGTGAATTAAATGTGCTAATTAAATGTGGAACAGCTATTGCATTATACAATAGAAACAGTGCTTCATCATTGAGGAACTCTAACTTTGTACATTACTGCAATAGATTTGGCTATTTTAGTTCTTGTTTTTTTTATGCGAGATCTCCATATATGGCATAATATAAGACATACATGACATACATACATGATGTAGCCACATATGCAGCAGCAGTAAATATATTAGGTGTCACAGCTATGGCTTGTTCAGTATAATTATCAAGAGTTCAGTAATCTGGCATGAGTCAGATTTTGTCACAGATTTGACAAAAGGAACAATTCATGTGCCCACGCTAAACACTGAACAGTTAACACTGATACAAGTGTGACAGAAATGTTTTTGGACGCTTTTGCAACGTGAGAGATGATTAAAACCCTCCACATGCCTGCAAGATTAAAAAAAAAAAAGTTTTTTTGACACAGGCTACAACAAAAACTGCAGTTTCAGCTGAGAAACTATTGTCTCAAAGGGAACAGAGGGATTGCTCAGACAAGTCTTAATTTAGGCAAGAAAATAACTTGAAGTGCCAGATAAACTCACTTTTGATCAGCTCCCAGGAGGCTGTCAGGGAGTTTATTGCTTTAGACTAAATTTGCAAAGTTGACTCTTTTTTACATTTAATAAAAGGTGTTTGCAGGTTAGCAAAGGAACGGATGAAGATGCTTTTGTTCATATTTGAACTTTAAATGTAGTTTGGGTTCAACATTGAGCATTATAAGGGCTTATTTCAAAGTTAAGGAGCTAAAACAACATAAAGATCTGCAGCAGAGAGGAAGATGTTGCTGCAGAATTGAGCTAACCAAGCTAAAGATGTCCTTGCATTTTGTACCTTTTCATTGTTTAACTTTTTTAAGACTGCACACAACTTCTCAGGTACTTATTTCAACCTTTCGTCTTCTGCTGTGATGTTAAAAGGACTGCAGATTTTTTATGGTGTTATTTGGGAAGATATTTAAAGTTATTTGTGTCTTGTTAACCTTTAAGGCAGTTAGTTAAAAAAAAATAAATAAATAAAAAATAAACTACATATTCCTTGTTTTATTAAAGTGCAAGGCTTAGCTGACACCAAGAAGTGACTTAAAGTATAAGATATAAAGAGAAGATGTTAAGAAGCACAGTTACATTGGCAGAAGTATTGAATTTAATGTAAAATAAGAAAGTCACAGTTTTAAACCACAGTTTGGAGGACAAACTGATTTTAAAATTTAAAGGGATTCATATTCATTGCCTCCTTAAATGTCAAAGTTTTGTACAAAGATCTGTGATCTGTCAGCGGTCGGATTATGTTGTAAATGGCTCTCAGCTACTACCACACCAGAGTTTAGGACTCCTCTGTTAAGCTGACTGGGGTAAAGACATTTATTGTGTTTACCACAATAGAGTAGCTGTAGCAACCATTGTTAACTAAGTTGACAGAAAACAAATGAAAGTTGTACGTCCAGTTATTAATTTAACCAAAGTCTGTCGTGTTCATGAGACATTTTTCTAACAGACTGACAAAAACACACAAAAAAGAGAGCAACGGAGAGCTATTACATGATCACTTCAATCATGGCAATAATTAGAAATATAACCCAAGGAAAGTAACCTTACACAAAAAAATTAGATTTTCAAAAGCAGAAAGCACAAAACAGCATTTATCTTACAAAACCAATCATTGTGAAAAAAAAAAACATAATAATAAACTGGATGAAGACATAAAATCCAGTCTTTCTCAGAGATTTATATCAAAATCTCTTTTTAGAATGGTTAGATATTCCAACAAATGCTGTTAATTTTTTAAATGTTTATAATGGATAGAAAAATGAATGCCCTGTTCTTACAATCTTTTCAGGACTCTCTGTCTCAGTTCCAGACTCCTGAGCTGATTTTCAGACCGCCTTTGTTCTTTTACCGTCCTGTTTGCCTGGCCCACTTATTACCATGATGTCGTCACTCACCTCTTGACAGCCTACAGCGTGCCACCTTCTAACATGAAAATACATGATGAAATACACTTTTCTCCTGAAGCTCCCAACTGCAAATACGGGTGTCAGCTTATTACTTCACCACACAGTTGAACAGCAGTTGTCACAAACTGATCATGGCGTTTGCAGCAGTCTTTACATGTTATCTTTTTTTTTTTTTTTTTTTTGGCCCTTGATGACTTCAAAGCTCTACAGTGGAGGCTTCCTTATTTTTCAAACACATTCATGGGTTTGTAATTTATTTGCAATTTATTTTTTAGTACAAGACAATATGTCAGGCAGACTGCACGCAAGTTTTGCAAAGTTTATTCACCAGATATGCAGGAAATTGTGCAGCTCTTTGTATTTATTACCAACATAGAGCTAAAGCAAGAATTTATTTTATGCCTAGTTCTGTTGCAAATAAAAAATAGAGAAGTGCAAATTTCAGGAGGAAATTGTTAAAATGAAGTATGCAGACTGCTTTACTAAGTTTTGGACCATGTAACTCACTGCTAATCGCACTAGCATACAAATATCATGCTAATAAAGTAAAACTGTGAAAAGAGTGGAACTATTCTTATGGTATGACATTAAATAGGAGTTTATCAATTAAAGCATATTTAGTCAGGATTTGAATCAAAGTGAGAAATGAAAACATCTGAACAAGCATTAGTTTGATTATAATTTGTGTTTCAGCTGAAAGAAATGAACTGAACGATGCTCGTAAACAACTGATTCTTACCAGCTTTGTGTGATTGCAACGCTGCCCTAATTCGTTTTGATGGTTACAGAGAGGAACTGCTTGCTCCTGTTTGAAACATCCGTGCAGGTTTGGTATTCGCCCTGCACAACAAGACATTTGCACTACACCTGAAGTGTGACCTCGTGTTCAGCTGCTTCAGATAATAAATATATCTCTGGGAGTTCTTAGTCACGCAAGAAGCTAGTGTGTACTTCACTGGACTGCATGCCGACATTAGCATAAGATGATCAAGACGATAATGTAAGGCTGTGAACAAAATATTAACTGGTCGGGTTGTGTAGAAGTGTGCAGAGGAGCAGCTGCTCTGAATTAAAATCATAACAGAAAGGCATGAATTTTGGTTGAAGGTTTTGTGGAAACAGTGTCAACTTCAGAAAGATGCACGACTTCTACATTTGCACAAAGTAGAAAGAGAAAGAGTCTGCTCATGCTTTTATTTGAATTTAACCTCAATATAGTCACATTCATTTCAAGAGAAACTTATTCAGACAAATAAAATGATTCAGTACAATTCAATTCAGTTTATTTATATAGTGCCAAGTCACAACAGAAGACATCTCAGGGCACTGAACAGAAACATTCATATATAAAAATAAGTTAACGCTATTTATCTGAAGAGCAGACTGATTTGAATTTAACTTCATTGCAGACTCTCATCTTGAGCAAGCATGGAGGCAACAGTGGAAAGGAAAAACTCCCTTATGAAGAAGAAACCTTTAGCAGAACCAGGCTCAGGACAAGCAGCCATCTGCTTCGACCAGCTGGGTTTGGTAGAAACAGATACACAATGACAGATCAAGAATCACGTTAAGATAGAAATAGTTTCACATGAAAACTTTTCATTTGTAACAATTCATTTTAAGAAATGAGGTCAGTTTGTCCTCTTAGTATTCTAAACCTATGACAATCCAACCCTAACTATAGGATTTATCAAAAAGGAGAGTCTTAAGTCCAGTCTTAAAACTGGACAATGTGTCAGACTTATGGACAGAAACTGGAAGTTGGTTCCACAAGAGAGGAGCCCGAGAACTGAAAGATCGTTCTCCCATTCTGCTTTTGGAAACTCTAGGAACCACAAGTAAGCCTGCAGTTTGAGAGCAAAATGCTGTTAGGAAAATATGGAACGATAAGATCTCAAATATAAAATGGAGCTAGGTTGTTGAGAGCTTTGTAGGTTATAAGTAAGATTTTGAATTAAATTCTGAATTTGACAGAGAGCCGATGAAGAGAAGCTAAAACTGGAGAGATATGATCTCTCCTACTAGTTAAGACTCTGGCAGCAGCATTTTGGATTAATTGAAGACTTTTTAAAGAAGTATTTGGACACCCAGATAACAAACCATTGCACTAGTCCAGTCTAGATGTGACAAATGCATGAACCAGTTTAAAATCAAAAATTAAATACAGGTTGTCCTCGGTTTACGACCGGCTCGGTTCCCGTTTTTTCGCGTTTATGACCGCCGCCACAGTGACGTCATCACACCTTACGTTGTCTTTTTTTTATGCAGCATTTTATGTTTTTTTCGTTTTTTTTTTTTTTAGGGTATTCTGTTTGCTAACTGCTTGGAATCACATTAAAACGGCGTTCTAAGTACGCTGTTATTGTTTTACATTGGAAAAACGTGTTTAAAAAGACGTTACGGCCGCCATGTGCTTTCAGTTTCGGTTTAAGTTCAAATCGGTGTACGACCGGGTCGTTATAACGGAACTCGAATGTAAAACAAGGACCACCTGTACATCATTTCACGTTGATGTTTTGTTTGTTTCAGGCTGAGAAAGCTCTAAAAGATTGACTCTTTTATGTAAAGTGTTCACTTGCAGGAACAGTTTTTGCCTTTAAATGTCCTTTAGATGGTTATAGCAGTAATGATTTCAACACTCTTCTTCTCTTGCTCGTTGCAGGTACATGGGCATCGGCCTGTCTGCACAGGGAGTCAACATGAACAGGCTGCCCGGTGAGTACCGTGCGAGCTGGTCTCACAAAGGAAGCTGGACAATCAGACATTTGTTGTTTGCTTGTGAAATCCATTTTAGCTGCTTTAATTTATCGACGGGAGAACAAGAAGACTGAGCCAATCAGCCAAGTGAAGGTTATCTAACACGAACCGAGGGGAGGATTTCATAATGCGTCTAACAGTAACTTGGACTCTCCGGGGTCAGAGCCAGATTTTCAGACCACTTTGGCAGGCTGTCAAGAAAAACATCCTTCTTTTGTTCAGTCCTGGCTGCGCTCAGGGCGACGTGCACGACGCAATTAAGTTGTCAACGCTGAAAACTTCTAATTGTTTATTAGTCAACAGTTTGATTCCCGTGGCTTTGTCGGCTCCGATTACAACAGTTTTACTTAATCAAGCCCAGAGTTTCTCATGAACATGTCCAGCTCTGAAGGACGGGTCGAATATTAGCAGTTAGTCATTGTTTTCTTTCAGGGTGGGGGTGTTTCCAGAGATGGAGGGCTGAAGGAGAAAATGAGGAGCCAGGAAACTATGTAGAAGCAAAGAAGAATCAGATTTTATGAGTAAATTAAAGAAGCCCGTTTCTTCCATCTGTAAGTCATATTTATGACACACAAAGTTATGACTTCATCAGAGTGGCACAAATGGGCTTGCATAGCACAGATCTGTCAATGTTTATAAGATTTAAGAATTAAAGTGGAGAGAACTGGAGCTGGCCAGCTACTGATTCACTCAGGTCTATGATTTGAATCCTAGCACTGAATTAAGATTCAGTTAACCTGGATCTTACATGTCCTCTGGCAGACTGCTGATAAGTTGTTTTGTCAGATTTTCCAGAAAAACAGCTGAATCCCAATAAACCTGAGACTCAGATGAGTCAGGCTTGTGACTCGGGTTAAAGACTCACCAGAAAAAACAGCAGACTCAGGTACAAGTACGTGTACCTGCATACATTTAATTCAAGTTATTATTATTTTTGGTTACCTTAATTTGAACATTTCACGTTTTAGTATTTCTTTTATTCTGTTGTCCTTGAATTGATTGATTGTTGTGTGGAATTGTAAAATCTGAATAATGCAAATGTAAATTGCTAACTAGTACTTTTGGGCAGCGTAAAGTGAATCACTATCACGAGTGACTCGGATTGACCTGAGTCCATAAAGTGAACCAGATTTACCGCCTCTGGAGGGAAAGAGATGCAGTGCGTTTTATTTATTTATTTATTTATTTATTTATTTATTTATTTATTTATTATAGCTGTCATTGGTGGGCTCAGCAGTCTGACAGCTGCAGACAGAACATGTTGGGACACGTCAGTGACACATGGCGTGGACTCATGGTGTGACCTCAAAGTAACACGACTTCAGACAAACATGGACTCTCACTTTGTAAAGAACAATTGCTCAGCTTGGACTTTAAATAGCACTGACTGCAGGGCTTCAGCTGTCAAGTCAGACACATCCTGCATCGTTTATTTCCAAATGAATATACAATGTAATAAGTGTTTATTTAGGATCCCTTCAGTATTTTTTTATTTTTTATTTTTTTTATCATAGATTTTTTTTTGTCCCATTCAACCTTTATTTATACAGATTAGTCTCACTGAGCCTTGAGGACTCATTTACAAGAGTAATATAAGCATAAACGTATATAAACATAAGCAACAAATTTACATCACAAATGTTGAACAATCTTATTTTAACAGCTGTTATGGCTTTAACGCGAATAAACACATTAAATGACACTTGGAAGTGCTCGGCCACTAATATAAAAACCATTCCTGCTTAAACTAATACACGTGGGCTACAGTTGTTGTAGCAGCTGCATCTTCATCTTCCCACAAAAGTGTGCACAAACATGGCTAATGGCAGATTTTTTACAAAGTGGCAAACATCGGCAGATTAAATCAGTCAACGGGTCTGCATCTGCTTCCTATAGTTTATGTAAAATATTTGACAAAGTCTCCAGCGAATGTGAATATGATGTATTATAGAAGTGCACAAGTGAAGTGGGTGAGTAAAGGGAGTGAGGTTCAGAACTTGTGTGTTTGTCTCATTTGGTCCTGTTTGGTCCGGTTTGGTCCACTGTTCCCACCGCTGACCTCTGTGTGTGATCCTGCTGTGGAGGCTTGCCCATTTCATTAGCATGTTGGAGCAGCGAGCCCAGCTTTAGAGGCAATATCCCTGTCAGCAGATTAATCTAATACCTCCACACACACAGGGAGACGAAGGACAATGTGTGATCAAGTTGACAGAAATGCACCAGCGCGCACAGAGGACACGAGCACGGAAACACTCCTCTGGGTTTAGGTTAATACTTCACAGATACACATCACACGTTTCTGAGTACACGTCGAAGTTCTCTGCTGTCCCGTGACCTACTTCCCTCTAACCCTGCCTCGTTTCTTTGTCTACGACGCACGCCCCAGCTGAGGTTTGAACGCCGACAGAGGGAGCCGAACGCCGCCGGCTTCAGGCCACCTCAAACTCGGACGATCCTCGAGAAGGAAAAACTTCAAAACTCAGTTTAACGTTGAACTAAAAAGACAAACGACTGAAGAGAACGTCAGATGGTGATGGTTTCACCCAGACTGCTTCGGTTCTCCTTCACGTCTCACTTGCACCGTTTCCATGAACGCTTTTATACTTTTTCTTTTTTGCACTTTAACTAATTCTGCAGACTTTGTGCTATTTCAGCTGTCCAAATATCAAAACAGTCGGCTCATTCAGTAGATGTGCGTCGTGTCGATTGTTTTTGTAACTTTTATATTTTTCAAACTTTTTACAAAAGTTCTTCCTATATAGACAATATGATACATTGTTCTCTCTAAAATCCCTTCAGTTATCTTTAGCTTACTGCTTTTGATACTTTTAGTTGTAGAAAACATTTAGCTACTTTAGATAGCCTTTGTTTTCTTACTTCTAGTTTTGAGCTAACATTTTGCAGCTTTTAACTAGCTGTTTGTTGCTTTTTGCTTCCTTTAGCTTGCATTTAGCTTTTAGAAAGCATTTAGCGAATTTTCTGTTTTAATTAACCTTTTGTTGCTTCTACCTTTTAACTAGACATTTGGTGCTTTTAGCTTAGCTTTTGCTAATTCAGCTTTTAGCTAACCATTGGTTTTGCGTTGAGCTTCAAGTTAGCCTTTTGTAGATTTTTTCTGATAGGTTCACTTAGCTACTTTTAGGTAACATTTTACTACTTTTAGCTTCTAGCTAACTATCTGTTGCTTTTAGCTTGTTTTTTATGTTGCTTTTAGCTAGCACTATGCTGTTTTTAGCATGATTTTTGCTTCTTTTAGCTAGCATTTTGCAAGTTTTAACTATTAGCTAACTTTCTGTTGCTTTTAGTTTGCTTTTCGCTGCTTTTAGCTAGCATTATTCTGTTTTGAGCTAGTTTTTTGTTGCTTTTAGCTAGTTCGCTTTTGTTGCTTTTAGCTAGTATTATATAGACTTTAATTAGTAATTTTGCTCAATTTAGCTAGTATATTGCTGCTTTTAGCTCCTAGCGAGCATTTTTTTTTTTTTTTTTACTTTAGTTAGTGTTTTGCTAAATTTAGCTAGCATTTTTGCTGTGTTTAGCTTCTAGTTAGCCTTCTGTTGCTTTTAACTTGTGTTTTTCTTCTTTTGGCTAGCCTTTTGCTGTTTTTAGTTTCTAGATAGCCTTTTGTTGCTTTTAGCTTCTAGCTAGCCTTTTGCTGCTTTTAACTTGATTTTTGCTTCTTTAAGAGTGCAGTGTTTAGCTTCTTTTTGCTTGTAGCTGGGATTTTGCTAAATTTAGCTTTTATCTAATGTTCTGCCTCTTAATTGATAACAACTCGCAAGGAGTTAATGTGTGCTGAGGACGACTCTCAGCTTTTAGCACTTAAACATTTTAGCTCAGTATCTCTAAAACTGAGCCAACAAAAGTAGCCATTTTTGTGTTGGTGAAGGTTGATTAGCTGAGGCGGCCATCTTGTTTTGACGGACTCCAAAAGCCAATCAGTTGTAGACGTACATCAAGTTATTACTTTCTGAAAATTTTATTAAAGTTGTGTTGTAGGTGATGAGATATTTTGCTAACAGACAAACAAACACAGATGTAGCAGCACACAAATACATTATCACCCACTTTACGCCTTAATAGAGACACATCGTCACCTAAAACTGAGTTAAAGTATACGTCTCTGTCAGCAGACATCCATCCATCCTCTTTTCGGGTTGCAGTGGTCACTGGTGATGCCCATGTCCAGCCATCACTGTGTGAGAGGCAGGAGACATCCTGGACAGGTTGCAAGTCCATCACAGGGACACATCAGAGACAAATGAGACAAACAACCATTCACTCTCTCCCTCACACCTAGGGACAATTTAAGAGTTACCAATCAGTCTAACATGCATGTTTTTGGTCTGTGGGAGGAAACCAGAGTACCCGGAGAGAACCCATGCATACATGGAGAGAACATGCAAACTCCACCCAGAAAGGTCATGGACTGGTATTTGAACCATCGACCTTCTCGGTGCAGCTCTACCAACTGAGCCACCGTGCTGCCCTGTCAGCAGACATGAAATTAGTAAATAAAATATAATAAAAAATAAAATCACGTCTTCCTGTTCTCTTGCTCTGCTGAATTTTACCATTCTGGTCCTGGTTCTGGTTCTGGTTACTGAGCTACTGTTTCTGTAAGCAGCGACTCACCAGTTTCTTTAAAGTCCTCCTGCTGGTTGTCCAGGGAACTGCAGCATGTGTGTGTGGTGCTATCAGTCTGAGTCATTAGGTCAATGAGTAATTGTCTCCTCAGTCCTCAAGTCCGGTTCAGTTCTCTTTGGCTGCTTTTTTTCTCTCCGTCCTCCATGTTTGTTTTCCTGGATCTTTTTGGTCAATGACCGTATATAAAATAACCGATCCTCATCTTCCTTCTTCTTCATCTTTCAGGATGGGACAAACACTCATACGGTTACCACGGAGACGACGGTCACTCCTTCTGCTCATCTGGGACCGGACAACCGTATGGTCCAACGTTCACCACGGGCGACGTGATTGGCTGCTGCGTAAACCTCATCAACAACACCTGCTTCTACACAAAAAACGGCATCAGTTTAGGTCCATTATGTCTCAGATGGGTCAGACGGTTTGGTTTAGGTGTAAAAAAATTTAATTTTAACTCTTGATGTTCTTTACTCCTTTAGGTGTTGCCTTCACTGACCTCCCTGTAAGTACATGCACCGCTGAAATAACTGATTTTCTTTACCTCTAATATTAAAACTACATTCTACAGCAAATGGATATCCACACACAAATAGTTTTATTTGCTAAGTTTGATTAGCTGTGGCGGCCATCTTTAATCAAGTTAAAGCAGATGTTCATCTAATGATCCCTTTCTGAAAGTCACCGTAGAGAAAGGTCTGCAGCGCGATGCGTTCAGGTGCTTTGTTTTTGTACAGAAAAGGGTTGCTGCTGGTTTTTAATTTATTTTAAGTGTCAAGGTTTAAAGCAGGGGTGTCAAACTCAATTACAAAAGGGGGCCAAAATTTAAACCTTCTTCAAATTAAGAGCCAATTCCAGAAACTACATTAACTCAGATCAGATGCCCAACATCTTTTCTTGGTCACATATTCCTCAACAAGAGTTTGATTCGTCTCAGTTGCTGTTCTCTGTTGTGCTTTCAACATCATAATCAAAGATTACTGAAAAAATTCAAGAGATACAAGTATTTTTTATTTCACAAATCATCTTGGGAGGCCAGATAAGATGTCAACGAGGGCCACGTTTGGCCCCCGGTCCTTGAGTTTGACACATATGGTTTAAAGTTAGATTTTTCTGGAGAAATAATATGTATAGATTATCATTTAGTTTCCTCAAAGTGAAATCTGGTTTGAGCTGGACAATCCATAAAATTACTATAAAATCACTCAGACTGTGAACAAAATGTGTCTGTATGAGGCAATCATTTTTTTTTTTTTTTTTTACTAAAAAGTCAAATGATTCTTAAGATTGTTCCAAAATGCATTCATATTTATTTTGACAATTTGAAGTCACGGGTACTTTAAATCAATAAGTTTATATTTCATATTTTAATGATTTATTTAGAAAAAAGGACAAATGTTCATGTTGTTTAGATCAACTGTCCTATTCTGATCTGACCGTCCACAGCCCAACCTGTACCCAACCGTGGGGCTCCAGACGCCCGGTGAGATCGTCGATGCCAACTTCGGCCAGCAGCCGTTTGTCTTCGACATCGAGGACTACATGAGCCAGTGGCGGGCAAAGATCCACGGGATGATCGCAAGCTTCCCGATAGGCGAGCGTGTCGGGGAGTGGCAGGCCGTCCTGCAGAAGTAAGATCCGTAACATCAGCCGTCACAGCCGAATCCTCACATTCCAGCTTTTCAACTCATTGTTCTAGTTTCTACAGAAATAAACCTGCAGCTGTTGGTTCCTTTGTTATAAAAGATTGAAAACCACAACTTCATTAATGTCCAAAAACCAGTGGAAACCAGAGTCGAGTGACTTGTGGGCTGTTTTTATTTATTTTTTTTGGTACCTGACTTCACATACGCCACCTTGCTGCTTTAAGTTGTGTTTGTGTGACGGGCTGCTGTCTAATGAAGTGACTATAGATATGATTAATCATCTGTTTTTAACACATTATGTGTTGACATTACACTCCTTGATGCTTCTACATGCCTGAAGGATCCATAGGCCCAAATTAAAAGTAAAAAAAACAAACAAACAAACAAACAAAAATATCCTCCGATTATGGAGCTTTTATTCCTTGAAGGAATGCATATCACTGCAGTCTTTCATGACAGAGTTTTAGATTCGTCCTCTTTCAGCTGTTTTCTCCTCTTGTCCTTCGTCTCACTCTGTCCTCTGCATCATCTGTCCTCTCTCCAACTGTCTCTGTATCCATGTATCCTCTGTATTTTTCCTGGCAGTTGCATTTCTAACATCCTTCTACCAATATACCCACTGTCCCTCCTCTGGACATGTCCACATCACTGTCCCTCCTCTGGACATGTCCAAAACATCTCAGCCTGGCCTCTCTGACTTCATCTCCCAGGTGTTCAACCTGTGCTGTACCTCTGATGATCTCATTCCTAAAAAGAACCCCAACATCCTCGTTTCTGCCCCTTTCAGTTCTGTCTCCTGTCTTTTGTCCATGTCTCTGTCTCCAGACCATACAACATAGCTGCTCTCACAACTGTCTTGTAAATCTTTCCACTCTTTTGTCACAAATCACTCCTGAAACTTTTCTCCATCCTGTCTGGACTCTCTTCTTCTCCTCT
>JARVGQ010000002.1:10022346-10038673 GCA_031762355.1 Hypsolebias martinsi | reverse complement strand
ACCTGCACAATGGAGGTACACACACAACACACACCTGCACAGTGGAGGTACACACACAACACACACCTGTACAATGGAGGTACACACACAACACACACCTGCACAGTGGAGGTACACACAACACACACCTGCACAATGGAGGTACACACACAACACACACCTGCACAATGGAGGTACACACGCAACACACACCTGCACAGTGGAGGTACGCACAACACACACCTGCACAGTAGAGGTACACACAACACACACCTGCACAGTGGAGGTAACAGTGGAGGTACACACAATACACCTGCATTGTAGAGGTACACACAGCACACACCTGCACAATGGAGGTACACACAACACACACCTACACAGTGGAGGTACACACACACAACACATACGTGCACAGTGGAGGTACACACACAACACACACCTGCACAATGGAGGTACACACAACACACACCTGCACAGCAACAGAAGCCAGGTGTCACTCAGAGAGTTGTTTCGTTGTGTTCTGTGGTGGACAGGAGCAGACAGTCCCACCTGCAGTAACAGTGTGAGTCTGTCCAACAAGTCCAAGAACCACGGCAGCAGCGTGAAGTACCCGAGCGCCTCCTCGTCCTCTGCCTGCTCCTCCTCCTCTTCCTCTCCTTCTTCCATAAACTACTCAGAGTCCAACTTCTCAGACTCCACCAAGAGTCAGCCGCACAGCACCAACAGCACCCAGGAGACCAGGTAGGACCCTCCTTCAGACCTGTGGACCGGGTCGTGAAGGTGGTGTGTGAGTGTGTGTGTGTGTGTATTAGAAGCGAGCCGACGGATCGGGGCTTCACGTTAAAAAACTTGATCTAAATTTTCAGAAGCAGCAGAGCATTTACTTTGTTCTCACAGTAACACTGATAATCCAGATGTTTAAGGGGTTCAAGCGATGACTGGATTAGCTGATACCTTCTAGGTGTGCAGTTGTTTTTAAATCAAGCATGAGCAGCTGGATGAAGTCAACTTATGCTTCGATCATCTCAGCTGATAGTTTTAATTAGTGGCACAGAAGAAGCTGAAGAAAGCTGAGACATCATCATGTTTGTTTCTCTGAGTGCAGGCTTAGTTTTCGGAGCTGAAGCTGAAGTTTTGTTCCTAAAATCTTTTTGTCGTAGCGACAGCGAGATGGAGATCGAAGCGGAGCACTACACCAACGGCGTTGTGGAAGGCTCGACGGCACGGATCATGAACGGCACGTACAAACACGAAGAAATCCTTCAGCCGGACGACAACAGCATCTGCAATGGGGTCACAGGTCAGCGCTGGTTTTAGATTTATGAAGGAGTGTGTTTGGCTTCCAGCTGCAGGTCCTCACACAGCATGTGTGTCGCCTGCAGATGAGGGTCGCAGCAGCAGCAAACAGCTCTGCGGGGGGAACCAGGCGGCCACGGAGAAGATGATCCAGTTCGGACGGGAGCTGCAGGCGCTCAGCGAGCAGCTGTGCCGCGAGTTCGGCACCAACACCACACACAAGAAGATGTTACAGGTCAGGAGGGGCGGTTTCTTCTGGTGGGTCTCACGGATTCAAACCTTTCCGAGGAGTTAAACGTGTAAAAATTCCTTTGCGTTAAGTAAATCCTAACAAAATTAACACAGATTTAAAGTTTCTGTGGATTTGGGACACGTTTTTCCCCTTGAGTGTCACAAATTTATGTAGAAAACTCAAAGTTTGTCTGTTGGGACAGTAAATGTCTGACAAACAAGGCTTTCATGTTTTCACCACCAGGGGGCAGACGTACATATCTGACAGGGAGATGGAGAACTTGTTCCTCTCTGACTCACTGAAAGAAAACAGAAAACAAACCATCACCTTCATATTCTGACTGGATTCTTTTGTTCTTTGTTTCGGAGCTGAACTCTTCGTTAAACTCTAAAATTAAACGGGCTTTAGTCCTTCAGCCAAACGATCAGAGAGAGATGGACTTTAATAGTCCCAGCCTGGAAAATTATTTCTTTTTTCCCTTTTATTTTTTTTAGTTGGATAGAAAAAGAAAAAGCAAGCAGAACTTATCTCTGCCCGCTCAGGAAATCATAAAGTCTGTTCTTTCAGGAAAAAAGTGCTTTTCTTTTCGCCTCAGCTTCATTATTCACTGTGTCGGTCTCTTTATTGATCGCTCTGCTTCCAGTTTTTACTTTTTATTTTTATTTTGGCTGCCTTTGTTTAGTCTTAGAAACCTTCACTCTGTAAAAATGAGTCCATGGACTCATTTTGAGTCTTCAAATTTTTTTTTAAATGAGTGAAAATTTGCTAATAAAAAAGGCAGCAGCAGAGTTCAAATGTCAGAAATTAATTTTGGATCATTTTAACATTTTGTAGCCAGTTTTAAGGGTGAACATTGTTAGATTTTAAAGAGAAAGTCAAAACCATTAGAACAAACTTCTTTTTGGGCTTTATGATTTATGCTTTCCAGTTTTCAAGTAAAAATTCTTACCTGTTCAATGTGTTCCTGAGCTTCACACTTTGCCTAGTTTTGCCTTCACCTGTAGGCCCAGTGAAAGCTGCGAGTTCAAACAAAACAACAACAATATATTTATTTTAGGGTTGTTGGGTTATTGTAAGTAATATTTTAGGTTGCCAATGACTCTGGAAATCAAGGAAAACCCGGAAATTGACTGAAATTTTCCAGACAGGAAAACGTTTGACAGAACTGTTGATTAAAAGATGATCTTTATGAGATTTTAATGTGTTTATGCATTAATGCTAGTATTCCAGTATCAGTGAGTCTTGTTCTACTTCTATAGCGTACACAGTACAAGTATATTTACTTACTGGCTCTGCTGGGTTTTTAGTTTCTGATGTTATGCAATATGATTACCGTAATTTCAGGACTATTGAGCGCACCTGAATGTAAGCCGTGTCCACTAAATAAAAAAAATAAAATAAAAATGTGTCCATAAATAAGCCGCACTTGTATATAAGCTGAAGGTGTCCATGATGTAACATGCAATATTTTCACCGAAATATTTTTAAAACTTTTAATTAATTTCATACCGGTAACATACACAAATACATATAGTATTTTTTTTTCCCTTTTTGAGCAGTGCCTGTAACACGGCTGGTAAGCTAAATAAATAATTACTGCAACCTACCAGGAAGTCATTGATTGCTATCTTCATCTTCCTCCTGTGCACTAAAACCACTAAAGTCGTCTTCTTCAGGGTCAGAATGAAACAGCTTCAGCAAAACTTTATCACACACACGTCCTCAGTTTCTCTTTCATTGTCACTCTGTGTCACTTTTGTCTAGAGGCAAACTCGCAATTTGATTTGATTTACGATTTATACTTACTTCAAGTGGCTGCAGATACTTTGTTGCAGTCCCAGGAGAGTGGATCAATAAAACTAAGTTTCATTCCACTGTGACCTGTTCAGTAATTTCATTGTTCAGATTATTTTTTTTATTTTTAAACCTTTGTTTATAGCAGTCTTGTTGAGTCACGAGGCCCCACCACCCAAGAGAGCTGTGTATTGGGCAGCTATGTGAGTGTCCGGGTTTGATGAAGCTAAATGTTTTAGTGGCATGAAGCTTGTTAGCCCGCCCACCCCCAAAACAAATCTATAAATTAGCTGCAGCATTGTATAAGTCATGGTGTTCAAAGCTTGTGGAAAAAGTAGCAGCTTATAGTCTAGAAATTACGGTAATTATTAGGAAGGTTGCTGTGTACACCTACTGCTACAGTCTACTTCCTGTCATCTCTGATTTTCAGAAATTAAAAAGCCAAAAGGGAGTGAAGCGTGTTTCCTGTGGCTGAAAAGTGTCCTGGAACTTCAGGATTTATTCAGAGAAACCTCAGGGAATTTAGTTTTTATGAAATGCTGGGAACCCTGTAGCAGAAGACTCGATGAAGTTAGAAAACTTGTGTTTTCTTTAAAGATATGATTTTAATTTTAAACGAGCAGCTATGTTTTGTTCATGTTATAGTTTTCACGTCTGCACATTGTACCGCACTGCATCGTTTAGTCTTGTTATATTTATAAACGCTGTGTGTGTATGCAGGATGCTTTCAGCCTTCTGGCGTACTCGGACCCGTGGAGCTGCCCGGTGGGCCAGCAGTTGGACCCCACGCAGAGAGAATCACTCTGCTCTGCACTCAACAGCGCCATACTGGGTAAAGAGCCAAACAAACCGCAGAATAATGTTCAGCCACAGCAAAGAAAAGGAAACGGTAGACCTAAAGTGTGTTTTTAACCCACTGAATCTCAGCTTTCTGATATGTGCTTGAATTTCTGTCTTCTGTCTGGGCTGTGCACAGGAGTTGCAAAACGTTGAGAATTGAAGGATTTATCAGCACGTGCTCAGCTCTGACGCCTTTGTTCACATTAAAAAAAAATGTCAGGTGTCAGTTACCTGCAGACACACACACTGATGATGTTTCTGTAAAGACAACACATTCAGACGTCTCAACTGTGTTATCACTTAGACTTTAACGCATCTCAGAGCCTGTTTGTTACGTTATCTTTTAATAAATTTGATTCCCCAACAGATGTGACATTAGAGTGACTTCCCAGAGTAAAGACTGAAGAGTTTAGGCTGCGGAAACACAAAAGCTGTTCATCACTGCTAGGTTTAATGAGGTCAACATAACGCCACATTACACCTGTGTTCTGCAGGCTTTAGCTTTCAGTGGCCACAGCAGGTCCACCAGCGCTGAAACAGTCAGAACCAACATTAAACCAAAGAGAAACTCAGCCAGTCACATGTCCTGTAATCAACTTTGACCGTTAAAAGATTAAATAGATCTGTCATAATTTATGATAATTTAAAAAGTCTGAAAGGTCTGACTGTGCATGTAGTACCAGACTGACTCTGTAGGGGGCACTGCCGACACGCAGGTCCTCACCAGAACCCCAGCAGAGTTCTGGCTCCGCTGACCATGAAGGACAAAAAAACTAGCTACAGCAGATTTCTTGTCATTATTTTTCTGAGAAACCTAATTTGGGTTATTTTTTAAAATCTGTCTGCTTGTATTAAATCTACATTACAAATGGTACTTTTTGAACTAAAATATTGAAATTAACTCATTTTTATTTACATATCACCCACGTCCTCTCAGACCTGAGTTAAAAACAAAGACCTTGTGTTGTTGCTCAAAGTATGGGTCAAGGACGACTCTCTGCTACTACCACACCAAGTGTTTTGCTCAGCAACAGTATAATCAGTCGAGCATTTTTATGCGTTTTAAAGTAGATTAGTTGTGGCGGCCATCTTGGATTGGGTTGACTGTTGTAGATGTTGGTTCAGTTTCTTGGAGAAAAATAATCAAACGACGCTCCAGATGAGTGATGGATAAAAAACGTGTCTCCTGTCCTCGTCTCTCTGTCTGTTTTCATCCTCCAGAGTCCCAGAACCTGCCCAAACAGCCGCCGCTGATGCTGGCGCTTGGCCAGGCCACCGAGTGCGTTCAGCTCATGGGTCGGGTCCGTTCCGGGTCCTGCTCCTTCGCTAGAGTCGACTACTTTTTGCGCTAGCCCTCATTCAGGTGAGCACATCTGAAAAGGAGAATGTTTGACGCCGCCGCCTTTCTACAGACGAAAGATGACGGCGTTGCAGCTGTTTAGAGCAAACCTTGAAAATAACGTTCGCACAGAAAGTTGGTGCTCAAAGTAAGAGTTGGGGATCACTTATCAGCCACTCCCATATCAAATCTAAGCTTAATATCTATTAAACCAATGGTTCCCAATCATGGTCCTTGAGGAACACCATCCTGCATGTTTTAGTTGTTTCCCTGCCTTGACATCTGATTTAAATGAATGAGTGATTAACAGGCTTTTGCAGAACATAAGGAAGTGATTTAGTCATTGAATCATGTGTGTTGGAGCAAGAAAACAATAGAACATGCAGCATGGTGTTCCTCAAGGACCAGAGTTGGGAACCACTGTATTAAACTAATGTTGTTGTTGCCATTTTTGTGGTTTCTATGGTCACTTTTATACTTTTGTTGGATGTAACTGGGACCCTGTGTACACAGTTTCGTCCCATCACATGTGGTGTGAATGACAACCAAAGAAACTTTGACTTAATTAGCCGTGGCAGCCATCTTGAATCAAGACAACAAATTTTTATCAGTAATTGGCGATGATGCATTTGTCTCCATCGGTTCAAACACTAAATTAAAGCGCACAGAACGTGTCTTCAGGACGTCCTCCATCTCTCTGCAGGTTAACGCTGAGCATCTTGACGGGGAGGCGTGGCCAGCTGGCTTTTGTCATGGCGGTGGCGAGGAGCGAGCATGCGTCTTATTGGCCGTTGCACCGACAGACGAGCAGAGAAGGGAGGAAGGCTTCCTATTTAATTTTAGTATTATCAAATAAAGAAATGTGTGACACTATTTAAAGATTATATTATTGTTAGTATTTTGCTTTTTTTTTTTTTTTAAAGTTATTTTCTGTCAGTTTGTTGTGCTCATCCCAAACAAAAAAAAAGTTTTTGTTTCTTTTGTTTTTAATGGACGGACCTGGACTCGGCGCCATCAGCAATGTTGCCGTTTGCTCACCGTGTCACACGGTGGGGTGGTTTCCGTGGCGACCCTCTCACCTGTTGGCCCTTTTACCCAAACCTGACGCAGGTTAAATCAGATTTACTAAGGCTGAGGACACGACAGACCCGCACCTGGAGGCGCTTGTGGGCAGCGACTGCTACCGAGTTGAGCGCCTCATTAGTTCTGACCGTACGACTAAAAATATTCCAGGAAGTTAGAAATAATGCATAAAAAACAACAACTGTGTTGTGTTTCCGAGTAAAAAGTTCTACAATATTTTTCAGAACGAAGCAGGTTATTTGCCAAAGATCAGGATCTAAAAAAAAAAAAAACTACATAATTGACGGTCCTCGGCGGTGGCAAACGCTAACCAGGAAGGAGGTGTTGGCGCCTTAATTATCCTGTAACGACCGACCAATCAGCGATGTGCTTGCAGGTGGCGGAGCTCGGCCCCGCCGCACCTACGACACCCGCCTTCAGGGCCGAGTCTAACACTATTATCATCTCGACGCGGGCATAAAGAAAGGCAGCCTAACGAGCACAGTGTGCGCACGAGGAAAAGTCAAGTCTCTTCTGGAGATTTCATTACAGCAGCCGGACCCGCAGGGCGCTCACGCAGCTTCAACTCGAATTTCAAATAAAGAGGTGAAATCATGTGACAAACAGGGAGGGCTGTAATCTGAAGGTGCACTCTGTGATGATTAAAGAGCTGCCGTTCTGCTTTCAGACCGGGATCAGGGAGGCTGTGAAAACCCGAGGCCTTTGTTCCCGAGGGCTGCATCAAACGTGCAAAAAGACAATTCAACACAAAAGTTTCTTTGTTTTTTGGTCTCGTTTTTTTTAGCCGCTGCTCACGCCGAGATTTAAACAAGTTTAAAAAGTTTATTTAATTCCTGATCAGAGCTTTTGGTCCCCAAACTCCTTAAAAGTAGACTTTAAAAAAAACAAACAGATGTTTAATACAAACGAGCAGAGAAAGGAACTAAACGTTCCTCGTTTATTAACAGCCAACGCTCGTTTAAATTGAGTGTTTTTATGTTAAACGCAGATTTCCCTCACGCGTAGGAAAACTTTCATTGGAGCAGGAAGTGGATCGTCGGAGACGCTCAGCAGTATAAAAAACAAGCTCATGGAAATTATTTTAACTTCCTGTCTTGTAGCAGTTTTAATAAAAATAAAACTATTTTGTAAGATAAACAATACAGTTTTTTTTAAACTTTATTTATTTTGAAATCAGATCAGAGACGCCCTGTTGTCTGAACAGAAAAGTTAAAGCCTTTTCTAACAGTTAAATTTTTATCATTTGGATTTTTAATATTGAAGAGATCTCCGACTTAATGCACATGTTGGCCTTATTATGTTATTTCCATGTTCTGGTTAAATGTGTTTGTGACACCTAAAAAAACTGCCTAATTACTTAAAAATAGTTAATTTATTACATTTTTATCCTGGCGTCGCCGACGCAATGCATTCTGGGGCGATGGCGTAAATAGTGCAGTGGAGGCTAAAAAGTTATGTAACAATAAAGTTAAATTTTGAATTGGTCCCTATACAATATACGGGCAGAAACGATCAAATGTGTTCAACTTGTGATGTTTAGTACTTTAGTTCTAGAGCTAAAGCTATTAGCGCTGAGCTAACTTGAAAGCTAACGGGCTAAAGCTGAGGCACACCCACACAAACCTCTGCCGTCCGTCCACGGGGCGACATCAGACTGCGGTCAAGTGTGCGGTCTCGGTGATTAATGTGTGGTGTGTGTTGCTCTGTGGTCCGGATGGAACCAAGTTTGGATTTAGATCTGCTCCAGAACCCCGCGACCCAAAATAAGACGATCAGCACATGATGACTCGATGTGTAAAGTGACTAAAACCACATTTAAATTTGTATTATAACATAATGTATAGTTAAAATATATGAGAGGGTTTTGATCTGATGCTTGTGAACAGCTCGTGAGAAAGCGGAGCTCTAATCTCTCTCATCACCAGCAGCTCTTCAACCCGACTCCCTCCTCGTCATCATTTTCAGCTGCAGGTCGAGTCATTTCTACGTCCTCTGTCAACTCACTCTGGTCCAAATTAAAAAACTTAACATCAGACATTGTCCAAAACTAACGTCCGAGCTGGACGGAGCTGCACTAGATCAACCTGTCGATGCCATTTACCCAGAATGCATTACTGCGTAAACATGACTGTGGCATTCATGTGACAATATTTTTATTTACAGTATTTTTAGTCTTGTTTTTATATTTGACGCAACATTGGTAAAAAAGATAAATCAAAGGTCTATTGTTCGAGCTAGTCGGAGATCCCTTTAAGAGTTAATGATGAAGATGGAAGCAGCCACCGCAGAAGCACTGCATAAAGATTCAGAACTAAAGAAAACAACTAACCTGACATCCTACATGTTCTCTTTACAAACCAGCCAGAAAACAAAACGTCTGGATTGATTCAGATTGTTTTATCATCTTTCGCTACAAACTTACTCTGTGATCAGATCTACTTAATCGCTCGCAGTTTATGGATTACTCAACTACAAACGTGAGTTTTAGCTCACTATCTACAAAACTCAACGAGTTCTATTAATTTTTGTATCAGTGGCGTTAGCATTTTGCTAACAGACAAATACATCGAGGCATTTATAGGATGTCTCGCCTTTTGTGCCAATAAAATGGAGAAAACATTTCTGCAGCCCTGGTTCAGGAGTTCTGGCATTTTGTTCTAGACTTCATCACTCTGGCTGTGTATGACAGCTGTCGTGTGATTGGTCAGAAGTTTGATGTGGGCGTGGTTAATGCTGAAACAGTGACGTTCCACATTCAGGAGTTTGTTGAACTTTGTTCTTGTTCTTGCCTCCTCAAACAACATCAAGCTCAAGTCTTCAAAAATATTTTTGTATTTTGTGACTTCAAATCTTCCAAAGATCAGGGCTTTGTCAAAAATGTTTTTTTTTTTAATTTATTTTACTTTAAATTAATTAATTCTTTAATAACAAATCAGTACGGGAGTAAAGTATTTTTAAAATCTAAAATCTAGTTTGTCTCTTTCGCTACCCCCTGCTGGCCATTAGAGGTATCTGTAAGTTGAAACCTTCCTATTGGCTTTGGTTTTCAGACTGGGGGGCTACTTCCATCTGTTTTATACAATCCATGGGCATTTAAGACTTTTCAAATCTAAAAGATTATTTTAATGACCACAAATTTTGTGGTGAAAGCGTTTAATTAAGTTACAACTAAACGAGAAGAGCTCTGTTTAATTTAAAAGAAAGTTCACTCTGTCCACCAATCATTTAGTGACTTATTTTTAGACTTGTTCACTTCTGTTAAAGGCTGCTCCTGTGTGTTTTTTAAAACCGTGTTAATCAGCCTGACTCCACGCCTCCATGGCCTTTGTTCTTAGTGACAGTGGTTTGATGTTAAACTTTTATTTATTTATTTTTTGCTCCGTAAAAACTAAAAGCTGTTCCTGTTTTCTTACCAAACGGCTGGATGTTGTCAAACTTGTCGATCTGTCTTGAAAAAGTCCTGTAGATCCTCGCTGACGTGTGCATTTCTGTTCACGAGAGGATTTCAGCGCTGAAGTTTTCCTGTTTCCTGTTTTTCGAACCCTTCTCTTCAGGATGAGTCCTTCATCAGTGAAAGATCTTCTGTTACAAACTTGACGCATCAACCTGTTACTCACCTAGAAAGTGTCCCGGTTTGTCTCACTGTTTGGGTCTTTCCTGTTCAGACGGCACTGATTTTAAGGACAGGAAGGACGTGAAATGTCCAAACGAGTCCTCCAACGTTGTGCGACTTTCCTCCTGGGAGGCCACAGGAACCGAATCTGACAAACGACGTCTGTCACGAGTTTGATTTCTGATTTTGACTTTTGAGTTTTAGTAGGAAATGACATCTGTGACTTGAGTTCCCCTCTGCTTAGCATAACTTTGAAAACCTTTAAAACAATTTAAAAAAAACGGAAAAATAAGAATAATTTAAAAAAAAATTGGAAACGTTTAAAAAAGAAATATTGTATTCTGTTTAATTTTGACAGAATTATTTTTATTAAAATACATCCATTAGCAAATTAATGACTCCCTGTTTTTATTTGATTTTGTGAGTGTGTATGTGTGTGTGTGTGTGTGTGGGGGGGGGGGGGGGTCTGAAAAACAAAGATAAAAATGGAGGAAGACTGACATGTTTCATCAAATGTAGCGCTTGTATAAGCACCGAACCTGAAAAACTTTTGTTTTTCTGAATGTTTTTTTCTTGCTTTAGCGGTTCTGTTTGTGTGTCAGCGTTTCATTAGTGACAAAAAAAATTCATTGGTTTTCAGAACCGTCCGTTGATCTGTTGAATGTAGAACCAGATCAGCTGGGCCTCAAAAACAAAGAATGGACCACTAATCTCTGCACGCTCTCTCCGGTAAACTGACCGAAACAGAAAAGTTTGTTTCATGGGTCAAATCAACCTCCGGTAAATTTACTGCTCTGTCAAAACCTCATCTGGGGTGGGTTCTGCTGCTCCTCATCAGAAGGAGTCAGCTGAGGTGGTTCAGGCTTCTGATGTGTCTCCTTTCAAGGTTTTCCACAGTCCTCAAGACTCAGAACTCCCTGGACGGTCTCTGAACACGTTCACGCTGCAGGCAAAATTGGTCCAAATGGGTGGGGGTGGGGTGTGACCATTTTATGACATTTTTTAATGACGGTCTGAATTAGAATTTTTCCAGATCTGGTCCAGGTCTTTTTCTCACGTGGCACTGAATCAGAAACGTTTCCAATGTTCTTCAACGCGACCTCAGTCTGAACGCTTGTCTAATTCCATCCTACTTTTATAGACCGTGGATCCGTCCACATTGATATTTTAGATACCAACCCATACCTGCCTACCGTCACGATGCGGACCCAGATTCTGGTCCCACATGAGGAAGTGAGGGACACCCAAATGTCCCGCATTGGACCAGCGCTTGCTGGACGCACCTGTTCATAGCGTGTGTGGGAGGAGGGACACACAGGCAGGCAGCAGGTTAAACCTGCGTTCACTGTAAAGTGCATTTCCTCAAAAAACTTAATGAAAGCTCTGAATAAAAGAAACATTTAGTTGAACTTCAGGTTTATTCGTTCAGCCATCAATCATCAGTGATCAGGTGGAAAATGTGTGTGTGTTGGAGTAAACATCACTCCGTGTGTGTGTGTTACTCTGTTAGGACTATTTTACCAATACACACCAACCTGTAAGGAGCCACTGCTACTTAGAGGGGCCAAAGCCTGGTCCTCGTACGTTCAAATGCCGTCTTTGAGTTCTGGTTGAGTTCAGAGTTCAAACAACAGTCCAGTGCGTTGGCCTCACACAGAGCTATGACCTCAATCCACTGAGGAGGGAGAGGATGAAGTAAGGTGATGGGCCCAGGGTTCATCTCAGGCTCAGAGTCCTGTGTCAAAGGTCGGGCCAGGGGTTTTATAGTCAGTGCTAGCAGTTAAGCTTAGGGTCAAAGGTCAGAGGGTTAGGCTTAGGGTCAAAGGGTGTGATTATGGTCGGGGTTTGGCTTAAGGTCAGAGGGTTAGGTTTAGGGTCAGGGGTTTAGGGTAAGTGCTAGCAGTTCAGCTTAGGGTCAAAGGGTTAAGCTTAGGGTCAAAGGTCAGAGGGTTAAGTTTAGGGTCAAAGGGTGTGATTATGGTCAGGGTTTGGCTTAAGGTCAGGGGTTTAGGGTGAGCAATCTGGGTTAGGTTTAGGGTCAGAGGTCAGAGGGTTAGGGTCAGAGGGATAAATTTAGGGAAGAGTAAAAAGGGTTAGAGTTAAATATGTTTATGTTGGGGTCGGTGTAGAAATGAAGTCCTTGTAAAGACAGAAACACACGTGTGTGTGTGTACGACACAGGTGTGTTTTATTTAAATGACACAGAAGAGGTTTGGAAGCTTGAAGTTTTTCATTGTGTACTTGTTCTATTGTACCCGGCTGCTGCAGAGGAAACTGTACTTTGTGAAAAAAAGTACAGTTTAAATTCTGTGTATAAAAAAGACTAATTGTGTAAATAAATAAATCAATAATGTAATTTTTAAGTGAGCTCAAAGTTCAGCTTAAAGGCCAGCTAATGTTCATTGTTCAATCGACTGATTTTATGTTTGTTTATTCCTGGGAGTTTAATTAATGTAAAGTTTTGAGTAGATGTTTAAGAACATTTCCAGGGGAGGACTGAACCCCATTACCATCAGATGCTGCAGGGATGCCAGCCTCTTCATTAAGGTTTGGAACATGGCATAGACAGAAGTCCAGTTATTTATTTATTTATTTATTTTTATTTGTCCTGTCCTGGATCTACATCATCTGATCCCGACCTTAGTGTTGGGACCGTGTCATTGCTTGAGTTTACCTTCAGTACATCAGTCCCGTTCCAGATGTTTAATTCTGTGTACATGTTTACACGATGTTACTGCTGGACAAAACCTGTCAGATGACGATTTGGTCGGCTCTGGTTGCACAACGACTTCAGAACCGACCCACACGTCATTTCCTCAATAAACGCTGCATGTGACGTCACGTCTTCTTCAGTACCTTGAACTGCTCACATTTAAATTATAAATTGAACCACTTCTATAATAAATCATAACTGACCGTCGAGCTGCAGTGTGAACAAAGCTTTGGAGACTTCGTCAACTTACCAAACATGAATTCAGACGAGTGACATTTGTTCTGTTTCCTGTGTTATTTGAAATGATGATGACTCCTATTACCGTATTTTTTGGACTATAATGCGCACCAGATTATAAGGCTCACAGTCAATTTTTGAGAAAATAAAAGGATTTTAACTGTGCCTTGTAGTCCAAAGAATATGGTACTCTTCTCCATGGGTAATGGGTTCTTCTGTGGGCCTGTTCCCCATCCCAAAGCTCCCAGTCCTCCTGCAGCAACCCCCAGTTGCAGTTAGAGCAGAAGATGTCCCCTGACTGCATCCAGACTGCAAATAAATTGTACTAACAGCCACTGAGATGTTCTCCACCAGAACCAGGATGGCTGAGCTGACAGCTTACAGTTATAACCTCAAATCCTGTTTGATTTGTTTTATGACCGTCAGACAGCAGAGGGCGGAAAGAGGCAGCAGACCTCAGAAACAGAGCCTTTCAGGCACAAACGGACCAACATTTCAGTTTAATACAGGTTTAACTCCATCCGCCTATTTTAAAAACAAGCACCAAAAAGTCTGAAGAGCAAGAGGTTTTACCAAACTTGGCTTCATTTTATTCTTTTTTTTTTTTTTACAATCTTATGTTTTGTCTCCCTGCGAGACGTGTTGAGGCTGTGAAATCTGCAAAAGTTTAACAGTCTTTCAGAGGATAGGTCGAGGCCGGTGAGGCAGTGGTTGGAACAGACTAAAAACATGGAAATATGATGAATTTTCACTTTTGTTGTCTAAAACCAAGAGCAATGCTGGAGAGAAAAACTGAGAATGGACAGGGATAACAGGTAAAACAAGGAGGGGAAACAATGAATTAAATTAAATAGATGGTAAAAGGTAAGAAGAAAGGACTGATGTGAACAGAAAATTGAAGGAAATAAAAATATAAAAAGAAGCAATGAAGGAATAAAATAAAAAAAAATGCAGGATTTTAAATGCAGTTCTGTGAAAACAAACATTGTTTGTAAAGGTTGGTAGTGAAATTAGATGTTTGCAGCCTTGGAACCGCCTGAGGAGGCGATATAAAAGGTCTAAAGTGGATGATGGGTTGGAGGGGGGGCTAAAAACAAGCAGTAAACAATCAACGCCTCATTACTTCACTCCCACATGTGCAGCTCCAAAAGCGTTCTGAAGTTTGAATCCCAGCTGAGCATCACGGGGGAACGTACTAGTCATCAGGAGGTCAGAGGTCACAAAGCCCCCCACCCCCAATTCAGACTCAGCCGTCCTGCCCGAGGCGAAGCTCGGACGTCTGCCAACGATGTCCTCACGACTCCACGATACCTTTGGCTTTCCAGGGCCAGGGCGAAACCTGCGGCGAGGTCGCTACGACGCAACATCCGTCTCTATGGCAACCGGTTGCAGCGTTCTCAGAGGGTGGACGGGGTTGTAAATATCACAACGCCCACTCTGTATCGCCCAGGCACTGTGATGCATATTCATAGTCACATGCGAGTCATTAGAGATGTGTTTTATTAGTCCATCCATCCAGTCATCCATCCATTCATCCATCCAACTAAACAGTAATTACTCTGAGGCCAGTGGAAGGATGCAGCCCCCGCCTGCTCTCAGCTAGATTGTAATGGCTTCATAAGCACTGCTGATTGAATTGATTGCCGCAGTTGGAGTCTGGCTGAGATGTACAATGGGGTGGAATATTCACACTAATCAGCTCTCACGAACGGACCGCAGACTCTCTGTTTGCTTCATGTACAGGTGAGCATGTACACAATTCATAAACAAGTAGTCGAGCACAGACCAGAACTTTTACACGCTGCGGTTCGGTCACGTCCGCACAAGCAAATTTACCCTTTTACAAAAGTTTTTATTTCTACATTTATCCAGAACAAAACATGAGAAAAACATGAACAAGCTGAAACGGAGAAATAAGAACACTGTGTACAATTTGTTCAAGGAATAACTTTTATTTAATGAAAAAGGACACTTTGGAGCAATGCACAAATTAAAAAACATTTATAAATTACAGCTGAAAATGAGTTTTAAAGATAACTGCAACTACATCACACTGAGCAAAAAACATTAATTAAGTCCTCCAACTGTTTATTCTTTAATAAGAAGTGTGTGTGGGGATGGTAAAATGAGACATTTATGATGCATAAAACTAGCAAAACAAAGTGAGGATTGAACAAAACCATCTCCACATTGTAAAAAAAAAAAAAAAAAAAGGAATTTACAGTAAATGCTTTTCCCATTTAAACTACCATGACCATATATGACGCAGTGCGCTACTTTTCTTCTTAAAACCAAATATCACGGTGGAGAACTGTTCTACATTTATAATAAATTAATGTATATAAATCTAATGAACAATATTTTAATACATTAACAAGAACAACAGTTTTTGGTGAAAATAAGTGCAATGCAACTGTAAAATGCTGCATCCTAAAACAGTCGCCACAACAAGTGAACTGGCAGAAATGATTTGGTGATGGACAGATGCCCTTCCTGAAAGCCTGGGTTTGAACCCACAACCTCAGGATTGTGAGACTGTGGCGTTAACCTTTGAACTACTGTGACCCAACCTAATGCAAATGTCAAATACATCATATTTTATTTAAAACTTATCATTATCTACTGGCAGCTGAGGATCACAGAATTTTACCATTAAAACTTGTATGACAGAAAAATAAAACAATTTAAAAAAATTACAGTAAAAGAGGTGGAGCTGTGATTGCCAGAATGTGACTGTAGAAAGTACATCACATAACACTTTTTTTTTTTTTTTTTTACAGTTAACGTCACTGCTGAAAACTGTTTTTTGGTTTCAGTAAACTGTAAGAAAATGGTAAATAATCTTTGAACAATAATACCATAAATCTACTGAGTCTTTCAGTAAAAAAACAAATCAAAACACAAAGCTGCTGTTGAACATATTACAACATTTTATATAAAACTTCAAATGTAAAGGACTGTTCCAACAGCTAAATGTTACCTTAGAAGCTGCAACTACTACAAAAGATGCCAATCCCTACGTTAAAATACCGGCAGCTCCGGTTGTTTGAATTTTACACAAAAAATTAAGACAACAACGTATGAGAGTACTGTACAGAAAAAAAAAAAATATATACAGTATATATGTATACATATATATATATATATATATACATATATATATATATATATATATATATATATATATATATATACTGTATA
>JARVGQ010000002.1:9966857-9980585 GCA_031762355.1 Hypsolebias martinsi | reverse complement strand
CTGATGGTGGGGGTTAAGGGCCCGGAGTGGGGCAAATGAGGGTGGAGGCAGGTGTGGATGTTTCATCTTTCCCACCCACAATTTAATGTTGTTGGTCCAGGGAGTCAAACCGGCAACCTTCAGATCACAGGCTCAACTCTTCTAACCTCTGCACCACCACTCCCCCTACACTTTTTACATAAAACACTTTATATTTTATGTATTACATGTTTCTCTTTGCACTTTACACTTCACACTTTGCATGTACAGTATATGTCAAGTGTAAATTGTACATGTTACACTTTGCACTTTGCAAATTACACTTTACATGTGGCACAGTGGCTCAGTTGATTGAGCTGCTGCCTCTCAGCAAGAAGGTCGTTGGATCAAATCCTGGCCAGGGGCCTTTCTGGGTGGAGTTTGCATGTTATTTCTGTGCATGCACAGGTTTCTTCCCACAGACCAGAAACACGCATGTTAGGCTGATTGGTAACTAAATTGTCTCTGGGTGTGAGTGAGAGAGTGAATGGTTGTTTGTGTCCCTGTGATGGACTGAGACCTGTCCAGAGTGTCCCCCGCCTCTCACAAAGTGACTGCTGGATATGGACGCCAGAGACCCCCGCGACCCAAAAATGAAGAAGCGGGTAAAGATGATGGATGTTATACTTTATTTGTTACACTGTATTGTGAAACAAATTAGAAAATAGGTGAAAAACAGCTAAAATCTAAAAGTAGCTAAACACTGGCAAAAAGTTGCAAAAACATTAACCAAAGAATGGTTAACATGACTGGTAGAAAGGTAGGCAAACGCTTAAACTTAGCAGAATGGTCGCTAGAAGCAAATTGTAGCTCAACAGTAGCTAAAAGCTAATAGTATCAAAAGGCAAACTAAAAGTAGCAAAATGGTAGCTAAAACTGAAAGTCATACAAAAGTACTAAAGTTAGCATTCATCTCTTGAATGAGCTGAATGTTTAGCTAAAATAGCACAAAGTATGCTGTAGCTTGATTAAAAAAAAAAGAAGTTAAAAAAAAACAGAAAATCAAAAATAGGAAAACAAAAGAGTAAATGCTGAATCAGCATTTGCACAAATGTCAAGTCATTCAGAAGCTTGTGTTTAATCAAATGCTTTCTAAAGGTTAAAGTTAATGAAGGTTTCTGCTTGTATCAATTGAAAATAAGTAAATTAATTAAAACTTAAATGTATGCTGATTTTTTTTAGCTCATTCTGTCTGATTTATTTTTTCAAGTGGGATATTTAAATTAAAATAAAAAGGACTCAGAAAGGCCTTCTTAAATATGGTCTTTTCAATTGGCTTAATTCATAGAAACTCTTCATATGTCTATGATTTTTTTTTTTAATTTTATGTCAGAATATTAAGTGGGTTTTGTGGATCTGGACACATTTTATGTTCTCTTTTTTTAGATTATAAATGTTTCAGAGCCGTACGGTAAATGATCAAACATGGAAGGAGAGCTGTGTTTTTTGTGCATCCTCTGAAAAATCGGGACAAAAACTTTTTCATTTTTATTTTTAATTTCAAAGGCATAAACACACCGAAAGCCAAATCATTATGTGAGATAATTATGAAAATAATTTATATATTTGAAGTTAATTATATCTGAAGGTGGGATCTTCCTGATTTCAACATTCTCTTTTTGTTCGGCAGAGAAAAATATAATTTGTTGTAGTGATTTTTATTTATTTTTTATTCCCACACTGTGCTGCACGTGTGATACGACAACCCGGCTGATTCCAGCTGAAGCTGCTAAAAAAAATTAAAAAAGGTTCGATTTGAACTTTTACTTGCTCGGCGGATGACAGCTAAACAGAATCTGTCACAGTTCGGCTCCCTGATGGACTGATGGCACAAACGCTCAAAACGAAGAGCATTTTCAACACAAACGAGCAATTTGTCGGGCCTTTGTGCGCTCCGTGCATCATTGTTGTTTCTAATTTCCCAGACTCAGAAACCATTGTGGGGAAATCTATTGTGTTGTCGAGTGCTTTCTCTTTTCTTTTTCCGTAGGTTGTTGTTGTTTTCGGCTTTCTTTCTGAGTGTTCGTGCAGCTTTTGAACTGAGCGCACACAGACACACACTTGTGAAAACCCACAGATGTGGGTCTGCTGGAGAACCTGAATGTGACCTGGGTTCAGCTTTTCAGCGCGGATTTGGGTCAAGTTTGATCCCTTTCGTGAACGATTGCAGCAGTTTGACCAAAAAACTAACAGTGAATCCAGTACGGAGAAACAATGACAGTGTAAGATTAAAAACAAAGTGTTGATCATTTCTTTGAGTTAAACTGATCATCGTTCTTAAACAAACATTTTTTTTTTCCCAACTTCAGAAGATCCAGCAATCGCCGAAAAATTCTTGGATGTTATCGGTCGCCACTCAAGGCAAACATGAAGCAAAAATGTTGAATAAACAAAAATAACAACATATTTGTTGAGATGTTAAAGAACCGTAAGCAGCTTTATTATATCAAAACCACAATGCATCACAAAATCCTGATGCTGAGCATGTGCGTCTGCCTCTTTTAAATGCGCTGCTGTCTGACAAATAAATTATATTTTATACATAGCATGGTTGTGTGTCACTGGTGATCTGTTCTGGGACAAATAAAATAAAATAAATAAATCTTACTGGGACGGCGGGACCGGAAGCACGATCCGTACGGTACTTCGGTACTCAGAGCGGTGGAGTGGTGCGCCCAGAATCTTCCTATCTCTTGTAACGAAGAGGACCTAACTGCGAATGTACAACTTTTAACAAGACGCGGAAATACGTCATCAATCAGAGACGTTTAAAAAAAAAAAAAAAAACTTAACTTATCATTAACTATAAAATATTTATCTTACACAACAAAAAAAAAATATATACAGTACATTTATTTTGAAATATTTTTATTTTTTATTAAATTTTTAAGTCCTCAATGTAATACGGTGAGTGGTTTGAGTGGTGGTGGGGCAGCGCCCTAGCGCCCCCTATTGATGAGCCGCCATTGAAAAAGGTCAATGGTCCATTTTTATTGTAACTATCAGGAAGTAATCACTGGATATAACATTCACAGCTGATTAACCTTTGAATTCAAGATGGCTGCCACAGCTAACTGACCTCAGAAAACACAAAAATCGCCACGAGTCAAACAGTTTTACAGACACGCGGCTACATTTTGGTCAATTTCAGACACTGTGTTTACTTTTTTGCTTGTTTTAAAGATTTTGAGTCTTGTTGATTCCTGTATTCCTACATTTGCTGGTAGTTATTATATTATTCTGTTTGTTGTACTTTTTCACCACATTTAACTGTAATTAATTCTTTCATGCGTGAAAGAAAAGAGTGGGCGGGGCTTAAAGCCTCACGTTCCTAGTGAGCAGACTCTGGTTCCAAAAACATAACATGGCAGTAACATGGTCCTCCTGGCTTTAATTCTTAACAATTAGTTTAGTTTATTTATTTATTATTTATTTATAGATTTATTTATTTATTTGAATAAGTAAAAAAAAAAGCATGAAGTATACTGTAATGTCAAAACTTTTTTGTTTAACATATTCAAGGGCGTGGGTAGAAGTACACACTTATCAAAATTCCCACTCCATATCCACTTACATAATCCTATACTTATTACATGTATAATCCATGCACATAACAACTAAACCCCATATTTAACCCATCAATATAGCATCTATTTAAGATAACTACAGTAGATGAACAATTATTATTTATTTAACTTCACCACCAAAAAAATAAAAACTAACATCAATAATAAAAACATCAACAATAATTGCATAATAATATTATCAGTATATATTATATCATTTGGTCTAGTGTTATAAAGCACATCAATGATTGTAGAAGGCTTTTAAAACAACATTTTTTTAGTGAAATGGAATTTAATCCAACCACGGTAACAAGATCCATACTTCTGCCAATAAAGCAATAATCTGTGAAACTGATGGAGATGAAAAGCTTTAAACAGTGTCTACATGAATCACAGTTTAATTCTTTTTCTTTTTTTTTTAAAGATTGAAATTGTTCAGAAACAACAGCAAGTGATTTTAGCCCTGCCTGTTTCTCCAAAACTGAGGCTGTTCAATGCACTACAGCATCTACAACAGGTAAGATATTTCTTGTTCATACCTTTTTCCACTGAACTTTAAAAGTTTTGAAGTGACCAGCTGAAACAACTGGAGAAGTGGAGGCTTTTATTCTCATGTTTACACATTTTGTGAAGAAATCAACACATTCTCCTTCACAGCCTAAAGATCTGACAGACAAGTAGAAGAGGGCAGGGAGGTAAAACTAAAAATATACATTAAAATTAAAACTAATCAGAGAGGCAGAGCGGATACAGTGGAAACAAATGTAAATTACTAGGATTTTAAAGGAACCCAAAAAATCAAATACTTTCTGAGTTCTTCAGTCAGCTGTTTGTAAAATATTTAATATTCTTCTAAAGCAACTCTCGCTGTCTCTACTAATTTGTGATAAAAGTAATTGTTCAACTTAGGGACTCATATTGATACTAAACAATAAGAAAAAAACAATAAAACTTGCAAATCTTTGCTTTGTATTTATGTTATTGTTTAAGATGGTCTGGAAGATTCAAATGGTTCCCTGCATGCTGAAAACACTGCGAGCTCCTAAACAAACGTGGTGATGTGATTAGTTACGTGATGTGGACTGCTTGTTACCAAACGGCCTAAAAAAGACACACATCCAATGTATTTTAGCAAAAACAATAATAATTTAAGCTGTTTATGGGTTGTTCACACAAATTAATTCAACTCATCGTATGTGTTTTAACAAAGAAAGAAACAAATTATTACAATTGGTAAACACTAATTTATCAGATTGTCATAATAAAGAAGCATCACGTATGCCAGTAAGGAATTTGGAAATGGTGTAACACTTGTAGGATGAAATGAAAGCTGTCCCGTGGGGATATCTGGGTAATGTTTCACTTTTACACAACCTGCTGTTATATTCAGCTTTGATAAACACCGAAGCGAACACGGGAAATGGAACATAATCAGGCCTCTTATTCGGAGGCAGAAACACTCCCACTGTAACAGCTGGCGGTCGTTTTCATAAACTCCATATGAAAAAGTTGTGCATTTTTACATGTGTACCTTATACAAAGCTCTGCTAGTGCCTGGTGTGGAAATAAAACTAGAGGTAGAATAATTCTGCTTCCGTAACCAGTATTTATAGCTTGTTAAACAAACTGCATTTGGTTAGAAATTTTTAAATAAAGCATTGCAGTGTCTGAATACAGTTAAGATGGACAGTCGGTGCACTAGACAATTACGCCAGTTGTTCTCATTTACCAGTTATCAGGCAGCACATTTGTGGACAGAATAGTGTTCCTACAAAAACAATGCAGTGGTGCTTCAAAGTTTGTGAACTCTTTAGAAATTACTATATTTCTGCATAAAATGACCTAAAACATCAGATTTTCACACAAGTCCTAAAAGTAGATAAAGAGAATCCAGTTAAACAAATGAGATAAAAAATATTATACCTAGTGTGAAGTTCTATGTTGGTCTCATCCATCCACAATACATTCTTCCAACAGCCTTCTGGCTGTCTACCTTCTGAAGACACTCAAAGCTCTTTACAGCACATTTATCCATTCAAACAGCACTCTACTAGATCTTTACAAAGAATAATCAGTGCTTTATCACATGTATACACCGATGGGACACATCAGAGGCAATGAAGGGCTCAGTGTCTTGCCCAGGGACACTTCAGCATGTGACTGCTGGTGGAATCGAAACCCCCAACTCTCCCATTGGAAGACAACTGCTCTAGCCACTCAGCCACAGAATCAGAATCAGAATGAGATTCTGCACCGACATACAACAAGAACATGTACGTACAGTCGTCCGAAAGATGGATGTAAAGCTGCTACTATAAAAGCGTGGCCTTTTCTTAGTCTTGTTCAGAATAATGGTTTTGCTTAGATGAGAACAGGGAAGAAAAACATGAGGAGAGACAGTATTAAAAAAAGATCTCTCACACCTTGTCCTAGACAGGGCACGATTTGAGGTATCAAAAAAACCTACCACAGCTTAGTACAATAACACATAAATAGACGTGATACATAAAGACCAGTGAAGACATTGAATTTTAAGGGAAGGTCGTAGCATTGTCCAGAGAACCCCACCACCCCCCTTCTCAGCCATTGTCCAGATAAGAGGTGTTAATTATCATCAGCTCGGTTGAGGTTCTGTCACATGTCCACGGTCTTGAGGAAGGGAGGGATGAGGAGACAGACAGAGTGTCTTTGGGTTTTTTTTTTTCAAAACATGCCAGGAGGAATTGATAAAAGTCTGCCATCAAGGTCACATTTTGGGTCAGGCAGAACTCTTGAGTTACTGTTTCTGCCTTTTAAAGTCTCGCTGGTACAGTTCTCTGATGGAAAATCCAAACAGCCAAATTGATTTCTTACGCTGAAAGTCAAGCTCATAGCTTTCTCCAAGATTATTCCCACAGTTCATGTGTGCTGCTGGAGAGTCCACAGCCTTGATAAACAGCCTGCTCCAGCTCTAACGCAGCTGCACATAATTCAGTCTGAGTGCTGCCAAGCTTCGACACAGCCACACAAATTTGTAGACAATCCTGATTTCACCAAGCCAAACAGCAAAAAACCAGTTGTCATCATGAATCCAATTTGTTTCCGTCGAGGTAAGAGGGTCCTCCTTACCCTGACTTCCTGTCGGGAGAAGTTGATCAATTTTGTTGAGAGACCAGCTGATCAAGTCCTTCGAATTAAGAAGGTATGCAAGAAAAAAATGAGGCTCTTTGAAGGTTCACAAGACGAAAGAGAGCAAGCAGGGAAGCGGGAGAGGACAGAACACCAGGAGACACATCTGGCTTCACCGAAGTACAGAGAAGAAATTTAAAAAAAGTAAACACCCAACCCTTTGACTTTGTTCATAGTAACCATGTCTGGATTAAGATATGAAGTATTCTGCCTGTTGAGTAGATGAACCATTCAATTCAGTTGGGAATAACAAACGTTTTTTCCTCTAGATCTTGTGAAGGGGAGTGGCTATATTCTCTGTCCAATTGTAAAATCTAATCTGTTTGTCTTAACTGTACCAAAACCCATCTTCTTTTTATTTGCACAAGAGGAAATCATTTGACCCCTCAGGTAGGCCTTTAATGCCTCCCAGACAGTACAGAGTGGCATCACTGGTATTTGGTTGACTTCAAGAAAAAGTTCATTTTCAAATGTGAGAAATTTGATAAAGTACTCCTCAGACAGGAGCAAGGAGTTGAGTCTCCAAGGATGATATAAAGATTGTGTGATTGTAACAAGCAGTTTCATAATAAGTGGACCATGGTCAGAAATAACCATGGCCCCATAGTCACATGCTTTCACTAATGGCAACATTTGTTTATCAAGGAAGCCATAATCAATGTGGGAGTACGTTTTATGAAGCGGGGAAAAGAACGAGTGTAATCTTGAAGTAGGATTATGGAAGCTCCACACATCAGCCACGCCATAAGATTTAAGGAATGAGTTGATTGATTGAGCAGACCTAGTCAAGGCAGTTTTCCCCATTGAACTACGGTCAAGAGATGAAAGCATACAATTTGTGTCACCACCAATTACAAGCTGTGTTCCTATATTAGGTATAACTGAAAATACTGTAGCTTATTGAAAAATATGAAGTCATCTCAGTTTGAAGTACATAACAAAACCAAGATCACTGGCAGTGTGTATAACTTCCCCACCAGTATAACATACCGCCTGGCGGTGTCAGCATGCACACTCTAGGCTGTAAATTGCACCTGCTTGCCAACCATAACAACCACCCCTCTTGATTTGGATTGAAAATTAGATAGAAACACTTGACCAGACCATTTTTTATCGAAACTTGCACTGTCTGCAGAACGCATATGAGTCTCTAGTAAAAAAAAAAAAAAAAAACAAAAAAAAAAAAACAAATATCAGTGTTTAGCTGCTTCAGATGTGACATAATTTTCCAAAATTTTACTGAACCATTAAGGGATTTCACATTCCAGCTTACACAGTTAACTGGACAGCCAGAGTGTCTAACATCCTTAACATTGGTCACAGCTGAACAATAAAATATTATTTACACATAAATTATAACAATGTGGCAGCATGAACGGTGTGCTGCCACTTTAGCAATGCAAACTGCTGCTTCTGTATAAAAGCACGTTACTACCCGTCTGGCGTATACTGCATGTGTCATGACGTCTGCTTTCTTCTGCTGATGATAACCATCCTCCGGTAAGAATGGCTAATGTTTTAATACAGTAGTTTGCCTTAACGGTAGCTGCTAATACAAAGACCAGTCCGTCCTTTGTGTGTCCGATTTATGGCTTGAAGGTAAGGGTTAGCCTAGCTATGCTACTGCTGACCTGCTCAGTGTAAACAAATGCTTATTTTACAGTGCTCTGTTACAGCTGCATGGCCCAATTTATACATCAACCTTCTTATACAGTTGTGCTGTAACATAATAATTTACAGGTTGGCAATATGAGACTGTAAATTCCATTTATGTCAACAGTTGAGTTTAATGGTGACAGTCTGCTCCATTTTTAGCTTCCAGATGAGTCTTTCTGCCTGTTATTCAGCTGGGATTCTGCTCACTGCTGTTTTGCCTAGAGGATAAATATAAAACCAACTCGGGCCCTTGCCCTACTGGCTGAGGCTTTGATTTTAATGAACTGAGTGCACCACTAAAAGTCTGTTTTTAAAACATTTTGACACTGCTGTTTTTATTAAGGCTGCTTTTATTTGTATGTTTCAGGGACTGAGGCTCGGTGCGGTGGCAGTGTCTCATTTTGTGTGTGGAGCACCCCTTTCTCCTTTGTAGTTTAGGTGATCTCTTTTCTTCACTGGATATGGTTCCCTTGTCTTCACAGCCCCTCCCCAATAGTAAACCTCAGTCTCACCTGATATTTTGAAATGTTTCTTTTAACTCCAGCCAAAGCTGGGTTTTAAAAATTGCGTTGTAAATGCAGTCAACAATTTTCTGGTATTGCACATTTTAATATGCAAAATATTTTTTTTAATATTCATTTGCACCAATTGCTCTCCAATAAATTTGGTAACATTTATTTGAATCTTGTCTCCTTCCTCCAGTAGAACAAACCTACGTGTCTTTTTTTTACTATTTAGATTTCCTGGAGTATAATCCCAGGTGGCGTTGTTGGTTTTCACTCATTGGAAACTGACTCAAGACTTAACATTCTCTATTATAACTTTCACATTTTTAAAGATAATCACACCCATCTTTCATAACAAGATGCTGTTGAACATTCTCAGTCATCCAGGACAATTTATCACAAGCCACTACCTTACAGAAACAAACAAACAAACAAACAGACGATCCGGTATAAACCCACCCCTCTCTCCTACACGAACATGGCGAGAACAAAAACATCTATCACCTAAAAATCTACACATCTGTGTTTATACTGGCGAACACAGCTCTAATTGTCTGGGCTCCCACTTGCCCACAGATGAGATAAACAAACAAACAAACAAACAAAAAAACTTTAAACAACACCGTAAATGACAAACATGCACCTGAAACAATCTCAAATCCTGGTGCGCTGAATAGACAGGCAATTACGGTAATAATTTCAAAGCATTAATGTCATGTGTTCATCTTGCAATATAAATGAAATATTGTACATGTTAAAGGTCCAAACAGTCAAATATTAAGTTTAACATAAATCTGAAAAGGATGCTGATTGAGGGAAGTCGATCCTACAGTGTTCTCCCATCCCCCCCCCCCCCCCCCCTTTTAATTTTACATCTGGCACCACCAGAGTTCCGTATAGCACAGGACAGATTAACCGTAAAGCTTCTGCACATGAAAGCAGATAATTGTTTCATCTGAAAATTAAATAAATATTTCTAACCGGAACCTTTAATTTGGCGGGGTGACAGCTTGGTTTGTTTAATGGGTTTAGGGAAAATATGATTTCGTTTGCAAAAACAAATTTAAAAATAAAAAGGTTTACCAACAAATGACACTCTGCTGTTTTTAAGCACAACATTCTAGGTTCTTGTCAGTGGAGGGTGTTTCCTGGGACACTGCTGCACATTATTACCTGTTAGTTACCTGTTAGTTACCTGTTAGTTTTATTTATTGTCTGAAGGTTTGTTTGTTTTTCTTCCCTCCATCTTTTTGATAAGACCTTATCTTTACCTACAGCACTTTTTACTTCTTTCTTTTTAACCTTCCTGCCCTGTAGTCCAAGAGTGACAGGAACGAAAACAAGACGTAAAGGTTCTGTATCCATTCAGAAGTGGGGGAGTGCACGGTAAATGGTCCACCATCACGAAACACACCTGCAGTGCTCAGAAAATATTCCTGTTTAAATTCAATTTATTTTATTATTCCCCCCACCCCTCTTTGTTCTCAAGCCCCCTTAACCTCCATCGTCCATGTCAGAGAAGCAAGAGGAGCACATTCGACAGCACTGGAGAACGCAGCCTCTGCAGATGACTCTTTTGCACCCGAAGCACATGTTGGAGCCCTTTTTGGAAGGACACAGCTGACCCCTCCTGTTGTTGGCCTGGAGCTGAGGCGGAGGTGGCGGGGACAGGGATGGAGACAAAAAGGAGGCGTTGGGGAGCCGCACGCTGAGAACGCCAGTGTCTCCTCTTGGCGACAGCCTGTAAGTCCCTGACCATTGCAGTCGAGACCGAAGCATGTGGGTGACACCTCCTCCTATGGACGAGAGGTGCGACGAGGCCTTGTACAGCTGCTTGAGAAAGAACCTCCTGTCAGACTTGACAGGCATCCAGTTTGGGGGAGGGGGTGTTCCCCTCCACATCTTAAATGCATTGTACAATGACACGTTGTGGAAAATAGAGGCCAGTGGGCCATCGTCCTCCTGCAGCTGTAGGTGGCGACAACCTTTTCCAGATTGTCTACGTCCCCCTTGTTGCAATTGTAGCACAGGACCCAGGTAGGTTTGGAGCCCCCCACCCCCCCAAACCAGGTCCTGTGAAGACAGCATGATCAGGAGCAGCACATTCCAGTTGCTCTTGGGCATGTAGGAAGATTAATCAGTGGTGGCCACCACTGACCACCCCCTGGCTCCGCCTCTGCCCCTGGTGGTGGATTAAAAATGACCCCCTCCACTCACCAGGATCCATCACTCTGCCACTCTTCTATAAAGTCCAACTCCTCTCACTTTAATTTCTTGCACCAAAAACATTTAGGTTTACTTTCATTCCCTGTTTGACTCCATTCCAGAAAAACACTCATCTCCAAACTACATTCACTACTCAAATCCCTCAGCGAGGGGGGGGACACCAGGGTATACAGCTTGTTAACCCTTGCAATCATTCCAGGCCTGCTGCGCCTGATGTTTTCACATCTGTATCATGACAAACTTTATTTTTTGTTAAAACTGATCAACTCACTGATGTCACGTCCACCTAACATGTTCAGAGAATATTTGTTCAAAGTACATTTAACCTAAAAAAAAGTGTTTTAGTTTTAGAGTTTCAGTGTGCGTTCAGGTTAAAGTGCTTTTTTGGAGACGTAACACCAGCCTGAGCCAACACTCTACAATCACAGACTCACAAATCCACACAGACGATTGCAGAGATCCTGATGTTATTAGTCAGTGTCCCCACCCTGGTAGATAAGCGTCCGGTAACGTGTCCGTAAAGAGCAGCGGGGAAGGCAGAGGCACCTCGGCAGATGGCCCTATCAGTGTTGGGTAAACCTGCGGCCAGCGCGGCTGTGTTTGGCTTAACGGCCTATAAGTAATTCATTGTGTTCACTGAGAAGGAGCATCTGTCGACCCCCCCGGCCCCTGGAGACGCACATGTACACACACAGTTATGCATAGATAAACATACTTACATGAGCGTTTGCACAACTGCAGGTACACGCACGCACACAAACACACACTGGGCTTTCAAACTCATTTGTAGTGGACTGTGCAGGTGGCTGCAGAATGGGACGAGGCCTTTGTTCCATGTGACCACCTCTGATCAGATAACCTCCACTGATCTCACTTAATACTCACTAAAACTCGTTTACCTGCAAAACGTGAAGGCAGGTCTGAGCGGATGATGTCGAGACAAGGAGGAGGGGGGAGGAGGAGAAACAACAACAACCCTGCAGCTGCAGCTTGACGGGAGCTCCACGTCTAAAATATCCAAACAACGGATTTATTTTTTTCCTTTCCAACCAACGATCGGCTCATCCGTCTGCGTCTTTATTGAATAAACTCTTGTACGATCACACCTCTCTTCATGTTATGTCGTCTCGGCCTGTAAACAATTTACCACCTCAACACAATTACAGTAATGACATGCAAAAGCTCCTCTTTCTGACACAAACATCAACCTGGATTGTGTTTCTTTATTCATCAGCATGGCTGATAATACTCGCTGCCCACCGAGTCCTCCTGAATGAACACCGGGATGATTTTACTAATTAGCTACATTTCATTAAAAGGCTTTCGTTTTTTTTTTTTTTAAGTTAATGAATGTGAATTTTATTTGTGTAGCATTTTTACAAGTTAGGATGTGAAAATAATTTAGACAAAAAAGCAGAAAAACTGAAAACAAAAACAATGAAATGTACGATTCTTGACTGGGGCTTTTGTCCCAAACTCAGAGTTAACTCTGGGTCGGATTAAAATGAGGTTAAATAACTTTGAGTTACTTAACTCTGAGGTAAGAGCGCGCACGTTCTCAGTGCCACACCATCATCAACAGTGGAGCTCCGAAACCTCGACTCCGAACACGGAGTCTGGAGCTGATGGAGTTTCAGCTCCAGCTTTGAGTCATGTCGACCGCTTTTCAATCATTTGAATTATTTTAGCATTTATATTGAGTAAATAAACAAACAAACAAATAAATAAATAAATGATCAAATGTTTTATTAAAAAAAAAAGTTTGTTAGTCAGTTTGGATGAAGTTTGTGTCATGACTGAATGCAGACCGACACGAGGAGATACAAGGAGACAAAAGGAGTGACAGGGCAGTACAGGGTGTCACAAGGAGGCGTAACGAGGCATGAAGAGGGGCAAGGAGACACAGGAAGGTACAGTGAGCTACGAGAAGATCCAAACAAACGAGCTGGATGTGACATGGAAGCAGAACAATGCTCCACTGGAGAGTAAAACTAAGACATGGTATAAACTGGGACTGATGGGTGGAGCTGCGACAGGTGAAACAGGGACAGGTGGAGATCCTGACAACACAGAAATGACGATATTTATCCACCCAAACCTCCGAGAAACTGAGCTGAGGTTCAAGACATCTGCAACGAACCTGCGACACCAGAGTGAGGCCCCGAAACTTGAGGACCCTCAAGGTCGTCCTGAGGACCCTCAAGGTCATCTTGACACGTTTTTAAACCGTCCTTCCGAATGCTCGTAGTTTGTCGCCGGCAGTCGTAGCTCAGTCAGACACTGGTTTCACCTCGATCCAGTTCTGCTGTGGAGGTGTACGACTCGTGGAGCCGCAGATCACATTTCTGGAGTTAAACGTTCTTCGAAGAACGTCTCTACGCTCAGAGTTTCTTCTTCTTTTGTGTTTAGATGTTGGTCACAACGATGCTGTCGCCACCTAGTGGTGATGTGTGTCCAAGTCTGCTCATTTATGGCCCAAAGACCAGAATAATGATTTTAAATTACTTTGTAGTATATACAGGTGGTCCCCGAGTTACGAACGGGTTCCGTTCCTACGGCCCGTTCGCAACTCGATTTGCCGTAACTCG
>JARVGQ010000002.1:9854553-9868675 GCA_031762355.1 Hypsolebias martinsi | reverse complement strand
AAGTCTTTCGGATGAAAGACAAAATGTTTCTACAATTTTTTTTGTTTTGTTTATTGAATGTCCAGAGGACCAGACTTAACTTTTTTAGATTTTTCTACCTGGATTATTGAGCATGCATTGTGATGTTTTTAACACAAGGTTTTGTTATGGATTTTACTTTTAACTTGAATTAAAAGCCAGAGTAGTGAGTTTTTTTTTGGCAGGAATTAAACGATTGTATAGATTCTTGAGTACGAATATTAAGGGGCAGGTTGTTTCAAAGCCTAGAGACTGCTAGTGAAAAAGCTTGTTTTGTGCTTTAATCTAAACCTCAGCTGCACTTGGAGCATCTGGCTTGAAGATCTCAGTGCTCTGTTAGAGTTATTAGTCAAGAAGTTTTGTGC
Source organism: Hypsolebias martinsi (assembly GCA_031762355.1). Classification (NCBI taxonomy): domain Eukaryota; kingdom Metazoa; phylum Chordata; class Actinopteri; order Cyprinodontiformes; family Rivulidae; genus Hypsolebias; species Hypsolebias martinsi. Next base: position 9,868,292 of record JARVGQ010000002.1, on the reverse strand, counting down.
CATATCTAAAATATTTAAAGTGAGTAAAATAATCTTTAGAACAATATAAACAAGCACATGCAGCCAGTGTAAATCTGCTAAAACTGGGGTGATGAGATCATGCCTTCTGGTACATGTTAAAAAGACAATCAGCACATTTTACCAAAACAATAAAAGTTTATTTAATTTGCTTTACCATCTTTTTATTCATCCAAGACAACTTCTGTCACTTCATACAAAAATACAACAAAATCTTTGTTGAAAATAAATTACTGTTAGTCGGTTTTGTGTGACATAGTGTAAGTCACTGGGAGCTGTTTTTATTTTCTACAGTATGGGTTCTCATGTGCGAGCTTAAACTTGCCTTATGGCTAAATTTCCGTTCGCAGACATCACAAGAAAATGGTTTGTCTCCTGTGTGGATTCTCATGTGGGTGTTTAAAGACGACTTTTGGCTAAATCTTTGGCCGCAAACATCGCAAGGAAACGGTTTGTCTCCAGTGTGAGTTCTCATATGGGAATTTAAATGCGCTTTTTGGCTGAATCTCTGTCCACACACATCACAAGGAAAAGGTTTGTCTCCTGTGTGGATTCTCATGTGGGAATTTAAATGAGACTTTCGGCTAAATTTTTGTCCACAGACATCACATTCAACAGGTTTGTCACCGATGTGGACTCTGATGTGTCTGCTTAAGTTTGTCTTAAAGCCAAATCTTTGTCCACAAAAATCACATGGAAATGGCTTGTCTCCCGTGTGGATTCTCATGTGGTAGTTTAAATGTGAATTTCGGCTAAATCTTTGACTGCATAGATCACAAGTAAAAAGTTTGTCTCCAGTGTGAACTCCCATGTGTGCCTTTAGATCTTTTTTGCCGGTAAATATTTTATCGCAGTCTTTACATTTGAATATTTTTGGTTCTGTTTGGACTTTACTACCTGACTCTACATTTTTCTTTCCTATACATGTATTGTTATTGTATTGATAGTTCACATCCTCGTCATCTTCATAATCCACACCGAGGTCAGTCTCTGAAGTACTGGATTCATCTATGTGTGTATGTAAATCTGGTTTTCTGTTAGTTTCTGCTTCTCTACAGTCCTCTTCATCAGCTGCTGCTTCCATCTGATCAGCTGAGCTGCTGGTTGGAAGACCTCTATCCTCCACTTGGTGCTGACAAAGCTGTGAGAACAGAGGCTTTGCTTCACAATCTTCACTTCTCAAATGAACTGCACTGACTGAAAACCTGGTGACACCAGTCTCCTCCTTCACATTCAGTTGGTCTCTCTCCAGACTAGTCCAAGGTTCCTCTTTTTCCTCTTTTATGTTGAGAAGCTCGGGGTCCAGCTGGTCCACACTAGGCCTCTGTTCTTCAGGCACTTCTTTAATCAGCACCATCTGTTGAACATGTGCAGGGAGCACTGAAACACATGTACATTAAGGAAAATGTTACCTTTACGCCCACACACACATCACTTGTTTTGTTGCACTGAGTAAACTGGGTTCATGGCTGCCCTGCTGATGATTCAGGGCATGAATAAGATATTTTGATCCACCTTATCAAAATAAAATTAATTATCTTACTTGCTGTCAAACTTGACTTGTGCTGACTGGCTTTTCTATGATGCTCTGATGCCATGTGGTTATCAAGATTGCCCTTTTTGTAGGACCAGCAGGGAGACTCTGTAAATGGCTGGTTGCGGTTTACTTTCATCTCTTCCATTTAGTGCAGTCTACATATCTAACGGGACATTCCTAAAACAAAAAAGAAAGGAAACTGAAATAATCCTGCCAATTCTCTATGTGCCGTTTTCATTGTTGTTCTACTTATTTATTTGTTGAGATGTTTGGCTACATTTTTCCGACTAGTGGGAAAGAGTTTAGTCAATACGAAAGAAGAACATGCATGAAAGCTATTGAATGTGCTTCGGACTCATTAGTGCGTTCAGGCACATTACAGAGCATGCACATTACTTTGTTAGGTGCATATTTAATACAACGATGAATATTAGATACAGAAGTCATGGGGAGATCCGGGGCATGGTGCAGGTGGAGAGTTTTGGGTGATGACGATGTTTCAGCTTTGGTTGCAGTGAATTGGTTACATACAATTAACATAGACGTTTATTAATTTATTACATGCCATGATTTTACCAGGGCATGGGCCAACACCCATTGAACATGGATGGGGGAAACACTGCATTGTGATATAGGGGCCGAGGCAGGGCAGCTGATTTGGGACCTAAAAGGCCTGGGTTCAATCCCCAGTCATTTCCATATGTTGCTCCCCAGGCGCCTACATAGCTGCCCACCGCTCCACCTGGGTGCATCCCAAGTGTAATGGGTTAAATGCAGAAGACCAATTTCACCATTGTATGGAAACATACAATGATAACAACACAGCACTTTATTTGTTTCTCTCCCCTTTGCAAAGGCAAAGCCACGCACCTCAAATCCTACAAAAGAAGAATTTCTCACTACTTTGCTGCAGTTTTCAGTTCATTATTGTGATTTTCTTTTTTATACGTCTCGGATATAACATGGCTTGTCCCCTTCTCTGTCTGAGCTATTATCAGAAAATGTCTACTGATACAGTATATACAACATTTAAGTCTAAATATGAATCATTAAAATAAAAAGTAAATTTCTATGTAAAACGTGTACGGTTTCCTTTCAGATTCTCTCCTAACGCAATTTCTTTAACTCTCAGCCTCAAAAATATTTCCAACACAGAGTATGTACTGACTTTTTATGCATGAATGTTTCTGTTCAGTGCCCTGAGATGACTTCTGTTGTGACTTGGCTCTATATAAATAAACTGAACTGAAATGCAATTAAACCTCCACATGCTTCTGAAAAGGCACAGTAACTGAAACGGATAGACTAGAATAGTCTTGGAACTTATTTTCAAACAGGCAACAGACAAGACAGACTGACAAAGTTAATGTGAAAATGCTCGCATATTTAACAAATGACTGCACTGAATTATTCTTATTCATACACGCAAATAACTAACCGTTATGTAAACAAAATGCCTAACAAAAACAGTAACTGGTGGCGCCATGTTACACATTTGCATCCTGGTGGAGAAATATTCAGGCAAATTAACGATCTTTTTAACTTAAAAAAAAAACAGAAAATAATCTTAATCATTAGGCGAACGCTTCAGCTGGTTAAGTGAAAAAGGAACATTTGAATTTATTTACAGCTTTCTTGACGAGGCGGGTGTTTGTTTTTTCCGGGTTGTCGCCGGCTTCCGGTGGTGTTCTGGTTAAACTTGCGACAGCGTTAACTGGAGACCTTTTTTCGGTGCCGTCGGCAGTTATTGAACAAATAACAAATACAAAAGAAAGGTTCGATTTGCAAACAAAAAGGCGCAATCCAAAATGCATTTCAAATGAAAGAAGAAGAAGGGTGCGTCGACAATGATTCTGATTAGCTACTGCAGCTATGACTGCAGCCATCTGTGAGAGAGGTCCTGATAACGGGTGGAAAACAAGAAGAGACCACTTAGCTGCCCTCGTCAATGCCGTATTGTTTATGCTTATAGTCAGCGATATTTATGTTGTTTCACATCCACGGAAGGAGCCGACCACCATCATTAAATAATTTATTGGAATACTTTCTGTGAGTTTTGATAATATTCATCCGCTGGTTTATTAGAAATTTTACTAACAGACAGATCTTTTCACCTGTTAAAGGTTGAACTGTTGAACACCACCAGGTGTCGCATTAGAGTAACAAGAGGGGTAAAAAAATCAATCAGTCTTTAATTGTTGTTACTAAACCGGTTGGACTACTGTGGAAGAAGAAACGTCTTCAAAATCAGCAATATGACGCCTATTTCTTAAATTTTACTGAACTGCCCAGTCAAGTCTGAATGAACCAGGACGTACTGAACTAACTGAACTCGAATCTGATTGGCCCGGTGTGAAAATGACGTCAGTGGTCAGCTGATAGCTTTGTTTTGCTCTCTTGAGCTCAGCTCGTGCTAATAAAAATAGAGAGCTAGGAAGGAAAAGAAGGACGCGACGACGTTGAATCGGCTGTAAAATTGTTTTTCGCCCGTTCACATTTTAAATATTATTATTTTACAGAGAAGCTCAGCGCGGCAACGGTTATTTCTAAAAAAAATTATTGTTAGTTTTGGTTTAGTTGCTTTCTGAACACCGTTTTTCGCATTTTCGCTAGCTAGCCGACTGTTTGACGCATTATGTATTCACACCACCAGCTAACCTACAAACAAAGAAAGGCATTCGGTAGGTTGTTTTTGTGTCTTTTGAACCCGCTCCTCTGTTTATGCAATTTATTTAAAGAAGTCCCAGCAAATCATGCTGTTCACTTTATGAAAGCTAAGTTTATTTCTGTACAGTTAGTAAAAAAAAAAAAAAAGCCTCAACATGGACTGCATCTACTTTCAGTAATGTAAACTGCAGGTATAAAATGGATGACTTGCTTCAGGTCTTTAGTGTTCTCTTCAGTTAGAACAGTGGCAGAAAAACAAAGTGGTGTCGAAATGCTCAGAGCTGCAGGATTGGGGGATGGGACGGTTTGTGGGGAAAACTCTGAAACCAGGAAAAACGTGAATTTCTGCCACTGGAGTGATAAAAGTTACTAGATAAAGTTGAGAATCAAGATTATTGCGATTCATTGTCAATTATTTTATGAAAATCATTGTTTTGACTTTATCTTGTACTTTGGACTTTTATTTGACCTAGTGAGATTCAAAACCCAAAATTATTATGAAATAGAACATATTTTTTGAGTTTCAGAGTCATAGTTTGATGTTTATAATCATCATTCTGACTTTTCAGTTCACAATGATCACATTAAAAGTTAGTTATGAGATCTTTAGTTATTTTAGTAGCTTCCAGTGCCTTTTTAATGCAATATTTATTTCTTTTACTGCAATATGTCTAGACTCTTGGTGATAATTAGGTTGACTTATTTTAATTTTTATATGAAATGGTAGTAATTTGTTGCAAAAAGTCTTATTTATGTTTTAATAGCTAAGCACTAGATTGAGTTCAAGTGTTTTAGTTTACAATAAAACGTGATAGCTTGTTAATGAAACTTTAATAAAACATATCACTAATAGTATAATAAGAGGGAAAAGTGCAGCATAAGTAGCACCAGTTTAGGTAGAAGTTGCTTTTAATTTTTATACATTTTTGTATTTTCAAGTTCAAATGTTTTTGTTTTGTTCGTGTTAATAAGTTTAAGTGTGCTGTGTATATAGATTGTCTGTGCAACGAAAACAGCAATGTGGACTGGTTTCTTCAGCCCTGAAAATATATTTCCTAGAATGACTAAGAATAATTACTTTTGGTTTACAGACATGTAATTGGTTCAGGTTTGCACAACATGAGCATGTGAGGGCAACCCAGAAGAGCAACACTTGTCACATGCATGAAAGTACCAGTACATTTTGATGACTCACAGGACTGAAACTTGCTTCACATATTTGAATCTGTTTTAAATATGATGCCACTACAGACAGATTTGGAGAGACAAATACAAAGAACCAGTTTAGAAACAAACCTTTGTGTTGATCTTAGTTTACAAGGGAAATGTTTTCACATGAGCAGGTCAGGTTTAGTGAAAACAGTCACAGAAGTCTTTGAAGGAAGCTCCATCAGTTTGTAGACATCTTTACAACACAGGAGATTTTTCTAACAGAACATGACTCACACCAACAGATAGAAGAAAATAGATTTAATAATGGGCTTTTTAGAGGAATGCGGCAAATTTAATTTACCAGTACATAAATATTTGACTCTTCGTATAAATGCGAAAAGTATCAAATTATTGGAAAACATAGTGTACATGAATTAATTAACGCTCTGTATGTACTGGTCCTTTACGCTGTAAAGTTTCCATGGTGAATCAAGGAATTTGGGTTCACTCAAGCACAATTTTAATTCAAGGTTAGAGTCGATTAAACTGTTTGTAATCATATCCTGATGCATACTCAATAATAATTTCCTTAAATTATTTGCTAAAATTTAACAGTTTTTATTTGATACTATTTCTGTCTTAACATGTGATTCTTGACCTGCCATTGTGTATCTGTTCCTACTAAACCCAGCCAGTCAAAGCAGATGCCACTTGTCCTGAGCCTTGTTCTGCTAAAGGATTCTTCCTTATGAAGGAGTTTTTCCTTTCCACTGTCACCTTCATGCTTGCTCAAGATGAGAGTTCTGTGATGGAGTTAAACTCAAAGCAGTCTGCTCCTCCCATAAATAATATTAACTTAATTTTTATGTATTTGAAATGTTTCTGTTCAGTGCCCTGAGATGACTTCTGTTGTGACTTGGAACTGTATAAATAAACTGAATTGAATGGAATAGAGCTGTTTTGGCAGTGGTTTTGTTTATTTTATGGAGATTTGGAAAGGTAAAGAGAAATGTCTGAACACATAGTATAACCATACTGTGTTTTTGTACACAAACAGCCAGTTTATAATTAAAAAGCCTGGATTTGATCCATGTACCACTCTAATACTTCAGGTTTTTGTAACTTTGGCTCCTCACTGCACACAGTTCGCACAAATAAAAGTGCTCAAAGACCCTTCAAGGCACCTTATCTTTTGACATGTTGCACATTTCCCTTTTTTATCTGCGCACCTTGCCTCGACTTTACTAAAAATGAACAGTGCATGAAGGTAAGTTTTTATGCATTATTCATCTCTGCCTCCTCCATTTATGCTTACAGTTGGCTTGAGTTGTAGAATATGAAAATGCCAGACAGCACACTACACAAAAAGTAGCTTGTTTCTCTCATGCTCTGTTTATTCATATGCTACTTGTGCTAAATATATTATTTTGTTTCAAATGGAGTATGATTTCACATGACAAAATGAAAATGTTTGGTTTGAATGATAAAATATAAATGAATCATGTTAATCAGATATGTAACATAATCTCTTGTGTTTTTTGGCAGTTTGATTAGTGTATTTTTTATAGATTAATAAAGACAAACGTTGAAATGCTCCTTTATAGCCTCAGGAAGTCATTTTTTTCTGCGGCACCATTGCGTTCAGATGTGGTCAAACAGCATGGTCTCCTGTTGCATAAAAGAACACGCCTTTTCAGAAAATGAAGTGTTTTGAGAGAAATGAGTTGTGAAGGGAGAGTCCCTTAATGGAGACAAGTAATATAAACTCAGCCAGAGAAAGCAGTGTGGGAGACAAGAAGCAGTTTCATAAAGTTTGAGTTTTTCCATCAACAGAGACCACCGAACGCACAAGTGACAAATGGTCTGTCAAATAGCATGCACTTATTCAGTGCTCACAATAATTCCAAACTAACAATTGTTAAAAGGACACATATATCAAAAATTTCTGCTTGAAATATTAAAACAGTATTTAATCATAATTAGTGGACTGAATTCTAAGACATTCTGACAGCATATCCTAATAATATATTTCTACTAATCCTCAAAAAAGTAGTTTGTTTAAACAGCCATTTTTTTTCTTTTTAGTCTGATCAACTAGATGTGATTTCGCTGTCTTTAAAAAAAAAGCATCCTCTTAAGTAATAATGAGGGTGAGAAATGCAGTGCATTTAAGTGAAAACCCTGATTAATTATGAATGATTAGAGGACTCTTAAAAGCTTTGGGGAGGGAAGAGAAAGAAACTACATAAACAGAACATGAAGTCCAGAAAGACTGGATGGATACCAGATGTGAAATTGTAAATGAACCTTAAGTATACAGGTGACTCCAGAATGATGAGAGAAATTACTTCTGCATGGCTGGACATCCGCTGACCGTGTGCAGGTCATGTTAGAGTTTATGCTAAGGTACTGTTCTTGCTTTTGTTTTGCACTTGTATAGTAACGTGTATTATCTGTACAGTTTCCTGTATTTAAAAGTTTAAATTGCTTCTCTTTATACTTTGTAAGCATTTTAATAAATATTTTAAATATTCAGTTTGATTTCTACATTGTTGCATTCATTCTAAATGCAAATGTAACTGGACCACTCATTATTTACAAAGCACGGGTGTAAGAAAATACAATGCTGTTTAAAACTATGTGGCAGAAGTCATTTAGCAATGTAATTTCATTTGAAAACACATTCAGGAAAGAAGGCCACGCCACTCGCTTCAGATAACTTCTGCAGACCTATCGTCTTCCCTTTCTCTTCCTCTTTAATTCTTCTTTTCTTCTGCCCTGCTCTTCCTCCCCTGTCAGAGGCATCATGCATGTTTTCACCTCTAAAGTGATTGTACCTGATTTATATGACAGGCCTTTAACCCGGCATGTTCTTGTCCATCAGCATCAGGCAGAAAATACCCAAGGGCACATGTGAGCAGGACCAAATCTGGTTCTCTGTCATTCACTGGCTGTAACCTCCAACTAGAATGCACTCCTACAAATCACATTTATTCTTGTTCGGTTCAGAGATGTGAGTCAATCACAGATGATAAGTACTGCAGCTTAAATGTGCTCAACTATATAAGGGCAACATTCTCTCTAAAATGTGTATATTTATGCAAATGTATCATTAAATATTGTAATCCCGAGACAATAAAACTGACATCCAGTTGTGAACAGGTTTGAATATGAAACTTTAGAAAATACTTTTTTATATGAATGTTGTGGAATTGATTTAAAGAAGTATTGTGTAAAAAAAAAAAAGAGGGATGAAAAATATACATTTGCATGTGTGTAAACAATCATTTTAAATACATTTGCATGAAAATAGATACAATACTGTGTAATGAAAATATTGCACAGCTCAATGTTGACGCCATCTGCAGGTGACAGTTGGATATTAAAGTGAACAAATTTATAGTGCAATGCCCCCACCTAGTGAATATAAATGGAAGCTGATGATTTCTTTAAGCGTTTTGGGCTGAGACAGGAAATGTCAGTAAATGTCAAACATCTCTAAGACTTTGAGGGCTACTCTGAAGAGATGCAGATGTCAAACCATAATCAATGTGCAGTAGTTCCTCATTGTGAAACTGTAATGTTTATCTGTTATCAAAATAAAAATTTGCGACACTACTTTATTTTTGACCAGTAGAGCAGCTTATGTTTCCTTTTTTTTAAAAAAAAATAAGACAAACATATGGTTTTTAAAATTTAACACTCACTTTACTTTTCCCTCAGAATGGACAGATTTTGATTCTTGGGTCTGTTTTGATGCATAAATGTGACAATTATTTTATCAGCTTGAAACAAATCGTTTTAAACCTCCAAAAATATGTAAATAATTGTCACCTAAATACCATCAGTTGTTTTTATTTGCTAAGAGTAAGTTTATTAGTTTTGTTTATGAAAATTAAATAAAACTTAATTGCTATTTTTTAAACCATGTTTTATTTATAAGAACATTTTCGTCCATGAGATGCACACAGGCTGAGTAAGTAGCTTGTGCAACTTTAGTTTATAGTTATTTAGTTAGCGAAAGGAAACTATTGTGAACTACAAATACCTACAACTAGAACTACAAGTAGCCTCTAACTTGGCGTCATGGTCACGTGACACCTCTGTTTACAGACATCCGGAGAAACATGGAGGACTCCACTGGCAGTAATCCACAATCTCTCGGATTTACAGAGAAACTGAAGTCTTGGCTCTCTTGGTCATGGACCTACGTGTGCTTCGTTTGGTTCGGCATGGTGCTGATTATGATATACGTCCTGTGGAGTCCACTGAAACTGCAGGAAACTCTTACTTCAGGTAAATTAATGCAACTGCTAGCTAGCTATTGTTAGCCTTCGGGTATCTGGCAGCCGACGGACACGGGAGCTGATTTTTGACAGCTCGCAGTCTGAGTGATGAAGACAGGCCCAAAAAAAAAAAAAAAAAAAAAACGAGTAGCTGCTCAGGACTTGTCTGTTCAAATGTTATTATTTATTATTTTTGTAAATAGATTTTTAACTTCTAAAATTTAGCTGGTACACTGTTATTGTCCAGCTATTCATTGTTGTAAAATGAACATAAATTGGGGTTATATACTGAGCAGCTAAAGGCCTTTAATCGAGCTGTCGCCAGTATTTTTCTCTATTATTTCAGTTATCATTCGCCTTAACAAAGAGTACTAACGCCCATAGCTCTGGATGCACAATTCTGAAGTTTCCCTGTTTTTTTTGTCTTTCAGCCTCAGTGTTTTTGAACACACTTACCCCTAAATTCTACGTGGCTCTCACTGGAACCTCTTCCCTCATCTCTGGACTTATTCTTGTAAGTTATAATCCTAAATACTACATGTCTAAAATAGATGCAAGCTGCTGTCTCATATTAGGACATACTCTAACCTTGTAATGCATCATCATCTCAGTCGTCATCTGCATATAGAGCTACTTTATGCCCCAGGAATCGGCACAGTCAGATATTCTCATTTGCCCAGCTTGCTAACACCCAACCTAGATGGTTCTTCTTACAGGTGGGGGGCCCATGGGGACATGGCACCCCATCTATTTTATCAGCTTGGTCGGGCCAAGCACCAGGAGCCAAGGCTCAGTCCCCAAGCACTTGTCAACAAGCTCCCCCCATGGCCTTGCTCTAGGGAGGCCCTAGTTTCCTGGGGTTTCTTGATGCAATTGATGTTCCCCAACAGCAGTTTTTGAATCACCTTTTGTTTGCCATGGTAGATCCTACCAAGGACTGATGTCCCAGACGACTTAGGCCACATGATCACGGGGTACCTAAACCTGTCCACCTGGTTAAGGCGGAAATTTTGTGGAGAGAAACCAGAAATGGGTGGAGTGAGTGGGAGTCCTTGTCTCAGGTGGAGAGGTTCAAGTATCTGGACATCTTGTTCAAGAATGATGATAGGATGGAGCAGGAGATGGATTGACAGATCCTCATCCTCAGTAAAAGGCGTTGCTTTGATCAGTCTTGTTGAAGAAAGAGTTAAGTCAACAGGTAAAGCTCTTATTGGACTGTATACTTCCCAGCCCTTATCTATTGTTAAAAAATAATAATAATAGTTTGACTAGCTTTAAATAGCGTTTTGGTAATAACAAAATTATTCACAAAGAACAGTTAGCTGTGCGGCACGGTGGCACTGTTGGTAGAGCTGCCGCTTCACAGCGAGGATTGCTGGATCGAATCCCAGCCGGAGAACTTTCTGGGTGGAGTTTGCATGTTCTCTCTGTGCATGTGTGTGTTTTCTCCGGGTACTTCAGTTTCCTCCCACAGCCAAAAACACGCATGTTAGGCTGATTGGTAACTCTGAATTATTCCTAGGTGTGAGTGAGAGAGTAAATGGTTGTTTGTCTCCATGTGTCCCTGTGATGGACTGGAGAGACCTGTCTAGGGTGTCCCCCACCTCTCGCACAGTGACTGCAGGACATGGCACCATTGACCCCTGTGACCTGAAAAGGAAGAAGCGGGTAAAGATAATGGATGGATGGATTGGGCAGCTAACTGAAATCTTCACAAATCTTTTTTTTTATTGTTTTTTTTTTTTTTATATCGGTCCTACAGTAAAACACAGAGGAATCAAAAGAAATGAAGATCTAAAGAGTATTCATGTCCTTAGGACGTAGAAAAATATTCTGTAAAATTCCAGCAGTCTGACACAGAACCTGAATGCATTAAATTTCAGTTTTTCTAACTGCTACTGATTTTTATTTATTATTAATTTTGATTTAACCTTTATTTATACAGGTAGTCTCATTGAGTCACAATGACTCATTTACAAGAAAGACCTGTTTCAGGAGAAGATGGTGGTGATTAAGGGCCTTGGTGGAGGGTCCAGAGTGGGGTGAATGAGGGTGGAGGCAGGTGTGGGTATTTCACCTTTTCCACCCACAGTTTGAAGTTGTCTGTCCCGGGAGTCGAACAGGCGACATTCCAATCACAGGCCCACCTTCTTTAACCTCTGTTCCACCACCCCCATCTTTCTAACGTCTTTCCTTCTTTGTTTACAAAACTGTGCCATTATCTGTAGGATCTTCATGAATGTCATTTTTATTATTATTTATTTATGTATTTTTTCGTAATTGAAGCTGTTTTAATAGCAGTTCAAAAAAGATTAGGAACCAATAATGGGGTAATGTCATAACTCTTTGTTTCTCAAACATAGTTATTTTTATTGGTCTTCTCACTGTAGATATTTGAGTGGTGGTATTTTCGCAAATACGGGACTTCATTCATCGAACAAGTGTCTGTAAGCCACCTTCGTCCTCTGCTGGGCGGAGTGGAGAGCAGCTCTGCGACTGGTCTGTTTTCATCAGTCAATGGAGAGGCTGAACCTAGACCCAGTGTCTCTGGTAATTTTACTTGGGAATACCAGTTCTGAAAGCAATCCTGTTCCTAATACAATATGCACTAACGTCACGTTTTTGATAGAATGCAAGGTCTGGAGGAATCCTTTGAATCTTTTCAGAGGAGCAGAATACAACAGGTAATCCGTTTGAAAGGAATCATACCTTCTTAAAAACTGTTTTTGATGATAACAAATATTGATATTGTTTTTTATTTGTAAGGAAAAACTGCACTGATAACATTTAATCTGTGTATTAAAGGTACACCTGGGTGACTGGGAAGGAACCTTTGACCTACTATGATATGAACTTATCTGCTCAAGATCATCAGACCTTTTTCACAGCAGACACTCAACAGCTAAGGCCAGAAGATGCTGGTGAGTTCATTCAACCTTTATTTAAACAGGTTAGTCCCATTGAGCCACGAAGACTCATTTACAAGAGAGACCTGGATTTTAACAAAGACTGAAGACAACAGTGGATAACAGTGACAAAATACATTCATAAAGGATTCATACAATTTTTTTTTTTATTTTTTTTTGTTTTTTAGTTTAGTTTGTGTTACTCTTAATCTACTAGTAAAAAAAACAGTTTGCTCAAGATCATCATCATCATCATCTCTTGATGGATAAAAGTGAAAAAGTAATAAAGCTTAAGCTATGCACACTATAGTAAAAAGTTTTTGTTAGTGGTGCACCGATAAATCTGCCCCGATTTCCTTAATTTTGGGAAATCGGGGAATCGGCCGATACTTGCACGAGAAACCGATTTAAATGATTTTTTTTTTTGTTTGTTTGTTTGTTTGTTTTAACAACAATTGTCTAACTTTCATTTATACTTCAGAGCACTAACTCATATCCAGTTAAAATAAGTTTGTATTGTTTCTAGGATATTGTTCAAGGGTATGTTTTTCAATAAAATAAGACTGGAACATTGAAGATGCATTGTGGCCTTATAACACCTGACAGTGTTGCTTATAAAACAAAATCGGTATTGGTCAAAATCGGAATCAGCAGGTCAGACTTTTTAGAAATTGGTGATCGGCCAGAAAACTGCAATCGGTGCACCCCTATTTTCTGTCTTGTGCTGCATGTCAGAGCTGTAAGATCACACAAATATTAAGCTCACTTAACGTCTTGCAGTGATGCAGAAGGCCTGGAGAGAGCGAAATCCCCAAGCCAGGATCAGAGCAGCTTACCAGGCCATAGAAATGAATCATGAGTAAGTACTGGTACTAGTTTTCTTCTATAACAGTAAATGGTAAAAGGACTGTACTTATATAGCACCTTTCTATCAAATCAAGATACTCAAAGTGCTTTACAGTACAGTCTGTGCCCTCATTTACCTCCACACACATTCATACAGCACTCTACTAGGTCTTTACAAAACTAATTGAACAAATCATTCTAAAGCACATGTGTCAAACTCAAGGCTCGGGGGCCAAATGTGGCCTTCACTGACATCTGGCCCCCAAGATGATATTTTAAATGTAAAATACTTTTATCACTTTAATTTTTTCGGTACTCTTTGATTAT